>CM051017.1:25417373-25602373 GCA_027704905.1 Muraenolepis orangiensis
TCCACACGCTATCACCCTCAACCCAGATAGTCCCCCGGGGCTTTGATCCCAGCTTGCAGCCCCTGGAGGTAAGTGAGAGCTTAATCCCCCAGAAAAGCCCTGGAAAAGCCAGGGAGGAATGCCTGGCACACACAGCACCCCATTCACCCTGGGATTAGAACCAGAGCCGCTACACACACACACACTCACCCCCTCACACACGGCCCGTGAGTGTGAGTGTGTGTGTGTGTGTGTGCATGTGTGTGTGTGTGTGTGTGTGTGTGTGTGTGTGTGTGTGTGTGTGTGTGTGTGTGTGTGTGTGTGTGTGTGTGTGTGTGTGTGTGTGTGTGTGTGTGTGTGTGTGTGTGTGTGTGTGTGTGTGTGTGTGTGTGTGTGTGTGTGTGTGTGTGTGTGTGTGTGTGTGTGTGTGTGTGTGTGTGCGTGCGTGTACACGCATGTGTGTGTGCGTGAGTGTGTGTGTGTGTGTATTGGAAAACTACATGTTATTAATTAAATTAGTTAGTACACTTGAGTACCCTGTGTGGAAATGCACTGTGCGCTAATCTGATTAGATTAGCAGCAACACTTGTACAACAAAGTGTTGGGTAGTTTGTTAGTTTTGTTTGATCTAACCATCCTACTTTCTTCCTTCTCACAACATTTTGAAGCCAGAAATAGTTCCAGGGCTAAAAACTCCTTTGACTGTGTGGCTGGAGGACACGTCTTTGGGGGGTGGGTGTGTGCCGCTATAGGGCTGTTAGTCTGATGTAGTCCACTGGGTATATGGTTCTCCTTAGCCTGCTTAACGAGGCGTATATATAATGAAAAATACACATTATATGAAATAAACAAATAGGTATGGAGATATGAAGGTATGAAGTTAGTTTTTAGTTGTTTTTAGCTGGCTTCGCTCCCCATTATGCTGGTTAATGTTACATTGGACGGTTATGGAGTGTGTGCGCGTGTATGTGTGTGTATGGATATGTGTGTGCACGTCTATGTGTGTGTATGTATATGTGTGTACATGTGTATGTGTGTGTATGTATATGTGTGTGCTCGTGTATGTGTGTGTGTGTATATGTGTGTGAGCGTGTATGTGTGTGTATGGATATGTGTGTGAGCGTGTATGTGTGTGTATGGATATGTGTGTGAGCGTGTATGTGTGTGTATGTATATGTGTGTGAGCGTGTATGTGTGTGTATGGATATGTGTGTGCACGTCTATGTGTGTGTAGTAATGTGTGTACATGTGTATGTGTGTGTATGTATATGTGTGTGCGCGTGTATGTGTGTGTGTGTATATGTGTGTGAGCGTGTATGTGTGTGTATGGATATGTGTGTGAGCGTGTATGTGTGTGTATGTATATGTGTGTGAGCGTGTATGTGTGTGTATGGATATGTGTGTGCGTGTGTATGTGTGTGTATATGTGTGTACATGTGTATGTGTATGTGTGTATATGTGTGTACATGTGTATGTGTATGTATGGATATGTGTGTACACGTGTATGTGTGTGTATGGATATGTGTGTGCGCGTGTATGTGTGTGTATATGTGTGTGCGCGTGTATGTGGGTGTATGGATATGTGTGTGCGTGTGTATGTGTGTGTATATGTGTGTACATGTGTATGTGTATGTGTGTATATGTGTGTACATGTGTATGTGTATGTATGGATATGTGTGTACACGTGTATGTGTGTGTATGGATATGTGTGTGCGCGTGTATGTGTGTGTATATGTGTGTGCGCGTGTATGTGGGTGTATGGATATGTGTGTGAGTGTGTATGTGTGTGAGTGTGTATGTGTGTGTATGTATATGTGTGTGTGCGTGTATGTGTGTGTATGGATATGTGTGTGCGCGTGTATGTGTGTATGTGTGTGTGAGTGTGTAAGTGGGTGTAAGTGGTCCCACACCAAAGCACTGTGTGAACCATAGTCTCTGTGCCTCCATCAGCTGCTCCCCGGTCCTCCCCCGGTCCTCCTGAACTTGGTATCAGAAGCAAAAGAAAGATCAGGCTGCTCACCCTAAATACACCATAAATCCAATATTTATTTGTACTTAAATGATTATTATTTGATCTCATTTAATTGATTGTGGGTTTTTTACCCCTATTTTGGAAGCCATGAAAACCTGGCTTTTCACTTCCAGCATCAATATACATATTCCAAGCTCCCGCTGTGAGCAAACCAAAGAGAACATAAACTACATGTCTTGTGTGTTTTCTTTTAAACCCCCCAAGTGTAATTCTATTATACATCTACAAGAATGTTGTCATACAACTGCAAACGTACAGTATGTCTTATCTGCATCGCTGGGCTGAAAATATTTGTAGAGTAACGTCAACCCGGAGAACAGAATATGGATATAGCTCTCTTCCGTGTCTATAAGAGACACATACTGCTTGTATTTGATGTGTTGGGAGCGCAGCTACACGCTGTTTATCTTGGCTACAGGGAGCTTCATGGCTGAGGTTATCTTCCAGCTCCTCTGGAGTGTCAGCTTCCCATCACCATCGTTATGATAGGTCATATCTGCAGTTATTGCTCAACGCTACAGCATGTCTCACATATTCCAACGTGGGACGAGTTCTGAGAGTCCAAATGGAGATGAGTATGTTATACGAGAGGTCCCAGCGGAACACCCTCAGACAAATACAATTATAACTTATGGTGAAGTGAAATGGACAGTGTTATCTGAGTTAAAAACAACAACTGTCTTTGGAGGAGAACTGGAGTTGTAGATGGAAGAAAAATAAACTTTGGCATATGTGTTACCACACATATCTCCCACGTTTATTTATATTTTCTTAACCCTAACTGTTTAAGGTAGGTTTATGGCTTTCTTTTTGAAACCAGAATGTGGTCATAAGGGGAACTGTAAAAGCTACAGTCTGGCAACAATAGCTTGGCTATGCTGTGGATGATCATATCAGGTATTATTTTTATTATTGTCATTATGTCAGACTGCTTTGCTTTGGGCTCATATCTTAGGAAACATGCCGAATGTTTTAGGGTTTGGGTTTTGGTATTCACTGGTTATGGTTATGGAAATACATTTTTGGTGTTCCATGTTTTGTCCTCCCTTCTGGCCACCCATGCGGCCAACATGCAGAGGAAAACACCGTTTTCTTCTGGGGCTACAGGCGCCTGAACCTAATGTGTCCAAATCAACCTTGGGCAAATAAACTGTGAGTTGGAATGGACGTGTCCCTTAAAACACTGTGGGCCCTGGATTGACTTACCCAGTACTAGCTGTATATAGATCATGATGAAGGGGCAGGATGTTTAGCCAAAGGTTTGTGGGGTTTGTGAGGTTTGTTGGTCAGCTCCCTGACTGAATCAAAATGTGAGACAGATTCGCTTGAGATGTTGTCCTTGTGTTCAACATGGCAAGAGGCAGCCTTCAGTGGCCGATGTTCAGTGGTTTGTTAGTTGCACCCTAGAGGCCGGTTCAGAGGACTAAATGCTGTTTTAGATTGAACTAAAACAAGGAGACCACTTCACAGTAACATGACTTGTTTACCACGTTTGACAGTGGTAAATCAGCACTGAACGTTGATCGGCACAGTCTAGTTTTAAGATTTAACATGTCTGTGAGAAAGCTTAGAACTACTGAAGACGTTCTAAACCTGTACTTCTAAACCATCACCAAAATGTTCTCGAACAGGACCTTTCTTGGACCTGTCCTGCCTGGTCTTTCCGGCCTTCATTCATGAAGTCCTCATGAATCCTTAGGGATCCTTAGTTACTGACAAAGGGATCCTTGCTTCTTGTCACCTGCATTGTGCTCTGATGGTCTGATACTGCATTGGGCTCTGATGGTCTGATACTGCATTGGGCTCTGATGGTCTGATACTGCATTGGGCTCTGATGGTCTGATACTGCATTGGGCTCTGATGGTCTGATACTGCATTGTGCTCTGATGGTCTGATACTGCATTGGGCTGATAGTTGAATAACACGATTGTGAACATATTCATATGTCATCGGAAAACAAAGTAAATGTTTGGTGTATCCAGTAGTTTGATCGATGAAGTAAAGCCATAAGTAGGCCGTGGGGGACAGTTACCATCACTATCAAAGTACCCGCTATCAGGACTCTGAAGCAACAAGTACGAGTGTCCTTGTGCTACCCAGGTTTTTTTTGCCTGTCCACCACTTGTCCCAAAGTGTGTAGGTCGACACGGGAGCGTAGGTTTAATTGCCGTGGCGTTGGGGAGTGTATTTATGTGGAGAGGTCACGCGATGGACCCCTCCCTGCGCCGTAAAGCAACAGCAAAAGCACATGTGGTTCAAACGAGTGCAGCAAAGCGAGGCGGCTCTCCACCCAGCGACCTGGTGGCTTACTGGTGGCTTACTGGTGGTTTACCTGGTGGTTTACCTGGTGGTTTACTGGTGGTTTACTGGTGGTTTACCTGGTGGCTTACTGCTGGTTTACTGGTGGTTTACTGGTGGTTTACCTGGTGGTTTACCTGGTGGCTTACTGGTGGTTTACCTGGTGGCTTACTGGTGGTTTACTGGTGGTTTACTGGTGGTTTACCTGGTGGTTTACCTGGTGGCTTACTGGTGGCTTACTGGTGGTTTACCTGGTGGTTTACCTGGTGGCTTACCTGGTGGTTTACCTGGTGGTTTACCTGGTGGTTTACTGGTGGCTTACTGGTGGTTTACCTGGTGGTTTACTGGTGGTTTACCTGGTGGTTTACCTGGTGGTTTACTGGTGGTTTACCTGGTGGTTTACCTGGTGGTTTACCTGGTGGTTTACCTGGTGGCTTACTGCTACATCGGCCACCGCCAGGAGAGAGGAGGAGGAGGAGGCGTGGAGAAGGAGTGAATAAAAGGAGGGACAGACACCATGCCACCGGGCCTCCTAATGAGGAGAGGAATAGGGGCCCACGGAGGAGAAAAGACAAACAGACGGTCTTGACAGGGGTCAGCGAGGGTCATGTGTGAAGACTTTTCAGAATCTTGTCGTCATTGTGTCTGTCTCAATAAAGAACAAAGTGTCGGGAACGCCAGGTCTTCTTCATCTTCTTCTTCTTTTTTATTTTTTATTGGACATCTGCTGTTTTCAAGTGGAGGAAATGTTGAGAAGCTGGCGAGTGTGTTTGTGGTGCAGCCCGTCCGACCGCCTTGCATCTCGAAACCGAGCGCGCTTCACTGCAGCAGATGTGCCCACCACTAAGTTCAGCCACACAGACCTCAGGTCTGTTTGTTTGCATGGCTTTGGGAAAATTGTTTCCATTTCGGCATTTTGCCACAAACTGTTGCGAGGTTTTGGGGTGAAGATGACTGAAGGACCCGTATTACGGCTCTATTCTATTTTTAAACTCACAAAAATCATGCTTAGCTCTGCGTTTCAATTTTTATCGGCTTAAATCTGCCAGATTTAACTTCTGCTTTTCCTTTTTGGGGCAGTTTGTTTAGATCACACCCTCCACCAACTGGCTGTTGTGGCCATTTTATAATCCCCACATGGCGACTGGCGGCGGCCAAGGACTTTTCAGGGGTTTAAAAAGATACACTATAGTGTATCGTTTTCAAATCACACAATGGCCGACGGTCAACCAAAGGAGGTGATGGAGGGGTTGATGGAGTGGTTATTAGAGGTGTAGGTGTAGGTAGGTGCAGGTGTAGGTGTAGTAGAGGTTTTGAGTGGCCGTACGACAGGGGGGTCACTCTCCTGTTCAGTATGCGAGGAGCGCCTGCCAGGGACTACCAGAGCAGGGGGGGAGCTGTCCCCTATGGATGAAGCCCCAGGAAGAAGTTAGATGGGTGGAGGAAGGAAGGGATATGGAAGTCGGCACATCCTCCAGCTGTTGATCTTTAGCCAGGCAAGTCTCCTGTCCTAGGGTTGCTAATCTGCGGCCAACAGCCCCCTCCTCCAGGCAGACTCTTTCCCCCCTGGCCCCGCTCTGTAATTAACCCCCCGTTCCAACCCACCAACTGACTATACCTGACTGGCCTACCTCCCCACCTGCTACTCACACTGATATGTCTGTCTGTCTGTCTGTCTGTCTGCCTGTCTGTCTGAGAGAGAGAGAGAGAGAGAGAGAGAGAGAGAGAGAGAGAGAGAGAGAGAGAGAGAGAGAGAGAGAGAGAGAGAGAGAGAGGAGAGAGAGAGAGAGAGAGAGAGAGAGAGAGAGAGAGAGAGAGAGAGAGAGAGAGAGAGAGAGAGAGAGAGAGAGAGAGAGAGAGAGAGAGAGAGAGAGAGAGAGAGAGAGAGAGAGGATTAAGGGGCAGAGAGGATTAAGGCAGCAGCGAGTCTAGGGGATAAAGAAAGGGAGGAATAGTGAACAAGAGTCAGTGACTAAGTAAGCAAGGTGTGGTAGAGGCGGAGCTACTTGCGTGAGGGTGGGAGCGGAGGCAGGAAGACCCTCCCCTTTCCTGTAGAGGATTAGAGGCTCTGTCTGATTCAGCTCCTCCCAGACAGCCCACCTCATCACCGAGACAACCGGCCTGCTTTGGACATCCTCAGCCTCATTTGTCTGTTTGTGTGTGTGTATATAAATATATATACTGTATATAAAGCGGAATCTCCCCAATACCTTCCTCTAAATGCATCTGATCACCGCATGCCAGACATCTACCAGAAAGGTCCTGACCAATGGATTTGTGCGGGCCCCCGGTGGGGTCCCTGAGGGGCCTCTCTGCCTCTAGGGGTGGGTGTCCTGTGGGTTCCTGCTGTTCAGAGCTGTTCTGTGCTGACTGATGAGGTGAGGTGTGTGAGGTGAGGTGTGTGGGTGTGTGTGTGTGTGTGTGTGGGTGGGTTGGGCTCCAGCCTGAGAGCACCTCGCTGACCCCCACACACACTCTCACCTCGGGGTCCTGGAGGCCTTCATCTGGAGGTGGCCCTTGTCCAACACCTCGGGCCGACCTGTAAACATCCAGACGCCCCGGGCCGCGAGCGCCTCGCCCCCTAATCAAGTTACACAGAAACGCCCATATGTAGAGGAGATGAGTTGACATTTATTGATCCATGATACATGGATGGTACAGAATTCAGTTCTGTACCACGTGGGGTCCAGCTCCATTCGATTTGATTTGTTCATTTTTAGCGGAAATTCCTATATATCCCGCATTCGTGCATAATTCCTGATCCGTTATATTGAGAGAGACCATAAGGAATCAAATTCTGAATACACTAAGACCCACTGGTACACATGTACACATGATTTACAGGACTGTAAATACATATGTTGCTTTCCCAAAAACTTACGGGTGGCAAATCCACAGGTTGATAAACAACCAGCCGTCCCTCCCTTTCCGTCGATCACCTCATAAAATAAAGCCTGTAGCCCTGGGAAAGCACCGTAAAGCCGGGGGTAAGGAAGCAGGTGTGTATTGACTGTGAAAAGCCAAGGGCCAAGGGCCGGATGTGGGCATTCAGAGAGGGGGGAGGAGGAGGTGGGGGGAAGGTGGTGACTCCTGAATCACCCCCCCCCCCCGGTGACATCTAGCCAGTGGTTCCCAACGTGAGGGCTGGGGCCCTATGTCTGTCCCACCACCAACTATGTATTTTAAGGACAAATCAACGCAAAGGAAACTTACTCAGCATACATCAACACAACACAGTGTGTGTGTGTGTGTGTGTGTGTGGTGTGTGTGTGTGTGTGTGTGTGTGTGTGTGTGTGTGTGTGTGTGTGGTGTGTGTGTGTGTGTGTGTGTGGTGTGTGTGTGTGTGTGTGTGCGTGTGGTGTGGTGTGGTGGAGGCAGAGGACAGAGACTAATGCCTCTTCTTGGCCTGTCGTCAGCACCTGGTCACTAATGATGCTGAGCTCAGCACCACGTCTGACAGAGATGGATAGGGAAATGGTTCTCTGTGTGTGTGTGTGTGTGTGTGTGTGTGTGTGTGTGTGTGTGTGTTGGGGGAGGGTTATGTGGGTTTGTAGCTAGGTTAAATTCAGGGTTTGAGATGTTTTTTTATATAAGGGTGTCGAAATAAACCCAGTTTTGATCAGATTTAGTTGTCTGGCTTCAACAAAACTATTGTAAGTAATAATTTCTCTGACTGGACCCAACACCCAACGTACGCGTTGTAGCATTGAAGCCAGGAATTGGAATACCTTTATATATATATATATATATATATATATATATATATATATATGTGTGTGTGGATGGAGCCCGCTCCTTCCACCTGTATTGTTTAACCGTTCAAGTAAACAAACCCAATCAAACCGTAAGCACAGCGTCAGATCAAATCAAATCCATTTTTGGTTGCATAGTTCGGTGATGTCACTGTATGGAAAAGTGCAAAACCTATTTTCTGAGCTCATCTCATAATTGAATATGAATAAATAAAGTAAACACACGGTAATTACAGGGAATGTTTATTGCAATGTGTCAACGTGATGTGATGCATATGTATGTGATTGTTGTGCTGAATGAAGGTATGTAAGATTATGAGAGTTTGTGAGCGTGTGTGTGTATGTATAGTGATTTGTTTGTGTGTATGATTGTGTACGTGTGTGCGCATGTGTGTGTATGTATGTGTCCGTGTGAGCAAATTGACATACTGTATGTGAGTGAATTTGCATATGTCTTGTGTGAATAAATTTGATGTATATATGGTGTGTGTGTGTGTGCCTGTGTGTGTGTGTGTGTGTGTGTGTGTGTGTGTGTGTGTGTGTGTGTGTGTGTGTGTGTGTGTGTGTGTGTGTGTGTGCGTGTGTGTGTGTGCGTGTGTGTGCCTGTGTGTGTGCGTGTGCGGTGTGCGTGCGTGGTGCGTGCGTGCGTGTGCGTGTGCGTGCGTGTGCGTGTGTGCGTGTGCGTGCGTGTTTGTGAGAGAGAGCTGACCTCATGAGATTCTCTGTCCTGCCTCCCCGTGGAGGAGTATAGGGGCTGGTTGGGACCCCCTAATGACGGCATGTGATCCAGTCAGTGATCAGAGGCCAGTGCGGCGGGTCGGGGTCAAAAGGTTATGTACATTCACAGCTCTTGTTGTGCTCTCGCTGGGTGCAATTAGTAGACTGATAGGAGGGGACAGAGATACCCGGCTGGGGCCCCAGGGGGCCCGGCACTAGCTGTGACGTTATTGTTGTGGTTGGATCATCCTGAAGACATCCAGCTCATCGTCTTTCCCAATCGTCAACACACACAGTCACACACAGTCGCACCACACACACACACATACACCACACACACACACACACACACACACACACACACACACACACACACGACACACACACACACACACACACACACACACACACACACACACACACATTTATGTACACACACACAGACATACACACATGGACACATTCATGCTCATTCATGCTCTCACACATGCAGATTCATACAAAGACGAACACACACACACACTCATTTATACTCAGATGCACGCAACCACATACCGCCCTGTGTGTGCACTCTGTCCACTCTGTCCACTGTCACAGGGGACGTTTACCACAGAACACTTTCTAGCTAAACCCCAGCGCTGCCACAGGGTGAAAGGAGAAGTAGAGAGAGAAGAAGAGGAGGAAGAAGAGGAAGAAGAAGAAGAAGAAGAAGAGGGTAATTAGAGGAGTGAAGGAGACGCTTGTCATCCTTCCCGAGGCGGCTTTGTGTTTTTGTCCTATAGCCTGAGTGGGTGAGGGGGATCTTGGCACCCAGACTCTCTATAGTCTTTAGAGGAGGAGGAGGAGGAGGAGGAGGAGGAGGAGGAGGAGGAGCTGTTGGAGGCAGTTGAAGGGAAAGGTGGGGGGGGGGGGGGGTCTGGTCTTGAGGGTCTTTTAGAGCCAGACGAGGGGTGTAGTTTTCTATCCAGCACACCCCCACACAGACACACATATATGCATGTACACACACACACACACACACACACACACACACACACACACACACACACACACACACACACACACACACACACACACACACACACACACACACACACACACACACACACACACACACACACAGTAATTGAATGCAGCAGCTTCCATGAGCTGTGCTGCATAGAAAAATGTACCACACTGCACTTCACCACACAGATGGAGGGTTCACGTGCACACACATGCATCGTGCTCACACACACACCCACACACACACACACACACACACACACACACACACACACCACAACACACAAGAAGAGTGGATTTATTCCCTCGACTGCACTACAGTCTACAGCTACAAGTTTAAAGCCCAAGTGGAAGGAACAGAGCCCTCTCGTGCAGCTTGGCCTGGTGGGGTTGAGTATCGTCATGTATCGAGATGTGTGGAACCAGCCTCGGGTTCTACGTGGTTTGAATCTGTCTTCACCGAGAATCCTGGGAGAAATACCCGCATAACAGGAGTGTCCTGGGAGAAATACCCCAAAGCACGGCAAAGAGAAAGCCACAGAGATTGAGTATAGGAGGGGGGGGTTATTAGAGAGGGCTCAGTTTACTGCAGACCATGTGGTCCGTGTGCTTTCCATACTCTCTCTCTCCCCCCTCCCCTTCCCCCGTTCCACTCCTCCCGTTTGGGCCATTACTCAACCTGTTACCCCTAACCCACCCCCCATCATCTCTTTTTTTTGGCTCCTTCTGGCTCCATGGTCACAGGCAGGTCAGCTGTTGTGACAACAAGCGTAGCGTAGACATACGGTACGTGATAGACAGGGGATCCACCGGCCCTCGCTCCGAGCTGGGAACCATATGTGCCGGGCTTCCTCCGCCTCCAACGGAACTCGATTGGCCGGTCAATCAATCAATCAATCAATCAATTAAATAATGCAAACAAATTGTGGTGGCTAACGAGGTGCTGGCGGCACCTGGTCTGGTTTCTAGTGTTAGGAGCACCTGGGCGGACCACAGCCAGACCACACAATGGACTCCAGTCTTGCCGTTTCCACAAGAGCCTGCCCATTGAGAACATACCAGGGAGACTCAAACTCCAACACTTCATAAAGTGGAGCCAAGGCTGAAGCGATCTCTGGTTGCAACTCTCTCTGGAGCACAAGAAGGCCATTGTTGTGAATGTACACTCCAAGGCCTGGTGCTTCAGTGAGACAAAGACCAATGAAACATTAGAATTAAAGATAACATATTTTTTTTTCTTTGCAATATGACAATGGAATATAATCAATTGTGGTTCCCTCTTCCTTGTGACAAAGCCAATATCATTCACACACACAGTGTGGGAATGACACACTCTCCCTTCCAAAGTGGTTTGGAAGGGAAGGGTCAGAGACAGAGGTTGTCAACATATTGCGGGGGATTCTGGGCTCACCTGGGAGCAGACCTGTCATCACCGACCCCCACAGGCCCAACTCAGAACACATGTTCCTGTTAAGAACACACAACCACCACCCACTGCACAGTCCAGTACACTCACCACCAAATACTAACCAGGAGAGGTCAACGCACCCTGATTAACACCCAGTGGGCGTACTGAGATGACTGGAGATGTTTTAGTAGGGCGGAAGGATAGCTCAGTCTGTTAGGAATTGGCTTGGGAACCGGAAGGTTGCCAGTTCAAGTCCCCGAAACACCTGAGCACTGCCGAGGTGCCCTTGAGCACCAGACCCCTATTACTGCTCACTGGGTGCTGGATATACAATAGCTCAAGTTCACTGTGTGTTCATGTATGTGACCAATAAAGAAGATTCAAACCACCAGATATAGATTTTTTGGATGTATTATATCATGTGAAACAGACACAATGTGTTTAATAAGTAACTGTTTTATAGATTGTACAATGAACGCAATTAGTGTTCACAATGAAATGTGAGTTGATAATGTTACGCATATGAAAGCTAAATGATGAGCAACCAGGAGACAATTCAGAGTAGATCATGAAATTCAGTAAAGAAAAGTCAGACCGCATCACTGATGGAGTGCCTACCTACCAAGCTGTAGGTCCCATTCAACACACAACCCCTACCTACCAAGCTGTAGGTCCCATTCAACACACAACCCCTACCTACCAAGCTGTAGGTCCCATTCAACACACAACCCCTACCTACCAAGCTGTAGGTCCCATTCAACACACAACCCCTACCTACCAAGCTGTAGGTCCCATTCAACACACAACCCCTACCTACCAAGCTGTAGGTCCCATTCAACACACAACCCCTACCTACCAAGCTGTAGGTCCCATTCAACACACAACCCCTACCTACCAAGCTGTAGGTCCCATTCAACACACAACCCCTACCTACCAAGCTGTAGGTCCCATTCAACACACAACTCTGACTTGTGACCATCGTTTTGTCCTTTTCTTTATTCAGACGGTGCCAACCAGCTGGTGGCCCAGGAGGCGGCGAGGAAGCCTTCAACGCTGCGCCAACCGCCGGCGCGCGCGGGAGAGCCGTCCGCTAGTAAGCGCTGTAGCCGCTGTGTTAGCCAAAAGAACCCAAGACCCTCTAGTACATGTTGTAGTAGCTTTTCCATCTGTGGTTCATTATTGGGGTTTTTGTCTGGTGTTTTGTAGACTTTTGTCCCAACTGCACCCGGACCACAGCGCTCAGCGACCGCCTCAGCTCGCTGGAAGCTAAGGTAAGCTCAAAGCGCAGTCGGTACTTGGGTGACTCAAAAACACTGAGATGTGCACACACACATGCAGCACCATCTGATGTTCCTGCCCTGGCTGGATCTACTGTTATTGGCCTGAATTTCACCTGACATGCCAGACGGACCGTGCTAACTGACATCACTGGCTCGACTTCAGCAGCTAATAAATCAGAATCAGCGGTTGCATATTCTTTATTATTTCTCTCCCAATGTTTATATTTTTACTTTGGTTTGTTTCTCGACATGGCATTATGTTTTCATGCAACCTTTTTCTTTTTATTTCGACCAGGTTCAATTGCTTGCTGCGCCCACAAAACAGCGCCCCCCTCAGGTGAAAGGGGAACATGCCCCCGAAGCCTCTTCGTTAATGGGAGCAGTGCCTGCCCAGGGAGCTCCGGGTGAGCAGGGACCAGCAGGTAAATACACCCTGTCCTGTGCTGCCACAGTGACCTATGAGGTCATGCAAACCGGCCCCAACGTTTGTGTTTAAAAAATGAAGTGAGAAATCGCTCTTCTTAGTTTTCTTCCTACATCAGCCTCAGTCGTTCTCTTTCTGGACCATACCAAGTCCACTCCCCTCATATCCTATTTCCTATTTCCTCTATAACACGACTGTCTGCTCGCACTGCACACAGTCACACACACACACACACACCACACACACACACACACACACACACCACCACTCTCCCTTGCATAGGACACACACACACTGCACCTTACACTTATTCTGGCAAATGGGCATACATACACAGACACACACACACTCATACACAGACACACACACTCTACACTCTTGCTGGCAGACACACACACACACACACACACACACACACACACACACACACACACACACACACACACACACACACACACAACCATGCTGGCATGCATGTACAGGAACACACACTCCACACACAGCCTCAGTTCCTTAAGCCTGTTTAGAGGCTGTTTGGTGCACCTCTCTTTCATAATGCTTTGGCTTGGTGGAGGTTCAGAGCTTTAAACAAGCCTTCTGGACCTGGAGCTGAGCCTAGCGCTGCACTGCACTCTGGGTAGGAAAGAGAGGCTCCTCTGCCTCACTGTCAAAACAACTTCAGCAGCGTATCCATTTCCATCTCATTATGTTTCGGAGCGTTCTGCCACAAGACGTCCCCGGCTAAGAACCTTGCGGGAGCTAATAGGAAGCAGGGCTGCTTGGCTTTCTCTTTAAACACTCCCGTACGTCCTTCGCATGTCATTGATTAGCAAAAAACAATGGCTTTTGTTCTCCGGCAAGGCCTTTGTTATGGCATTTAGCATCTGATGCTGAGCTGAGGTTGACTGCCCAGAAGCCATTATTAAAAGCTCAAGAGTTAAAATGCTGTCACTGAGGCCTTATCCCGAAGCCTGCTTCACGGCCGCCCCGCGACGCATGACACAGCTGGGATCGCTCAGGGAGATCCCTCGGTTAGCACGGCCGCTATTCATGAGGCTTCTCGTGTCCTGCTGCTGTAAGAAAGGTCTCTGAGAATTGCGTTGTTCTTGTGAGTAACAGTAAAACATATCTATCTGGACGATGGTTTTGTTGATGTTTTATTCACCGTTTGTTTATAAGAGTTGTTCTCTGACTCAGGCCCACAGGGTGACAACGGGAGAGACGGGAATCCTGGCCGGGACGGTGAGCTCCCATCCTTCTTTACAGCCGGGTCCCCTGCCCAGGCCTGATGCTGAGCACTTTTTCATGTCTACATGTCCACGTAACACGTCACCGCCGGAGAGGCTGAGCTGTGGTGTGCTTCTTTCCTCAGGGAGACCGGGCCTCAGTGGCCCCAAGGGGGAGGCTGGGCCTCGAGGCCCTTTAGGAGGCCCTGGGGGCCCTGGTGGCAGAGGATCCTCTGGACCAGGGGGTAAGAAACCTCACAACTGAAACCCCAAATCACAGATCATCGTGAACCGCTGTACCAAACAAGCAAAACATGTTTTAAAGTACTTCCTTTGTCAATAAGGACGATTATTGTTTGTGTGTGTGAATGTGTGTGTGTGTTTTGTTTCGTTGTGTACGAGTTACATTGTGCAGAAGTTTGCATATGCTTGCCAGTGCCAATACTACATCAAGCCAGTCTTCAAACGTATTCAAGGTGCAGGTTGAAAAGCAGCAGCACAGGAACATGGAGCAGGTTGAAAATACAATAGAAAATAGGAAATAAAGTGAACATAGAAGTGATCCATGAACAAAGTCTTCCGAAGTTCATAAAATCTCTGCAAAAACCTCCGAGCCTGGACTACGTCGATGCGCACAGATACAAAACAGATCCAACGTGAGTGACGCAAACCAAGCGGGACCCAGCGATGATTCAGGGGGTCCGACTCGGTTCTCTCGCTCTACTGATCTTTTAGTGTGTGTTTGAAGACGTTTGGCCTCTCTGAATCAAACTCCCCATTGGTCTGTGCAGCACACTCTGCTGTCATCGCTTGATCCATCAGAGACAGACAAAATGCACGTTTCATTTCCAGAGCAAACAGTTATTATTCTTACGCTGTTTCAAACTAATGGCGAGCCTGCTCAAGGACCTGGAAAGGTTAAACACACACACACACACACACACACACACACACACACACACACACACAGCGTCTGATCCCACGGCACATAACCCCCAACCCCTGCTTACGTGGTCACATGACTCCTCCGGCCCGCCGCTCGCCGCAGACTCAGATTTAGAGCAAAAGTTAAACTACAAACCCTCTCTTTCCGAGAAGCACCATGTGACTTCAATCTGAGAGGGGAACCCGTCCGAGTCCCGGGTCCTTATGCTTTCCATATGCCTGCAGTGTATTTGTTTGTTTTGCCCCGGATCCATTACTGCGGGAGGAGTAGCCACGGCCCGGGTCGGCGTGTGTAAAGATGCTCGATGCTCCGCCCTCGTGCCTCTTCGCTACGCAGAACATGCGTAGCCAAGAGGATTTAGTAACAGGAGGTTCGAGGGAAAACAAAAAACACTGAAATGTGTCTTTCTTTCTCTCCTCCGCTGTCATGAGTCACTGGTTTAGAAGTGGGAGTGAAGGGTATTAATATAGCAGGGTGCTATACAGCTAATGTAGACAGAATAATCCAAAACACAAAGATCCATGGTGGATGATGTTCCCCCTTGAGGTTCTCAATGAGAGGGCGTGGAGTCCAATATGAGCTGGAATAACAATACCAATACCAAAATGGCCACGGCCTCTTGGCCCTCGCCAAGAGTTTCACGGCTTGTGAAGAGACAGCCAAGTGTTGTGATGACACACCGTGGAGACCAGGAAATAAAAGGAGAAGGAAGGTGCGACAGTTGTGTGTGTGTGTGTGTGTGTGTGTGTGTGTGTGTGTGTGTGTGTGTGTGTGTGTGTGTGTGTGTGTGTGTGTGTGTGTGTGTGTGTGTGTGTGTGTGTGTGTGTGTGTGTGTGTGTGTGTGTGTGTGTGTGTGTGTGTGTGTGTGTGTGGGTGGGTGGGTGGGTCTATGATACCATGAGTCCATGAGACAAGACTTGGGGGCCAGAGGGGGGAGTTACACCAAGCCTAGTGTTACCTCAGGAGCGTCCAAACAATGAGGTCACACCAAGCTCTGTGTGTGTGTGTGTGTGTGTGTGTGTGTGTGTGTGTGTACACACACACTCACACACACACACACACACACACACACTGGTTTACACACACACACACACACCTGGTGTTGATGTAATGGTGTCTATGGGGTTGGTAGGCAGTGTTTCATCAGTACTTTCTGCCCAAGCAGCCAAAATACTAAATGCTGGTGTTTTATAGTCTCTCTCTGTTTCAGCTGGCTGCTCAAACAGGGAGAGACTATAAAACACAGCATTTAGTATTGCACCTGAGTGACAGTCAGACGTTCTTACAGCTTACATGCCCTGCTCCTCCTTAATGCAGCATTATGGAGCAGGTGTTATGTTATTCAGCATATACACACCAAAACTAGTGTTAGATTGAGACTAACACTAACAGGCCACACCGTTCTAAAATATCCTTGGACAACAAAGAGAAATAAAGAAAGTTGAAACAATATCCACATCTAAATGCTCTAATGGCTCCATCTGGATTGTTTAACTTGAACTTGACATGGTTGAATGTTTCAAACAATATATATACGGTATATATACTCAGTGTTTCACGGTTCCAACATAAAGCGATGACTTTGTTTCTTATCTTCTGTTCTCTCAGGGCCCCGTGGGTCCCCAGGACACCCCGGAGACAAGGGTCTGCCAGGCCCGCCCGGGGCCCCAGGACCGCCAGGGGCCCCGGCTCCCGCTAGCGCCCGCATCCCAGAACCGGATCTCCGTAAGTGTTGTTCTAAGAGTGCTTCATGGTAGATTTTTGTCCGTCCTCTGGGCTACATGGCAAGAGTTCCAGTCTAGTGTACACATGGATGGGGACCCCCCCCCCCCACTCACCCCCTCCCGGTGTTATGGACTTGGATGTGATCCAGAGGTGAAGATCCAGATGTGTAGAGTCCATCCCTGTCAGGAAACCAGCGGCCCTACGTCGCATTAGGTGGTCTCTCACACACTTTCTACCAGATCAGAGAATCAGTGTCCAACAACAACTCCTCACACATGTAGTCCAGTTCAGTGCAGTACTGGGTGGTATGAGAACTTAGTAGTAGTAGTAGTAGTAGTAGTAGTAGTAGTAGTTGGTTTTAATCTAAATCGTCATCGTCCTGCTGGCAAATGGGGCGGGGTTAAAGGTCAGCAAAAGAGGAAAGGGAAAGCCTCCGTCGTCCCGTGGTAGACAACCAGGTCACATGCTGGGATGAGAACCTGTCCACCACTGATGTCACGCAACCACTTCCAGATGGAGAGAGAGAGAGAGAGAGAGAGAGAGAGAGAGAGAGAGAGAGAGAGAGAGAGAGAGAGAGAGAGAGAGAGAGAGAGGAGAGAGAGAGAGAGAGAGAGAGAGAGAGAGAGAGAGAGAGAGAGAGAGAGAGAGAGAGAGAGAGAGAGAGAGAGAGAGAGAGAGAGAGAGAGAGAGAGACTGCTCCGGCTGGCCCTTTCCTGGTCAACACTAGCTCTGCTGGTATGTGGCTACGATGCTAACCATAAAGTCTGCCACGGCCGGCGGCGCGCACAGCTGTGAGCGGTGTAGCCTGACGTCAAGGAGGAGCTAGCCATGAGTGAAGTCAGGATGCCAGCGCTGGTTCCGAGGAACCCGAGGAACCATCTATTACACATCAAAGCCTACATAGTGAGATAGACCACAGCACGGTCGGACCGCGGGGCGGTCTCCTCTGGAAGCCATCGGCTCTCTGCCCCTTACACACCCCGCAGGGAGGGGTTCCTCGAGATAACACAGACTAGTCCACACACACACACACACACACACACACGCTGGCTGTAAGACGTCACACACCACCAATGGTGCAATGTGTGAGATTAGACTGTTGTTAGTAATTCAAGCACCACAAGCAGAATGGGTCTCCGTAGAGTTGAACGAAGTCGTAAACCAAGTGTTTACCTCCATAGTGTGTGGGGGGGTGGGGTGGGGGGATAGTAAATGTAGTGGACATAGATGATTAGGGCCAGGCCTTTTTTTTATGTTGTTTATCCTGACCTGTCACTCACAGTCAAACGTGGGAACGTTGGCACACGTCATTTCGAGGCTTTTCCCTAAATGCATTGCATGTGTGTTGTCTCCTTGTAAACCTGTGAAGAAATGCAACCAACGCTGGGGAACCCCCCCCCCCTCATTAAAACGTCTTGTCTTGGAACGACCAGGAATTACACTGTTCTCACCGCCATAAAGACACGTCAGCCTCACGCCTGACACTCCTATAGGGAAAGTATAGGGCTGATTGATTCAGCTCCAGATGAAGAGAGATCAAATGAAGTGATGAGGGGCGGTCCAGTACACCCCCCCCCCCCCCACACACACACACACACACACCACACACACACACACACACACACACACACACACACACAGAGACCATGGGGAGTCAGCATTCCATTGTACTTGTAACACATGGCAAATACAGAATCTTGAATCTTGACCAGTGTTGTCAGTTGTCAGCATGAGATATCAAGATCACAAGATGTTAACGTCCTCCATGACTCAAACACCCCTCTTTCTCTTCACCACACACACACACACACCACACACACACACACACACACACACACACACACACACACACACACACACACTCACTTGGAGTTACGGAACCAAAACAAGTATTGCTTAACTGAAAACTAATTGTTGTAATTCCTTTTTCCTTTATTCAATTCAAACTTGTGGTTATTATGTGTGTTTTGCATCACTTCCTGTTCAGCAACATGGCTTCCTGTACTTATTGGTATAGGAACTGATGATAACTGCGTAACCAATAAAAGCTAACACTAGCGTGCAACAAAATAATAAGTAAGACGATGGAGATTGTAACGTTACCATGCAACTGAAGTGTCCAAACATAGTGGACTTATTAGAAAACATTGCCTCCTGGAGGCTGATCAGCAGCATTGCAACTTATGTGAAAAGGGGAAATGTCCTTTTTGATTTGTACATGCAGGTCATGGAAAGGATCTGTACTCAAACACATTCCAGGACCCCCAGGGGACCCCCCTCCCAGCCCCTCAGGGGCCCCCTGGACCTGTGGGTGAGTACCGTACATCCCCAGCCCTAACCCCCCTCCCCCCCTCCCAGCCCCTCAGGGGCCCCCTGGACCTGTGGGTGAGTACCGTATATCCCCAGACCTAACCCCCCTCCCCCCTCCCACCCCTAACCCCCCTCCCCCCCATAACCATGTATGTATAACCATGTATGTATAACCATGTATGTATAACCATGTATGTATAACCATGTATGTATAACCATCCACAGGTCCTCCAGGACTGAGGGGCCCAGTAGGACCAGCTGGCCAGTCAGGTCAAAATGTAAGCTCACATCCACAATGCTAACAGACCACTGACCCTTTAAAAGAGTCCCAACACGCTAAACCCTCATGTGGACATGTGCTGCCCCCTAGAGGTCTTAATCCATCCAACAAGAGATTACAATACATGGATTACAAAATAAATCGAATCATGTTTGTGTACATTGTGAAAAAGGTTATATATGTACATTTCCATAGACGCTTACATTTCATAACACTTGAAGCATCACGATATGTTTATGATTTGGACGTGGAACCTGCAGGGGCAGACGGGGGCCAATGGGATCCAGGGGCCGGTGGGGCCCAAAGGAGAGCGTGGGGAGAGAGTGAGTCGAACACCATCTTATACATCCATCCATTTAACACAAAACTACATTTATTGGGTTTTTCAGAATTAACACAACGTTACATCACATACATTTCTATATATCCACATATGTGCATACATACAGTAAAAACAAAGCACAAACAGACAATAAAACAAAAAATATAATTTAAAAAAACCTGCAATTCTCATGTAGGGATCATGCGGTCCGACATTAGGTCACCTTTACACATCACAACATGTCGCTCAGCACACTTCTTGGGAGGTGACTCTCGAGATATTCCAAAAATGTAGTCGTATTTATTTAACAGAAAATATACATGAAGGCTAGACTATATACTCTATACAACTATAAAACAGGGTTAAGTTACTACTGAATAGTATGATAGTAGTATCCTATATAATAATAGTATTCCATTGTGATAATTAAGAGTAGTTTCTATATAACCTGCTGTTGTTTGATGTTTTTTGAAGGGATCCCTTGGTTATCCAGGAGAGAGAGGCGTCAGGGGTGACTTGGTAAGACCCCTCCTCCCTGCAGGGCCCCGGCCATCAGCACCTCATGTCACAGCTGGTTAGGTCACTGTAAACTACACTACCCAGCCACCCCACTGTAAACTACACTACCCAGCCACCCCACTGGAAACTACACTACCCAGCCACCCCACTGGAAACTACCCTACCCAGCCACCCCACTGGAAACTACACTACCCAGCCACCCCACTGTAAACTACACTACCCAGCCACCCCACTGGAAACTACACTACCCAGCCACCCCACTGGAAACTACACTACCCAGCCACCCCACTGGAAACTACACTACCCAGCCACCCCACTGGAAACTACACTACCCAGCCACCCCACTGGAAACTGGAAAACGAGTGCTATCACTTAAGACACAACACATGCAGCTTTCTCCTAATGCATGCATAGGGGAACGACATTGGACAGAGAGATCGGTGGTTTGTTTATGGGACATATGACAGGAGATTGGGGTGGGACATACATACAACTACATACAAGTAGAGGAGACGCCCACAGAGTTCTTATTGGTCGAAAGATTGCGACATGGTAATGCAATGACAAAACCAATGCAATGCAATGACAACATTTATATTTAAGTTAAGTTTAATAGAATATGAAGAATAATAATAAATACATTATTTGTCTGACCAACTTTGCTAAATAGGTGGATCATATCACAGAGGCTAACAAGCTACATTTTCATTAATGTTGCTTTTAATACTCCTATGCAGGGACTACCAGGCCCCAAAGGAGAGCCAGGGGAGAAAGGCTTGCCGGTAAGACGATGGTTGAGGTGGGATGTACGATCGCCATCCCTAATCCCCTGTAACCATCCTGTGGTACACACTTCCCCATGTTAACACAGGACCTGCCCCACACCCCAAGCTAAAACCTCCATAATTGACCCTCCATGTTTCAGCTCAGATCCCATTTGAAGCATATTATTGTGTCTGCCTAACCTTTGGTTTTACTTCTCTTTCGTTTCACAAGAACAATCTAAATGTAAGAGATGTTATCTTATTCTCCTCGTTGTACACTCTTCAAAACCGTTCTGGATCAACATAGCAAGTCGGCTTCACCGTAACCATGACCTCCCATCCCACACGGCCATGGTTCCAATGTTGTTGTTTTACAGTTTCCATGGTTATGACTTGTGAGTGACCACAGTGTTTGGCCACTCCCCTCTTGCACTTGTATTTCAAGCTCATATGAAATACTTTGTCTTTTGATGTTTTCGTTTAAGCCATTTACATTTTGGTATTTATGATTGTGGTTTTGTGTGTGCGTGTGTGTGTGTGTGTGTGTGTGTGTGTGTGTGTGTGTGTGTGTGTGTGTGTGTGTGTGTGTGTGTGTGTGTGTGTGTGTGTGTGTGTGTGTGTGTGTGTGTGTGTGTGTGTGTGTGTGTGTGCGTGAATGTTATTTTGATGTGGATGCTACATGTGGGTCCTTGGGGAGTGCTCTGGACTGCTGTTCCTTATCACAACGCTGTCCACTTGACCCTAAAGCTGAGCCCCCCCCCCCCCCCCACCTGTCACGGTCACCATTCACCATTCACCATCACTTTGGCATATACATAAACACACAGAGTTCACCGTGAACACAGTTGTGCAGTAATTGGGTCACTTGACAGAGGGATGTGAGCGGATGCAGGAGAACAAAACTTGTTTGGTCGCGATAACATTGATTGCTTCTTTGAGATCAACCCCATTCTAAACTCAACCACACGGTAACTCAAACCTCTCACTGTGAGGTTTGAGTTACCGATTGGTTTCAATTTGAGTAAAATAAGATAACATAAAACTTACATTAAGATCAAGAAGTAGATCACAAGTTATTGTGCAACCTATTCCATTGAGCTCTCTGTGTGTATACACACGCGTGTGCGTGGCCAGCAGGACACTGTGTGAGGTGTATATGCCAAACGGCTCCAGACGCGTTGGGTTGACGTCTGTGGAGTGGATACAGCTATTCTTCATGCCTGCATGCTACCATCTTTTGTAACCATGGCAACACAAACAAATCACCCTTCCGATGCATGAACAACTAACTATGGCGTTGTTTTAATAACACAACATTGCAAACCCTTTCCCCATCACCCAAAAGAAGGCAAGATATATACAAATATAATGAATTCATAGTATTGGACATATCACATCATTTACACATCATTTTTAAAAAGTATGATTTTTTAGGAATTGGAAAAATAACAAAATATAATGAATAATTTGATAATTTATTATATAAACTGTATATATAATAAATGTTTTTGTTTTAAAATGTAATTGGTATAGAAAATAGCATGGTATGAAAATCCCATGACTTTGACCTTGCCTTATTTTGTCCAGTGGTAAACAATGGCCTTGTCTCATCAAGAACTGTTTCTTGGTTGGAATTGAATGTTCTATTGAATGCATGTCCTCCAATATAACTCCATCCTTTGCTGCTCTGTTTAACCCATCTGCTTTAGAGGAGCCAGCGCCAGAGAAATCTTGTAAGCAATACCAGAAACATTAACAATACTGTGTAGCATTTAAGAAGCAATACGGGGAAACAACCAATCCTGTTCTTCCATCCTGTGAAGCAGCATCAGTTCAAAGATAAAGACCATAGCGTCTAAGCAAACCAATGTCCACAGCATGTTTTGCATTCAGAAATGTGTCATGATTTGTTTATTATTTTTCATCTGTGTAAAGCTATAAACACACAAGGCGTGTGCATGATGCTGTTGTCCAGCCCAGCATGGCAGAGACTGCATAGCATGGCCAAAAGAACACCTAGAGAAACTTACAGAGCTGAAAGATAAGAAAGTGCTGTGCCGAATGGACTGTTGTGTTTGTGTTTTTAATAACCCTCTAACTGCTGTGACGAACTGTATAAAACAGGATGTTGACTTGCACCTTGGCCGGCCGCTGTATGGCTTGTGCTCCTGGCCTTGACTTGGCTGTATCTATCTTCACAGGGGGACGGCATACATCAGATCAGAGAGGCGCTGAAGATCTTAGCCGAGAGGGTTTTAATCCTTGAGACTATGATCGGTATTCATGGTGAGTAAGCGGGCCGAGGCAGGGTCAGCTCTAGGCAGGGGGTCGTTGTGGGTCACACACAAACACTCATGGGACACGTTGTAAAAAGGAACAGAGTCACGGGCAGACCCCCCCCCCCCCCTACCCCTCCCCTCACACCGTCCCCTCCCCCCTACCCCTCCCCTCACACCGTCCCCTCCCCCCGTCCCCTCCCCTCCCCTCCCCCCGTCCCCTCCCCTCTCCTCACACCGTCCCCTCCCCTCCCCTCCCCTCCCCTCCCCCGTCCCCTCCCCTCCCCCCGTCCCGTCCCCTCCCCTCCCCCCGTCCCCTCCCCTCCCCTCACACCGTCCCCTTGCTCTCTGATAGGACGTTAGCTTGCAGATGTTCCATGACTTGCAGGCAGACCTTGAGCTGCTCGCTCGCAGGGTGACCCTGTTGGAGGCGATCATCTGGCCAGGTAAACGCTCTCCACCTGCAGCGCCACACGCCTCTCCCCCTCCCTCTCCCCCTCCCCCTCCCCCTCCCCTCCCTCTCCCCCTCCCCCTCCCTCTCCCCCTCCCCCTCCCAAACCGGGAACCCTCACTACTCTGCTGCCAAAAGAGATCACTGACACACCAATTGCAACAACGCATCATCAGAGTGAAACTACAGTGTGTACAATTTACAATACGTTTCTTACGCTGTTTGGTTTACACATGAAAAAAGCAAAAGATTTCACCACCAAAGGTTTGGGTGCATTATTGCAGTACCTAAACCTGCAATACAACGCTATAGACTAGTTGTTATATACCACAGACTATATTTTAACCTTCAGCCTGTGCTTCTTGGCAGACTAGAAATCAAATAATAGAAAAAAAGGATTGGAAGAGCCAGTGGTTGTTCAATCTCATTGCAATCAGCCTTGAATCAGATTAAATTGGACTTGAGTACAATCAGAATAGAATCTAACTACAATCAGAATTTAATCTGATTACAATCAGACTGGAATCTGACAACAATCAGAGTACATGCCAGGTCCACATAAGGAGAGAGGGCGGCCTGGATCCAACCTGTTTCTCTGTTCAACAGAACCAGACCTAGGGTCCGGGGACAGTCTCTTCGGAACGCCATCGTCAGACTTCTACAGAAATAAGCGAGAGCCACAATTTGGAATGACCCCGGCTCCCCTGTTGTCGGACACCAAGGTTAGAGGGAAGTAGCTGACCCCAAGGATCTCACACTCCCATCTTTGATCGACCCCTTCGGGCTGTACCATTAGATTAAAGATGGGGGACACCTCAGGGAATGCTCCACTGAATCTCCAAAATCGCCACCTAAATTGGAAAGCAGTGACCCCCACCCTTACTGAACCACCCCCACCCTTACTGAACCACCACCACCACCCCCACCCTTACTGAACCACCCCCACCACCCCCACCCTTACTGAACCACCCCCACCACCCCCACCCTTACTGAACCACCCCCACCACCCCCACCCTTACTGAACCACCCCCACCCTTACTGAACCACCACCACCACCCCCACCCTTACTGAACCACCCCCACCACCCCCACCCTTACTGAACCACCCCCACCCTTACTGAACCACCACCCCCCCCTCCAGGTGATGTTGTGGGGTGAATAAAGTAGTTGAAGTTGTTTTAGCTATCACAATATGTAACTTTATTAGTATTTTTTACAAATGTCATTATTTAAGTATATTGAGCATGTACAGGTTGCAGTGAACAATTACACAAACCTCTATTTTAAATGAGACATGCTTGGATCCTGGTTAACTAAATGTTATAGAGTGCACTAAAAGGGAGAAACATTTCTCACAGGACTTTGTCAGAGCCGTATGCTCGGAGGTGTTTGGTGTGAGGGCCCTTCTACACTCACTGGTCATTTTGTTCCGGGGGGGAGCACAAACTGTAAATGACTTGGTTGCTTATTCACTGTTATGGTCATGATGGTGCTTTCTTTTTGGAAAACCTTAAAACAAAGTAAAATACAATTAAAAAATACACTAGAATATGTATAGTGTCTACCAAACTGTATCAAAGATCAAAGGTGGTTTCTGTTCTCATCTATTTATTAACCATTTGACTTTCTATTCAAGTAAACACACATTCACACTCTCCACCTGTCTCTCATACACACACACAAAATAGAAGTGTTTGGTGCGTTTGATAGAACAGATTTTAATGTTGGTAAATTTGGATTGGTTGAACCGTCCTGACATAATGACTTGATCATTTCTTTTTTCCTACAAACATATTCATTATTTAAAATGATGATCAACTGTAGAATGTTTTGTATGCTGATGTGTAACTTCATTTATTTTTGATTGTTTTTGTATTGCTTGCAAATGTGGTATTGTGTTAAGATAATCCTATGTGGGTCATTGATAGAATAATACAAATAAATTCAGTGGTTTTTTTAAGCATGTCTCCTAGTTTGTGTCACAGATGATTACACTTCAACTTCAGTTAGGTGTCCAATCATATCAACACCATTTCATTGATTAAATATGGATCATCTGTCTTGACCATTTTATTTTCATCAACAAAAAGCCCACAGGGGACATTTAACAACACGTCAGCTCAGCATAACCCAATAGCATGTCACGCCATCAAGGACCACACGCCACATGTCTTCTGGTTCTCTATGCTGACAGAGTGCTCTTCCCCTTCGACACCATCACCGACTCCTCACCAACACGTTGGTCGATAAGCAGGGATATGGCGCCATCTAGCTGTTTGGAGGCCGCCAGTGCGACTACAGCTTTCTCCGTGGGGAATCCCATCCTTTCAAGCTGCTGTAAACTATAAGCAAAAAGCATATATTTCAATGAGTGGAGACATTATTTAAACTGAAAAATTGAAACATATCAACAAAGAGACACAGGCATTGATTTAGCAACACTGGATATGAAGATTCATGAACATTATTATTACCTACCGGAGAGAGGAGACTGAGGACTTTGGCACCTCCACTTTTGCATCAAGTTCTTCAGACACGTCTTGTAAGGAAGCCAATATTCCTGCCTTCATCATCTGTTCCTCAAGTAACTGTTGTTCGCTCAGAGCAGCAGCTCCTTCCATTGCCCATGAAGGCAACGGCTCCAGCCAGGGGCCCTGGTGTCTGGGTGAGGGGCCTTGGGTGAGGTTGCTAGCCCCACCTATAGGTCTGGACTGAGATGGGGATCCACACCTGCAACACGGGGGACAACGTTTAAACCTACACACAAAAGAGTATGTTTCAATATGTTAGATTGATTGTTGCCTATATATAATCAATACCTCTTTGAGGTCGTGAAGGTCGGCAGCCTGAGTCTAGCCGAGGTGAAGACACACACCCATTCAGGTACACGGTTAAAAATTGTGACGTGCTCCAGTTCTTGAAAAACTCCAATGAAAGACTGACGATCTGAAACAATGTGTTAAGTAAAACAAACTAAACAACGTCAATGCCCTAACCGTCTCAACATATAAACAGACTAATCAAACCTCTTGCAGTACACGTCTGAAGGATACAGTTGTGTCCCAGACAGATGGCACAGAAGTGGAGCAGAGCCGGCGTACCGGGCAGCAGCAACAGACTGGCCAGCAGAACTAGCCAGGGCAGAAACCAGATGGGCACACATCCCAGAAGCTTCGTATGAGTCACTTGGCGACACTGGGCTGTGAACAGGGCCAGCTGGGTGGCCGAGTAGCCGCATATTCGACTAGCCTCGCCACCCCCGACGAAGAGGACCAGGGTGTACAGCGGGGGCAACAGGAGCGTGGACAGGAGGGAGAGGGCCACAA
This sequence comes from Muraenolepis orangiensis, assembly GCA_027704905.1. NCBI lineage: Eukaryota > Metazoa > Chordata > Actinopteri > Gadiformes > Muraenolepididae > Muraenolepis > Muraenolepis orangiensis. The sequence goes on from CM051017.1 coordinate 25,444,413, forward strand.
ACGCTACGGTGCCCCAGCGTCGTTCCTGACACGGTCCAAGTAACAGCAGCAGAATGGTATTGATGAGGAGGGAAGGCACATCCTCATGACTGAATGCATAAAGAAACAGATCTGACACAGAATGCGGTTATTTCGATTTTGTTCAGCTTGACGTGTGGGCTTTCATGATGTTACACATTAGGCTGCGGTTACCTGTGAACTCAGGGAAGTCTCCACCTGGACCCAAGCTTAAACTAGCGTGAACACCCCCATAATACACTAGTAGTACTCCCGAGGACACCAGGGCTGTCCCGAGGAAGAACCCGGGCCGGGTCGACCCGAACCAGAACCCGGGCCGGGTCGACCCGAACCACAACCACAACCAGGAGATGCAGTCCAGCATCGTGGGAAGGAGAAATGTCCACAACGGACTAAAACCCCTCTTGGCTATCGCTCAGGTAAAGGCAAAAACACAAGGAGGTCTTCGCACCCGACTACCATGGCTGTAACGCACTACACCGACAATAATCAATAATCAATAACGTTATGTAAACATGGAGGGATAATATGAATATCCTCAAGCCTAGCCTGAACTGACAATTCTAGCTTGAACCGAAGTACCACGCTGTGTTATACTGGTAAACTCACGAGTATATATAAAACCAGTATACCTAAACATAAACATCTCCATCAATAACATCAATAACACATGTCATGTTATGAGTAGCTTTAGCTCACACGACGAGAACAGTTTACACATCAGCTAGTTCCGCCTTCCCGACTATCCGTCCCGCCCCGCCCCCATTACGTTGGATGATTCCAAGACGGCTGTTATAAACTATGAAATGAGTGATTAACCTAGTACTTATCAACAGAAACATTTCAAATATTTATTAATAAGACATTATAAAGCTGTATGCAAATAATTATTACTACCGCCTAATGCAGCGTAATAATTTAGGACTACCCCTACGAAAATGAGGAAGACAAAAATGGTATCATCCCACGTTGACGTCACGCATTGACGTCAAGCAACACGTTGCGCACCCGTCCCTCAGAGCCATCAGAGGTGGTCAAAGCCAAGCTTCACAAAATATAAATGAGCAACTATGTTTACTTAAAGAATTTGTGACAAACATAATTGTCTTACTGGCTGGTCTGTTATTGCATCCTATACAAACTATACCTTATCCCTTTGTGAATAAAAAAAAAAGTGTTTTTTTATTCGTAATGTAGGCTAACAGGATGGACATTTAAGTGTTGGACATGCAGATTAAGATTAGATTAAAATATTCTAATTTATTGTGATTGCACAGAACAAGTACAGTACAGCGAAAGGAATTTGGCATCTAACCAGAGTGCATATGTTGCAGTAAAGTGCATGGTGATATAGGATGAACAGTAAAGTGCATGGTGATATGTAATGAACAGTAAAGTGCATGGTGATATAGGATGAACAGTAAAGTGCATGGTGATATGTAATGAACAGTAAAGTGCATGGTGATATAGGATGAACAGTAAAGTGCATGGTGATATATAATGAACAGTAAAGTGCATGGTGATATGTAATAAACAGTAAAGTGCATGGTGATATGTAATGAACAGTAAAGTGCATGGTGATATATAATGAACAGTAAAGTGCATGGTGATATATAATGAACAGTAAAGTGCATGGTGATATAGTATGAACAGTAAAGTGCATGGTGATATATAATGAACAGTAAAGTGCATGGTGATATATAATGAACAGTAAAGTGCATGGTGATATAGGATGAACAGTAAAGTGCATGGTGATATGTAATGAACAGTAAAGTGCATGGTGATATATAATGAACAGTAAAGTGCATGGTGATATATAATGAACAGTAAAGTGCATGGTGATGAACAGTAAAGTGCATGGTGATATAGGATGAACAGTAAAGTGCATGGTGATATGTAATGAACAGTAAAGTGCATGGTGATATGTAATGAACAGTAAAGTGCATGGTGATATGTAATGAACAGTAAAGTGCATGGTGATATAGCATTAACAGTAAAGTACATGGTGATATAGGATGAACAGTAAAGTGCATGGTGATATATAATGAACAGTAAAGTGCATGGTGATGAACAGTAAAGTGCATGGTGATGAACAGTAAAGTGCATGGTGATATGTAATGAACAGTAAAGTGCATGGTGATATAGGATGAACAGTAAAGTGCATGGTGATATATAATGAACAGTAAAGTGCATGGTGATATGTAATAAACAGTAAAGTGCATGGTGATATGTAATGAACAGTAAAGTGCATGGTGATATATAATGAACAGTAAAGTGCATGGTGATATATAATGAACAGTAAAGTGCATGGTGATATAGAATGAACAGTAAAGTGCATGGTGATATATAATGAACAGTAAAGTGCATGGTGATATATAATGAACAGTAAAGTGCATGGTGATATAGGATGAACAGTAAAGTGCATGGTGATATGTAATGAACAGTAAAGTGCATGGTGATATATAATGAACAGTAAAGTGCATGGTGATATATAATGAACAGTAAAGTGCATGGTGATGAACAGTAAAGTGCATGGTGATATAGGATGAACAGTAAAGTGCATGGTGATATGTAATGAACAGTAAAGTGCATGGTGATATGTAATGAACAGTAAAGTGCATGGTGATATGTAATGAACAGTAAAGTGCATGGTGATATAGCATTAACAGTAAAGTACATGGTGATATAGGATGAACAGTAAAGTGCATGGTGATATATAATGAACAGTAAAGTGCATGGTGATGAACAGTAAAGTGCATGGTGATGAACAGTAAAGTGCATGGTGATATAGGATGAACAGTAAAGTGCATGGTGATATGTAATGAACAGTAAAGTGCATGGTGATATGTAATGAACAGTAAAGTGCATGGTGATATGTAATGAACAGTAAAGTGCATGGTGATATGTAATGAACAGTAAAGTGCATGGTGATATAGGATGAACAGTAAAGTACATGGTGATATAGGATGAACAGTAAAGTGCATGGTGATATAGGATGAACAGTAAAGTGCATGGTGATATGTAATGAACAGTAAAGTGCATGGTGATATGTAATGAACAGTAAAGTGCATGGTGATATGTAATGAACAGTGGTGGAGGCTCGTCCATTGAGGAAAGGGAGGACCATCCTCCCTAACATTTCAGAGAAAAAATTGTTAAATACACATCAATTTAACAGATAAATCTGCGAAAATACTGATAAAAATGCTTTTTCTAACGCTTCAAAGTCACACAAATATGTGTGTCATAATAGCACCAACAGCGCCCCCTACCGCAATTTTATTTTATCACTGGAGGAACGTCCTCCGTAAACTGACATTGAAGTCAAATATACTCCCGGACCCGAATGTCCGGTGAGTCCTGGTGTTTAACATGAGTGTGTACGGCGCTAAGGGAGGACCATCCTCCCTGAGGGCGGGGCTAGCCAGAGGCTGTGAACCAATCAGCAGAGCTCACTGCTGGTGAATACCCAATCAGAGCTTTAGGGGGCGGTTTATCATCGTACAAGGATCTATCTTGTGTCATTCATTAATTCCACCTTCCAGAAAACTTGTGAGTCGTTTACTTTTAATTTATTTTATATTTTAAACTTTCCTCCTCAAAGCGTTCCAGGTGCATGGCTGATCGTGACAAGGCATGTCTTATTTTAATTACCGGTAAATACAGGTAAATATACTTTACACAACAGAACGATTGTCCCTCAAATCTCACTACATTTGTTAGGTTGGTTTAGTAGCACTAGCCACTGTGCATGAAACTTCTATTCAGACTTTCAGATATTTTTTTTATCATAAATGGATTAATCGTTAAATAGCTATTCAATCAAAACAATGCTTCTTCCCCCTCAGATCACAATCGGTTTATATTCTGTTTGGCTTAAAATGACCCACTAATACACGGTCAAACGGCTGTGGTAGTTCAGAGAGATAACAGCTGAGGGGGAGAAGCTGTTCCTAAGCCCGGAGGGGAGGAGGGAAAACAGTCCATGGTTGGTGTGACCTCAGACACCGTTTGTGGTGGGTAGTGTTTATTGTGTATTATTTATAAACAGTGCAGTTGCCGTACCACACTGTGATGCAGTTGGTGAGGATGCTTTCAATTGCACCACTTGTTAAAGTTCTGCCTCATCGTTGTTTTTGATCGTTGTGATGAGGTCCACCACCGTTGGGTCGTCTGCAGACTTGATGATGGTGTTTGTACCATGTACAGGAGTGCAGTCGTGGGTGAAGAGGGAGTAGAGGAGAGGGCTAAGCACACAGCGCTGTTCCCTCACTCGAGAAGAAGACTCAGAGATACTTGAACTCCTTTACTTTGGGTAAGGACTCACTCCCCACTTGGAGTAGACAATCCATCAGTTTCCTGCTGAGAACCATGGCCTCAGATTGAGAGGTGCTGATCCTCATCCCAGCCGCTTCACACCCTGCTGCAAACCGACCAGTGAGTGCTGAAGGTATTCTACTGTATAGTATTCTACTATAAGTATTCTACTGTATTATATGAAATATATATATATAGTTATATTGTAGTCCATTATATGGGTTGGGTGTATTATACGTGAGTGCCTATTATTCTGTTCTAGTTATGTTCTGTGTTTGTATTATATGTAGAGAAGAGATGGAGCCCAGGGTGGTTGCAGGTTGTTGTTCCTTTGTGATGGAGATGGCCTTCTTCTGACATCTGGTCCTACAGATCTCCTCAATGCATTGAAGTGCACACCCCATGATCTTCTCTGCCGTCCTCACGATCCTCTGGATGAATTTCATGTCCTGTGCAGTGGTGTTGCCGTACAACACAGTGACACCACTATTGTGTAACACTGCATTATTCACAGCCTCTGTGTATGCGATTGATGAGACATGCTGGTGTTACAATTATGGTAGGCTACAAGGTAGTAGTCCAATATCAAAATGGCAAAAACGTGACATACGAACATTTATAGAAACATGTAGCATACCAGAAGATCAACATCATGTTGTCCAAGTCTGCAATTGTGTGCTAACCATCAACCAATATTGATGGTTATTATTGTGTGTGGGTGCATGTGCAAATTTGAAAAAATCTCAATATATTGTAATATTTTATAATTTTGGCATGGCTACTGTTCTTCCTGAATATAAATGAAACACCCTGCAACTTATGTTATTACAAATCTAATTTAGTTCAGCGCAGGCCTAAACATTATCAACTATATTGATCAACATATTGCCTAGCTTATGGTGGAATATGCCAACTAGATAATACATCTGGCTTGCACAGAATAAGACAAACGTTTAAGTAACGCCATACAAGGTAGGTTGGATTGACATGTATATTTGACATCAACTGAAAGTCAAAACCCTTTAGAAATTAAACTGTTCACCCAAGGATGACATTTCGTAAATCACTGTAAATCACTGTAAATCACTGTAAAGCTGTCCAGGGAATAAGAATTACCAAAAGAAGGTGTCGTGGCTGGCAAAACAAAGGCCTTCAAATCTAGACTTTATCTTAAAATGTATTTAACGCTATGAGCAGTGTGCTAAAGGTAGAAAAGGTAGCGGTCCAGTTTCCTGCTGCGCTGCCTGTGGATGCTCTGACCCACCAAGAAGGCCGACTTGTGGGCATACAGACAAGACGCTGGCACTCAAATCCTTCCCTAGGTGAGAATACAACTCAAAGGGAATCTTAGACCCTGGCAGTGATCCCAGTTAAAATAAGATATTCATGTCAAGTTTTGTGGCCGTGTTGAGGAGGGTAGAGGAGTTTTTTGGATTCTTCACAATTTACACTGGAGCTAGCTTGAAATCACAAATATTGTACATAAAATGTTGCAGTAATCTCATGTAATAGTTGCCACTAGATCCAGTTACAGCTTCTACCCAGCAGCCCGTTTCACCAGTCTAACACATGTCTGATCCTCTGTTCCAGTCCAAAGTTCACACTAAATGCTTTGTTGGAACTAAAGAAGCATCCTTCAGTTCAGTACTTTCCTATGTTCATATAAACAGAGCATTCAATGACTCCTTAGCAATGAACCCATGAACGCAGACAGCAGCTGATTTAACTTTAGTCATCCAGCATTTTATTATTTCATCTCTTAAATGTATGCATCAGCCACTGTTGAACAATATAAATAACTTAATGGGAGCAGGTCAGGTTGTATCTCAACTACCTTAAGGTCAAACTAGCCACATTTGAACTTTCTTCAGCTCGCTGGTATCTGACAAACTGACAACTTCCTGCTCCTGTGAGTCCTCTGTGTGCCACTTTGGTTTAATGGAAGCATTTACTGAAAAGTGAGCTAAACAAGCTTCAAAAGTAGTGCTGCTTTCCTGCACTTTAAAACCATTTATTTGCATCCTTTCACACCCATGACTTGAGCTTAGCTGCCAGTTGTAGTACATGTGACAGAGCTTGTCAGTAACCTCTGCATGTGATCAGGTTTGAGTCCACTGGTGTCATTCACCACATTGTAGTGAGTTGGGGAGACGCCGCCCATGAGAACCTGCTGGCTCACAATGTAGAAGTGGTACCTGGGGAATTCAAGGCAGCGTTAGCTCACTCCACCCAGGGAGGATACAGCAATAGCAGGGAAACGTACCACTGTAGGCCAGACAGCCGAGATACGGGGAGGAATGACTTACATGTAGTCCTGCTCAAGGGACTTGATGGAATCTATGATCTGGGGAACCTCGTAGTTCACTACGCTCTGCAGCATTCCGTCTCCCACACCGTCTCTGTACACCACGATGCGCGAGGGCAGGCTGTTGTTAAACTTGAGATAGTCATTGAGCGCACCTGGAGAACATGTGAAGTTTACCGTTTATAGTGGAACATGCAGGACAGTTTAATAAAAATGTCTTACCAATTAAGGCCATCTTCAGACCGTCCATAATCTCCTGTCCTTTGTCTTGAAGCACACACTTTGAGTACCAGCTAGAGAACAGGACAAACATGGAACAACATTCAACAATTGGATCCTTCTCAACCAGGGCATGCCACTGACCGTGACATGCCCTGGTTGAGACTGGCAACCAGAGCTCTGTTGGAGCTCTTCCCAGCAACAGTGTCGTGGTAACAGTCAATTCCCACAATCATCAGCTGCTTAAGCTGTACACAAGAGAACAAAGCAGTGGAACCAGTGAAAAAACACTGCGACATGTTCAAATCAAAATTCTCCACCAAATAAAATAGTTTGTAAAAAAAGGCATGCATTACAATGACAAAGCCAATGGCTTAACACCAGTATACAGTGCAAAATACACTTGGATCCCACTGAGCAGGAATAGCAAGAGCTAAACTAGTGTGTGATCCATTCCATCCAGGCAACCTTAGTATGGGACTACTAATGATATTAGAAGTCTCTGGTGTGGGCCAGGGTTCACTCACAGGGATCTCCACACTCCAGAGCTCTCCTCCCATCTTGCAGGCCATCGGCAGTGAGATCTTCGTAGCCACGGTCATGAGTGGCTGGACTCTGCCGAGGGTGTAACCCGAACACACTGGCTGGGCGTGGGGCAGTCCACACACAGTCATACTAGGACCACGACCACCTGGGGAATACACCAGGTCAATACACTTCAATTAGGAGGTTTGTTAAGTGGTTAGCAAAGCATTGTGTGTATAAAATATTTCATGAAGCCTACAGTATTGAACCAACAACCCTCTATAAACTGTTTGCACACTGGGTCAAGTGATTCACTTTATATGAGTCGTTCTGGATGAAAGCATCTGCTAAATTACTAAATACAGGGATGAAAACACATGTAGGACTAAGATAAAGCTACCCAAATAGAAAACTCAAATCACAACGTTGTATCGGTAATATCATAATTATATAATATTAATAATAAAACCATAAAATAATCAGAACCAATAATCTTACCGTATCATTCCGTACATATACATACATATACACATATACACATGTACATACATATACACATATACACATATACATACATATACACATATACACATGTACATATACACATATACACATGTACATATACACATGTATCATTCCATCATTTTGAGTCATTTTGCTAACAGAAAAACGGGGGTGAAAACATAACCTCCTCCCATCTTTGATGCTGGAGGAAATACTAATGTAACCGTACAATATGAGCATATTATCAGAATATCATAAACATAATAATAAAACAACATACTACTCACAATGTCATAACTAGTGTGCATGGCCATACTATTCTTGTGGGCTGGTCTGGGTCCTGCATCAATAATATCTAGCTGGTTGTTCATTATCCCTGACCTAATGAACAACCTCTAGCCTGAAGTGAGACTTCTTTGATGATAAACCGTAGCGGGTAGTAGTGGAGCTGCACCAACATGGCACATTTAAAAATAGGGGACATTTAGTTGAGGTTGTTTTACCTAATTGAATAATGTCTGAATTGGTTAAAGGTGTTTTATTTGAATAGGCTTCAAAAGGCTCAGTGGCTTTGGGATCCACTCTGGGTCTGGGTTACAGCTTCAATGTAAAGCCTCAGAGGAGACACGCAGCGTTGTGTAGTAGGAAGGACAACACAGCTTAGAGATTTAATTGAAGGTCTCCTTCTGTGTTTAATATTCATTATATTATTATAATGAGCAGCGCAGGAAGTTATAGCAGAGAGAGTGCTCTTGTATTGTTAGATTTTTACAAAATTAGGCACATTACAATCCAAGAGGCCAAACACTGTTGGAAACAACATTGTGTGCATTATAAAGGGCCATTTGCTTAATGTCAGTTACAACATATTTCTATACAACACACTCCCTTAAAATATGTTACAAAAATGTTTCACTGACTCTTTACATTCTGCGTGAAGTACTGAAAATGTTGACTCTAAATAGCAAATTAGATGAGAAGGCCACGAAGAACATTGGCCATTTGGGTCTGAGGTCCAACGTTGTGCTGCAGTGCTCTGAGGAGAGACTCCTGGGTGTCCACATACCCTTTAAGATGGACCGGGGACAACAACACAACTCTATTATAGACTTATATTACACTACCATCCATAGGCTGCTGGTGTTAAGGGAACTTTGAGAACGTTTGACTGACAATTATACAATCATAATTCATACTAGTTATATGGCAACATGCAGTTTAAATTAATCTAAAACACTGAACATCAACAAAGACTTCTATATTCCCATAATAACCACATGGTCGTGGACTAGGACCATCTTTGTTGGGGCAGCCCCATCAATCAACACACTCACATGACTGCTTTCTGCATGCAGATTCCCAGAGGACCAGAGACCTTGTGGAGGCTCTCCAGCAGGTGCTGGACGTCACCAGCATTACGGCGGGTGTAAAATAACAGCCAGTTGTCTAGTGGAGGGGCACTGATCAGAGGTAACCCACGCGTCTCCCGGGACAAGTCCGCCTTATCTGGGTAGTACTGGGCAACAATACAGTCATAACAGTCATGATGGATTGTATGCATCAAGTACATCAAGTGCATCAAGTACAAACACATTCAGCAGGGTATCCCACAGCTGTCTATAGACAGCTGTGGGATAAATGACCGCCGCTACAAACAAATCAACTATGTATAACTACGTCCACGTCTAACTACGTTCAATTTGACCGAAAACAGGCTCGCATTAGCATTATACAATACACAGCGTAGTTAACAGGGGTGTAACTGTTCTGAGACGGTGATACAAAACTCCACATAAGTTGAGTATCACGTTTCAGAAGACTGTACAGACCAGTCCATGATACAATACAAACCCACAAGGTTATGTGGAAGAGGCAATCTGTTTTCAAATTTGTACATGAATATTCATAAATGACTTAGTTACATGAATATTCATAAATGACTTAGTTACATGAATATTCATAAATGACTTAGTTACATGAATGTGCCGCTTTAGATCCTCCATATCCGAGGTGGACAAATATAAAATAAAAACTCTAAACCAGTGGTAACAAATAACCTTATCAAGCCCAAGATCAAAATATAAAATATAAGCAGCGATATATTTGCCCATCCCTAGTGTTAAAGTCAGGTAAATACCCAAAATACTTATTTCAGATTTTCGGTCAGTATGTAGTCCATCCCAAATTTCTTCCTTTTTTTTAAAGGATATTTTTGGGGCCTTTTTGCACAGGAGAGTGGAGATTGACAGGAAAGTGGGTGGAGAGAGGAAATGACGTAGCAAAGAACCACAGGCTGGGGTTGTGTTCTAATGAGGTCAACTGCATCACACTGTGTTGTAATGCAATCTACTACACCACACTGTGTTGTAATGCAATATACTGCATCACAATGTGTTTTACTGTGTTCTACTGCATCACACTATGTTGTAATGCGGATAGTGAAAGACACCTCAAACCCCAACCATGGACGGGTTGCCCTCCTCCCCTTCGGGAGGCGCTATAGAAACCTTTGTTCCAAGTCAAGCAGGCTTAGGAACAGCTTCTTCCCCTCAGCTATCATCTCTCTGAACTCTGTACCACGATGACAGCCCCCCCCTGCTGCCGCCCCCCCTGCCCCCCACTAATAATAATACCGGTAATACATCACCATCAATGTACAATGCACTTTTCTGCAACATTTGCACTCTGGTTAGATGCCAAATTATTTTCGCTGTACTGTACTTGTGCTGTGCAATGACAATATATTTGAGTCTAATCTAATCTAATTTCTGGTGTGACATATTGAATTGGTTTTCTAAATGGTACAAAAAAACATTCAGCCAGATTGCAACTTGGCCATGTTTGGTTGATCTGACAGGACAAGGGCCCTTCCACCCATCAAGAGCAGGCTCTCAAGGCAGGCATGGTGGCAGCTCAAATATTTATATTACTAAACTGGAAGCCTCCATCAGTGTGATGTAGTAGACCGCATTACAACACAGTGTGATGCAGTAGAACACAGTAGAACACATTGTGATGCAGTACAACACAGCACAACACATTGTGATGCAGTAGATTGCATTACAACACAGTGTGATATAGTAGATTGCATTACAACACAGTGTGATATAGTAGATTGCATTACAACACAGTGTGATATAGTAGATTGCATTACAACACAGTGTCCAGGTCCACCTAAGCCTAGGTAGTAGACTCAGAAGAACAGTCGTTAGGTCCCTGCCTACCCTTTCTTACTCTTCGTTCAGCCTCTGTAGTTCATGTTTCATGCATTTCCCAATCTGCTACGTCTCTTTCACTTATCTTTAACTTTCTGGTGCTTTTCCTGCAGCGTGTGACCTTTCCCCAAAATGATTTCTCATGTACATGCAGTTAACATGCAGTTCATCTATTGGGTGATAGATAGATAGTCCATTGAAGTCTTTGAACCATTCTTAGTCTGGTCCCTCCCCTGAGACCAATCTGCCATGGGAGACCCTACCAGGAGCACTAGGCTCCAGACAACACAGCACTCAGGTTCACAGGGACACCCAAACCTCTCCACCACGATAAGGTGATGGTTCCCAGAGAGGCTATATACTATATCTATCTATCGATCGATCTATCTATCTATCTATCTATCTATCTATCTATCTATCTATCTATCTATCTATCTATCTATCTATCTAGATAGATAGATAGATAGATAGATATAGTAAATAGATAGATAGATATACTGTATATATATCTATTGAAAGAAAGATAGAAAGACAGAGATATATAGAAAAATAGATATACAGTAAATAGATAGATAGATAGATAGATAGATAGATGGCTATATATATCTATCGGGTGATAGATAGATAGATAGATATAGTAAACCGATGGATAGATAGATATAGCTACTATCTATTTACTATCTAACTATCTATTATCTATAAACTATTTATATCTATCTATCTATCTATTACTATATATATTTATCTACATATAGTAAATAGATAGAAAGTTACATAGTAAATAGATGGATAGATATTTCCTATTATATCTATTAACTATATCTAGATAGATATGTATCTAGACAGAAATGTATCTATCTATCTATGTCTATATCTATATATAGATATATATATAGATATATATTCCTATCTAGCTACTATCTATCTAGATATAGTTAATAGATAGATAGATCTATCTACTAACTATATATGTAGCTATCTATCAATTTCTCTATCTATTTACTAGATCTGTTTCGTCAAAACCAGTTAAAAGGCAGAGTTCAAGATGTGGCTCCAGTCCAGCAGGTGGTGCTACAATCGGTTTCCACTGAAAATGTGCCCAAAAGAGGAGTCGGAAGGTGTAGCGTTTTATTCTAAACACTTTGATTTTCAAATGTTTCCTCCGTAGTGTAATATTTAGATACTTTATGGACCTAAATATTACCTCATCTTATGGACACCTATTGTGGATATTATACGAGGGCCTGCCAGTCATGTTCACTTCATGTGAGCAAAGAGACGGAACACAAACAAGTCATTATTATTATTATTATTATTTATGTTAGGTCCGTGTACTTTTCGGTATTTTAAGCTTGTCAACTTGGAAATAGATATACATGAAAAAACCGTCCGTTAAGGAAGTAGTCTAAAAGTGAAAGTGAACGTGGGTCAGAAACGATGATATTCAGAACAATCCACCCTGAGATAAGTTCAGATGACAGACCGTGTTTCCTCATGTCTGCCACCACGTGTGAATGTAGTCCTAAAGCCATGACTCTCCGAGCCATCTTCAATGGCTGTCGTTCATATCCAGTCACGTGACTGGCGGGGACTACAGCATCCAAAGCCACGAGGGCGACCACGTGGTTCCTCTCCACGTTTAGCAAGCGACGTTTGAGCCCAACGTGAGGGAGAACCAACCGGGGTGTCCGGTTCTCCCATGGGTTCTCCGGTTCTCCCATGGGTTCTCGGGTTCTCCGGTTCTCCCATGGGTTCTCCGGTTCTCCCATGGGTTCTCCGCGACACGGCTGTGTTCCGGGACTCGGAGGAGATGGAGGTCGGTCCAGCTCTGTTCCAGCTGGACGACGGAGCAGCTCACAGGCTTCATGGAGCATCTGAGGGATGGAGCCGACTGGTAGAGTCTACACCCATACGGCTGGGAGCATTACTACGGATGGAAATGATACTACTGGTGCTGTTTATAGGATAGGTTACAGGAGAGGGTGGAGGAAATGCGGTGTACTTTTCGGTTGTTTTTAGGAGACCAGCACCCAAACTTTGGGTGCTGGTCTCCTAAAAACAACCGAAAAGTACACCGCATTTCAATACATTTGAATCTAATCGAATCTAATATAATATAATCATTAGATTATATTAGATTCGATTACATTCAAATGTATTCTCATCTCACAGCGCAGTAGTACAGTACAGCAAAAACAATTGCAGCGATTCCCAACCTGTGGGCCGCGAAGGCATTGCAAGTGGGCCGCCAAGTAATTTGCAAAATATGATTTATTTATTTTTGTTTTTGTTTTTATAAATATATATATATATATATATATATTTAATTTAATTAAAGATTTTTAAAACCTTCAATTTAAAGTCGATTATTGGAACGTTCCCTCGGAACCACATTGATTATGCACCTGATTGGTCGGGGGGTTTTCTGCGGATGTGACAGCCGGTTTATACGGTGATGAACCTGAAAGCTAGCCAAAAAATATATACATCCACAGCTAAAACTATCAAAGTGTGTAACAATGGATAGCTGGTTGGCATCTGGACGAATTAAAAGAAAAGAGGCAGTTGGTGAATCGACAAGTGATCTTCCCCCTGTCAAACTAAAAAGAATAAGTCAGAGAAAGTACAGTTCTGAGTATAGGATAGGACGGTCACTGAAGCCCAACGGTTAGCGCTCTGCGTGTTATGGAGCCACGTCAACTGGGCCGTCACCTCGAGACAAAGCAGTGACCGTACGTGAACAAGCCACTTGAATTTTCTGAGAACAAACTCAGGGAATATCAAAGCAAGAAGAAAGTGATGGAATCATCATGTGTGGGCAGCGGGAACACCAAGGCTGAGCGTCATGTCGGGTCTCAACTCACAGCCAAGGCAGGTCGACCACACACCAGAGAGGGTGATTTGAATTCTTCCCGCTGCAAAACGGATAGTGGAGGTGATGTTGGGAGAGAAGGCGAAGCAGCCGATCAACCTCATCTCATTGTCGGAATAAACGTAGAATTGATGACATGGCAGCATGTGTCAGAACAGCTAATACAAAGCATAGGGGAGTCATTGTTATGCCCTCCGATTGGATGAACCAACAGACACATCTATCAAACCTGCTTGCCTGTGTACGGTATGAAAAACATGGTGAGATAAAAGAATAATTTTTATTTTGTAGATCTCTGCCCACACATTCAACTGCTGAGGCCATTTTTGACATCCTGAACAATTATATCGTTTCCAACGGGATTGACTGGTCCAAATGTGTGGGGCTGAGCGCGGATGGAGCCCGTGCGATGCTATGGCCCCACACGTAGCCTCTGTCCACTGCGGTATACACCGACAAGCTCTGGCTACAAAAAAAATGCCCCTGGATCTAAAGACTGTTCTAGATGAGGCAGTCAAAGCAGTCAACTTTATCAAGAGCCGTCCACTGCAATCACGTTTATTTGCCCATTCGCCAGACACAGTGATGAGGCCCCGAAGCCCTGAGTGCAAAAGAGCAAGACTGTGGCTTGTGGATGTATCCTGTTACACCGCATTCAAACTGCTCTTCTCACAGAAGGACCTAACACACTTCTCTTCTGGCTTCAAGTTGCTTCTGAGTATCCTGATCTGTCCAACAGAGCTGTGAGATTTCTGATGCCTTTCCCGATGACATACCTCTGATTTTCTGCGCTCGTGGCATTAAAAACGAAATATAGAAATAAACTGAATGTTGAGCCAGATCTCCGACTGAGATTGTCCTCTATTGAGCCAGACAGCACGCACGGGGTGGCAGCCTCAGCCGGCTCATTAGGTGAGTCCACATGTCGTTGGCCTGCGGTTGGACTGATCCACTGCAGCTTAAAAAAAAGGTCATAAGTAAGCGTGCAATGTTTTATTTTGTTTTTTTTGCAATTATTGCTTTTCCTTGTATTTAAATAATTAGCTTCTGGCTGAGCCTACATGCTGCATTTACAGCATCATATGTCATGTGTTTGTAGGCCTATTCATTTAATGCACTTGTTTTGGCTTGTGTTGATGTTTGGGGTTTTTTCTGCACCATTATGTGTGTGTGATTTACCGCACTACATCTGGTGTGTGTAACATATGTGCAATTGTTATGTATAATCATTTTTCTGAATGAAATGGTATTAATTTGCCTATTGAAGACAGCCCCTCACTTTTTTGTTTCTCATGTCTGTTTGTTACTGATGGCCAGCTCCTTTTCTAATTCAAATAAAAAGTACTCTGAGAACTTTATTTAGCCTCCGTATTGTTTATGGTTGAATGGGCCCTGAGTTGAAAAAGGTTGGGAACCGCTGATATAATGTACAGTTTACAGTGGCTAAAAGACAGTCTACTAGGTATAAAAACAGTTATAAGATTACTTATAGAGTATGTCTGAGATATGATCATAATAATATATATATATGTATAAAGGTAAGTAAGTATAAGTATTTAACAGGTAGTGATCAGGGGTATGCAATTATGAAAAGCAGGACAAATATATATAAATGTAAATACAGGTAGTGAGCGGGGATATGCAGTTCTATCAACAGTTGAAGATATAATAAAATATATACGGCAGGTACAGTAAAAATGTACACATTTACAGGTATTTACAGGCATCATAAAGACATTGCCCACCCCAGCCACAAACTATTCACTGTTACCGTCAGCCAGGCATCAATGTAATAAAATATACATTGTTATATGCTATACGCCCTTGTTCAGCAGCCTGATGGCCTGACTGTGAAGCTGTCTCTGAGTCTATTTGATACCACTTGATACTGAGGTATCGCCTGCCTGACGGTAACAGTGAGTACAGTTCATGGCTGGGGTGGGCAATGTCTTTTATGAAAAACTACTTGGCGTAGTTTGGTGAAGCTTGGTGTAGTTTGGTGGTGTAGCTTGGAGTAGTTTGGTGGTGATGGGGATGTTAGTGAGGGCATGGTGAACCCAGACATTAGAAGCAGCAGAAGGAGACTTTGTGGAACTAGTGATCTTTACCAGAGGAAAACTGTGCTGCTTACAACCGTCTCTTCTTTGTCAGAAATAAATCAGCTCTTATTTTTTAGATATGACTGAAGTCTGACCTGGGATCCTAAACCTTAGGAGAGTAGGGAGCAAAGTAACAGATCAATCTAAGACCAGTTTGAAAATGTTTAAGCCAATCAAGTTTTCTTTTGGATCTTACTCTCAAGAACTGATTGTTTCAGACAAAATAAAGATCAGTGCAGTGGGATAAATCATTGATCTTGAATAAGGATTGGGGTGAGACAAGAATATGTATATTTCTGTTCTTCTCCACGAGGTGGTCTGCCCACAGAACTGCAGTCTAAAGCTGGATAAAGCAGCTCAGGGAAGAAGGACGCGTTCTGACTTCCGGGTGGGCGTTCCGAGAGGATGTGACGTCATCTAAAACTATGAATAGTCTCGAGCTCAGCCGTCAGCTCTCACAAGCAAGCAGCACACTTTCCGCAGGCACTCTAAGATGGCGTCGGCTCCAGGTTGGTACACAAATAAATACATGTATTTAAGCGTTTCGGTGGCTGTGAAGAACAGGGTGTTGCTCAATAAAAACAAAATTAATCGATTGTATTACGATATAAAAACGGTCAGATAGTGAGAGGAATCCACCCTGTCCACCAACTTCACGGCCTTCGTTAGCTAGCTTAGCAATGCTCTTCAAACCCTGAGACGGGCTTCTTCTGTAAATACGTCTGATCTAATCAATACTTCACTGATATTTGAGGTGTTCCATCGAGTACAATCTAACACGGGGTGTATCTATGAGCGAACGTTTTATATCCCGACTCTCAATTTGAATGATCGTCGGTCGTCTTTCTCATGTCTTTGTCACTAGCAAGCTAGCCACCTAGCTTGCTAGCGTGTGTTGACCAAGCGGCTAAAACGCGCGAAGGTAGAACATGGTGGCTAACGGTCTAGATGTTCTCCTGAAGGCTCATGTTCTCTTTAACGTGAGGCTCGTTCCCCACAGATTACAGTTCCTACAACCAGACCACTGCACAGCAGGGGTGAGTGTTCTTAACCGGTTTTTAGCTGAATCCAATGAATGCCCTACGTGTGTTTGGTTGTGTATGTGTGTATATACATACATGTGTGTATATACATACATACCTGTATGTAATACGTGTCTGGTTGCAGGTATGGCTCATATGCAGCTCAGCCTTCTCAAGGATACGGACAGACTACTCAGGTATGTTTTGGTCTATCATGACAAAGCGTATGCAGGCAGATGGGAAGCATCTCAACATGTATTTACTTACTGCGGCCATGTCATCTACACTTTGGAGAAGAACTATAGGGATCATTTATATCAACACCTCTGATTTAAGCAGTTTTCTTGCGGTGTTTTTTAAAGCAATAAAATGTGTAGATGTGTGCTGTGGGATCACAGAAGGGTGGTCAGCCCTAACCCAGTAACGTTGTAGTTGTTGAAGCATGTGTCACCATTGCCAATATTGACCCCTTCATTTAGTGCAGTGGACTGTCAAATGCAAATGTAGGAGTAATAGCCATACCAGCAGCGCTATCCATACTAAACACGTTCCATACCGAACACTAACCATCTGTCCACCTATACCTATACTTAATGTGCTTTTATGCAATCCAACACACACGCAGGCAACACTGAGCCGGATTGATTTAGCGTATGGTGTGGTGACCATCGGATGTGAGACTTGTGCCTCCTGTTTGTATTGTAGCAGGGTTATGGCCAGCAGAGCTACAGCTCGTACGCCCAGCCTGCCGCCGCAGACACCGGCTACTCCCAGACCACTCCGGCCGCCGGGGGGTATGCCCAGCAGCAGCAGTATGGCTCCTCTTATGCACAGCCAGCATCTGGTGAGTTGCTCAGGTTGATGTTCATCTGGAAGGAAGCTAATTTGATACGAGTGGCATTGCATGTCATTGTTCAGTATCTATACTTGAGGAATTGGTTGGACTGTGGCTCTAAAAGCAATCTGATCAAAGTGGTATGGGTCATGTTTAATGCTTCGGTGGTTTTATTAATTTGACTTTTATTTTGAGCAGCTGGTTATCCGGCCGCTCAGTCGAGCACTCACAGCTACTCCCAATCTGCTCCGAGCTACGGGGCCAGCGGCTATGAGAGCACTCCGGCCGCGGCCGCGCCTGCCGCCACCCAGGCCTATGGCTCTCAGCCGGGCTACACCGCCCAGTCCCCCTACCCTGGATACGGCCAGCAAGCTGCTCCCACCACCCCTCAGAGGTACTAAACCTAATACTGGAATGTATAGGTTGCTGTAGAAAATATAGAAGCATTATTAATGTCCATGTGTAGTGTAAATATCATGCATTGCTCTGCCATTGCTAATTCAGTTACACCAGCAGTCAACCTGCCAGCTACAACCAGAGTGGCTACTCTCAGCCGGCGGCGTACGGCCAGCAGCAGCAGCAGCCGGCGGGCTACCAGGCTCCGCAGGGAACCTACAGCCAGCAGCCGAGCAGCTACCAGCAGCAGCCTCAGACGCAGCAGGCCCCTCCCTCTACATACCCTCCCCAGGCCTCTGGCTCCTACACCCAGCCGCCCCCCAGCCAGTACAGCCAGCAGGCCGGCCCCCCCAGCTACAGCCAGTCTAGTCCGTACAGTAAGTCATGCTTTGCATGTAGAGCTGGGTTAGGATGACCAGACATTAGTTTAATGGGTGAACTAGATGGAACCTGATATGCACATAATGTGTTTCATACCGTTTCTGATGAACTCTTAGCATTGGATAATGGCTTAATTAAGTGGAGTTCTACCTGAACTGCATGTTGCATGTCTGCTATATGTTGCTTCACATAGGCACCCCTGTTGAACAGTGTTTGGTTTGAAATATAACCAATGAATCAATTGTAGTGATAATGATTTATTGTCCAGCCAGTTACATAACACGACTTGGTCTTTGCAGATTACCGGCAGAATGGCCAGGGTGGCAGCACTGGCTACTCTAGCATGGAGTCCACTAGGTACCCCGGGGCCGGAGAGGGCAGGGGGCCTGGCCGGGACGGCTTTGACCGTGGGTCTTTGACCGCGATACACCGTGGGCGTGGCGGCCCTGGGCGTGGCATGAGGTAAGTTATCTCCGCAACCCTCCTGGCCATCTCTCCCCTGCAGGTGCAGAAGCCCACTAGAGCAGGGCTGAGACATGTTTCTGGACCAATGACATTTGACCAGGAGTTTTGAATTTCTCTAAATGGGGTGTTAACAACCTAATTTAAATGTATGTATATACTTTAAATGCATATTTGCAATCAGTTTCTCAGCCCTGCATCTAAAATGGCAATGGTAAGAAGTCGGGCTAATCACTTTTCCAAAGCCACTGGGTTCTTGCATCACATAAACATTCAACACACGGGGAAGATGAGTTGTTCAGAAAGGCAACCTGAACTGAATCGATAAACGCTGCGTATTCACAATTAGTGAGGCAGTCAGTGGTTTATTCCATGTCACTATGGTGTCACACGCCATAACACAAACGTTAGGAATGCTGTCGTTTAAAATGCACAGATGCATTTTTAGTTGAGTATCCAAGGTCACAGACTAAATCTTCTTAAAATCGTGGGAGAAGTGATGCTCTGAAGGAGTCAAGTACTCCTGCTGTCATATATTAAAGAACGCTCCATTTCTGCTCTCTTACCGTTGGGAGGTTTTGGTTTTTAAGGTGGAAGGATTTGATTGCTCAAAAGTTGCCAGGAACCTCTGCAATAGATGAAATAATTTACCTTCAGAAAAATCAAGTGTCCTATATACCTCTCGAGGGTTTCTGACATTGAATTAAGAGTATTTGGTTACCTGTAGCCAGCTGGTGAATATTGGGGTACATTTGAGTTTGCTGCATGTAAACTTCTTTTTTAACTGATTGCTGTGCTACCCAGGCTTTTGAAAGCAGGTTTTCTTCCACGGACCTGAGTTCACTAGGGCTAACTAAACAGATGTAGAGCTACTTATCAATAAATGTATTCACTATTAAGAAGAAAGTAATGCTGAGGTATTGCTTAGGAAAATGTACGTGATAAATATCACACTAGTGTTTTTTGTGCAAAAATAGAATTCAGGCGAGTCTTGAAATAAGTAGTGTTAATGTGCTTCTTATGGAACCGTCAACATTAGTGTTTATGATTTGGTTATTTACCGACTAATCTAAAGGACCAAAGGTTGACCAGGGACATCTTTTGGTTCGCCAGTACAAAACATTTTTGGGGATAAATTTTGAATCGAACATGTTTCTCAAAATGGTTTTCAGCAAAGTGGCTCTTATTGGCAGGGTTGTGATCATCGGCTCACGATGACAACTATATAGGAAGGTATATAGTAGGTTGGAAATGCAAACGTGTATAATAAGCTCTATTACTTACTCCTAAAATGTTGTGATTTTCCGGTAGGTGTAATGCCCATTGACATTCTGTACTTTGTGGTGGACAGTTAGACAAGCACACATTTCATTCTGTTAAAATGACTATCAAGGCATCGGACCCCAGTTGGTCCATATCACGATGCATGAATTAAGCGCAGTCTACATATGACATACATTTGGGATAATGAGAGTATGGCACACCAGTATTGAACATGTGGGAGGGTGGGATATCACACTATTGTCAAGATGTTTTTGTGGTTTGGAATACAAATGTTTGATCATTAATTTGAGCACTTTTTTAACATGCTTTGTTACATTTATACCGTACAGGTGAGAGCCATTTAAAAGCATCTTTACTGTAAAAAGGTTTCTCGGCAGCTTAAGGACGAGGGGAGCTAAAACAGCCTTTATTCCAGCCCTGAGGAGGATTTTCATGTTCATGTTGGAGTACAGAGTGGGCCCGTTGAATACAGTCAAACCTGTACACTGCTAACTTCAAGTTTAAAATGCTTTGTTTTTATGAGTGTATTGTGAAATTTCTGGTGCATTTTTCTTTATTTTTTTTTATACATTTAGTCTGAGTAAATGTTTTGGTAACTAGTCTTTCCAGTGGGCGGTTTAACTCTGGAATCAATGCACCTGAAATATTTGTTTGTTGTACTTTTTTTTTTTTTGCCACTTTCTCAATGAAACTTTGTTAAGCATGTTTATTTGATGTACCAGCTGAAAAACTCTTATTTAGTGAGATGGAAGCATATGAGTTAATTTGTGAACTTTGTCCACGTTGAAGGCTGTGTGTATTAATGATAACGTTTTGGGGAGTTAAAACTGTGACCATTACTTCCTATAAGAAGCCACTGGCATCAAGGTTTTGAAGTGGCTGTAAAAGGGACAAGGCCTTCATGTCTCCATTTATCCCCCTCATAGCGGCGCTGGAGACAGAGGTGGCTTCAGTAAGCCTGGTGGTAAGTTACGTGTATTACACTGGTTAGTCCATTCCAAACCTTAACTTTTATTAATTGAGCAAACGATCTCTTGCTCTTTGAGTTTGTCATACTGTGGTAGGCGAACATTTAACATTATGTTTCTTTTGACAACACATCGTGAAATGATAGTGTTCTTTTGGATGTCTTTGGGGTAAAGCATTTCTCAGTCATGTCAGGTTTTCACCATTCCAATTGACCTGGTAATTACAACAGAGTGTAATGAGTGTGTTGGTTCTTTACTGTTTGGACCAGTGAACTACGTGGGGTTATTTTTCCTTCGAGAACATTTGGTCTTATAGCAATATCAATTTGCACTTGCCTATTACCAAAAAGGGTCTGGTATTTTTCATAAAAGATATTGCATTTGAGAATGTGGTTTACCATAAGGTACCATTTTTATTTTATCTTTCCAAAATGACCAACGGTGTGTAAGCGGTCTCTAAAGGAGTAGTCGTGCATTACCATGTGCCACATGCTGACTAGTGTTTACCTCTTCTCTCTCCCTGACCGATGGACCTCAGGACCCAGCGAAGGAGAGCGGGAAATGGGTGAGTTGTGAGATAAGATCATCGATTAGAGTTTAAAGATCAAAGACTTGCCAACCAAGGGTATCAGAGTTTAACTGTTTCTCCTCCGATACTGGAGCAGTCTAAAAGATGCCCAGTTCATTTTTCAAAATTTCTTGCTGGGTCAGTTTATTCCTAACTCTGGTTTCCTCTCCAGGACGCCCTGAGGAGCAGGATGACTCTGAGAACAGCACAATCTACATCACAGGACTCACTGAGACAGTCACCATTGAGGAAATGGCAGAGTTCTTTAAGCACGTGGGCACCATCAGGGTGAGCATGTGGTCTGCCCACCCGTCCACCTGCATCGTTGGCCTTCTGACTTTGGCCAGAGGGGCTCTTCCAATTAAATTTCCATTTGCCGATTGGTTTAATTTAGTAGTTTATTTTATTTTTATACTAGTGTATTGCACAGTAAATATAGTGTATATGGTTATACTTCTACCTGTTGGCACACATACTGGTATGTTATCAGAAGGCGAGGCTGTTGGGCTGTTCTAATGTGCTCCCCCCCCTCCCCCCCAGATGAACCGTAGGTTGGGACAGCCGGCCATCAACATCTACACAGACAAGGACAGCGGCAAACCCAAGGGCGACGCGACCTTGTCCTACGAGGAGCCCTTCTGTGCCAAGGCCGCCGTTGAGCACTTTGATGGTAGCGTTCCTCCTCCTCTTCATCATCATCGCCATTCAAATAAAGAAGGCTAATAATTAATACTTTAACTATTTTTAAAGGGAAAGACTTCCAGAGCCGTCGCTTGAAGGTGTCGATGGCCCGTCGTAAACCCATGATGGGGGGGATGCGGGGGGGCATGCCCATGAGGGACGGCATGATGGGCCGGGGAGGTAAAACTCCTTTCATCATTTCTATGTAGGGCACCCATTGCCCTCCTGAACCATCCAACGGTGTTCCTTCTCAAGATTTGTTCCTCCATCATTAAGGGAGTTTGGTCTTTGAAGACCTTTGTAACTGTGATTAAGGGCTAATAAAGTTGACTTGAAGTCATCTTGGCCAATGTTTGATGCTATAGCAGTACTCATGCTCTAAAATTGTCTTGAACTCTTGCTTTGCATCAGGGATGATGGGTCGTGGGGTGGAGCGCGGAGGCTTCGGGCCCCGAGGGGCCCCTCGTGGAATGGGTCGGGGTGGACCCTCGGGGGGCAACATGCAGCAGAGAGCCGGCGACTGGGAGTGCCCTAACCCGTATGTATCGCCCTCTAGTGTTGATGACCTGTGGCTGCACTCTGTGTTCACCATTGGGGTTTGATATAACTGTTGTGCTCTGATGCTTAGTGGCTGTGGTAACCAGAACTTTGCCTGGCGAATGGAGTGTAACCAGTGCAAGGCTCCCAAACCAGAAGGCCTGGGCGGGGGTCCCCCCTTCCCACCTACAGGTACGACCCCAACATGTATTCAATACAGGCCCGTCTGATTGGCTCCCCCAAGGGTTTGAGTTGCCTGTGGTTATCATTGACCTGTGTGTGTGTGTGTGTGTGTGTTACCGGCCAGGTGGGGACCGAGCGAGAGGTGGGATGGGAATGCGTGGCAGCAGGGGCATGGAGCGTGGAGGCCCCGGTGGCCCCGGTGGGCCCGGTGGTCCCGGTGGGCCCGGGGGTCCCGGTGGGCCCGGGGGCCCGGGGGGGCCTGGCTTCCGGGGGGGCTGGGGGGGGGACCGTGGGGGGTTCAGAGGCCGCGGGGGCATGGAGAGAGGCTTCCGAGGCGCCCCTCGGGGGGGACCGCCCATGGGCAGCCGAGGAGGCAGAGGGATGGGTCCGCCCGGCAAGATGGACATGAGGTAAACCACCACCCGCGAGGCGCTCCCTATTAGACTAATGACCTGTACAGGTCCTCCATGTTTTGAATACTTTCATACCATGCAAGATGGCGCTGATCATTTGTCACCTGACTATGCCAACCCTCAACCAGTAGCTATGTGATTGTTTCTGGTTCATTCTTCTCAGGGACCATCGCCAGGAGCGCAGAGACAGACCCTATTGAGATGACACTTTATGAGCTTTGTGTTCGACGGTGGAATCCATTTTTTAAGAGGAATATTTTAATTTATGATTCCATGTATCAATGGTTGTATAACTGCTGTAGAATACCATGGTGCGGTTACACTTCACACGTCATTAGTGTTTGTAGTTGGGTTCATTTTAGTTATCATGTACTTCTGTATTTTTGCATGGTTTTTTTTGTGTTTAATTTTAGTTCTCACAATGTATAGTAAAATGTTTTTTATTTCATTTTTATTCACCATTGACCCTCATTCCCCGAGTCAACTAGCAAATGTGTAATCCCTGAACTTGGAAATAAAATGTCACTGTTTTCACAGTAGAGATGGAGTTGTGAGCTGTGTAACTTAATGCATGATGTTTGCTTTATACTGAATACCTTTTAAATAAATATAACTTGGAAATGACTTGTTAGTTCACACATTGAATGAACCTATGCTGTTTTCAGGTTCTACATTTGGTTGCCTGGAGACTGTGGTGTTATGCCACACGGTGGCGCTGTTCACCTTTTTAAATCCGGGAGGGACGCGGGCCGCATGGTTGACTTCACACTGCGCAAAGAAACCATGTTTACCAAATGGACTCTTAGCTGTCATGTTAAAGTAGGAGGCCCAGCTACTGGCGTTTCGCCATAGTCCTAAATGCATGTCAGGACACGTATCTCTTCCCCTTCGGGACGATGAGTGGTTTATTAATCATGTCCCCACAATAAGGGCCTTGGGTCAGAGTGGCTGTGATCCAGATTCGTTTAAAACTTGATACTCGTACTTTATTGAGCAAATACGCTATTGACTATTAGCTCCAACGTATGTGTAACGTACGCCAGCAGGTGGCGCTGTGCAGTTGTAAACCGCACTAGTTGAAGGTAGATCCAGTTCTCCCGTCAGAGCGTCGCCTTATGCCGGAGGTCGCAAGTTCGAGCCCCGTGCTGAGGTGGAGCTGCGTTAGAACGTGATAAAATAAGCGGTTTTCATGTGGCTTCTCCGTATCAATGCTATGTAGTTGCAGCAGGGCTTTGTGTAAATCGCCGTTATATTGTGACGTGAGTCCAATACTTGATCAACGGCATTGATCCCGTCATTCACATCCCAATGATGAATGAAGACTCCTCCTTTGTCGGTGCTGCGGTTCCGTTTCCATGGGAACCTGCCGCTTGACCAATGGCACCCAATGTTGACCCAACCCGTCTGCGTGTTGGAATTGACTGTAATGTAGGAATTTAGAAGGTCTATCTTATCGACCAGCTGCGAATGGAGTCCTTCCACTGGGGTAGCATAACCAGTGCATCACTATCTTCATATTGGTGGTGGTGTATCGATCAGTCGTGGCCTACCCCTTCGCTAAGGTGTGGGGGGTCGCTTTATTTGCGCATTGCCTGGAATACATGATGAATACATGAAGAGGTGATTGAGCGCACATCCATGTGGGATCCGGACCGTTTACCCGCCATGTGCTTTGTGTGTTTGTGGCTGAATTAGTTACGAAAGATGCGGACTTGGTTTTATTTGACTATATTATTGTCATGGCGGCGGTCAGATTGTTCTAGGTGGTTCTGGGGTCATGGATGGATCCTGCGGACAGACACTTATTGGAAAACGGTTAACGAGGGGTTAATTCTCTCCTGGTTCATCCCTCATAATGGGATGTGGCGACGGGTCTGTTCTCATCCAGCGAGAGGCGGGCTCAGTGGGCTGATCCGTTAGCAGGGAGCAGTGGACTGGAGCGGTTCTCTAGCTGCTCTGCTCCTGGTTCTCCAGCTGTGTTCCTGGTTCTCTAGCTGTGCTCCTGGTTCTCTAGCTGTGCTGTGCTGTCGACAGCGCATCGATCTTTCTAGGCGTGAGGATTCGCCAGATGATGAAATAAGTGAACACGCATCTTAAACGTACCGCTCATCGCCCCCCCTTCATACGGGTGGCGATGCTCGTCCTAAAGGAACCGGCTTCCATCCTGACCTCCGGAGGAGGAGGAGGAGGAGCGGACCCGTCGGCCGGCCGCACTGCGCTGTGACGCGTCTTCTTCTTCAGTGGAACGCCGCTGAGAGTCTGTGGTCATGGGCGCGTCAACGCGGTTATCTGTCAAATGTAATCTGTGGACGAGGTATTGGGGAGCAGCGGTTCAACCAGGAATGATCAGATAGATCGATAGTGTTTATCGATAGGCCCGCCCTATTCCGACAATATGGCTGATCAGAGCAACATCCAGTCCGCCGCTTCCAAGAGCATCAGGCCCTTTAAATCGAGCGAGGAGTACCTGTACGCCATGAAGGAGGACCTGGCGGAGTGGCTGAACACACTCTACGACCTGGAGATCACCGCGGATTCCTTCATGGACGGCCTGGACTCCGGCTGTGCTCTCTGCCGCCATGCGAACCACGTCAACCGCGCAGCGCTGGACTTCCAGCTGGAGAACCCGGAGGCTGCGCGGCCCATGAAGATGCCCTGCAGGGATGTCGTCTTCCAGTCGCGCAACGTGGTCTCCGGCTCTTTTGTGGCACGGGACAACGTTTCCAATTTCATCACGTGGTGCAGACAAGAGCTTTGCATCAAGGACGTGTTGATGTTTGAGACCAACGACTTGGTGGAGAGATGCAACGAGAAGAACTTTGTCCTTTGCCTCCTGGAGGTGGCGCGGCGCGGGGCCAAGTTCGGAATGCTGGCCCCCATGTTGATCCAACTGGAGGAGGAGATCGAGGAGGAGATCCGGGACCAGGAGATCCGGGCTCATCCGGGAGAGGCCGATGAGCCCGGGGAGCAGAGTCCACCGGGCAGGAGTTACAGTCGGAAGGAGATCCCTGAGGGGGTGGAAGAGGAAGCTGACGATGCGCCATTTGTCTGGCAGCAGAAAAGAGTTTTATTGGACATGAGGAATCTGGATGAGTTGGTAAGTAACCAGCAGTGTTCACAGGATCACGTCACTGAACAGGGGTTTAGGTTTGTGTGTGTGTGTGTGTGTGTGTGTGTGTGTGTGTGTGTGTGTGTGTGTGTGTGTGTGTGTGTGTGTGTGTGTGTGTGTGTGTGTGTGTGTGTGTGTGTGTGTGTGTGTGTGTGTGTGTGTGTGTGTGTGTGTGTGTGTGTGTGTGTGTGTGTGTGTGAGAGAGAACTTCTCACACACCACTGGAAGGTTCCAGGCAGCCTGTACATTTGTCATGGAATTGGGAAGACCTTGGAAGGGTTTGGCCCCCCCAGGCTTCCATGTCACATTGCTACTACACCTGTTTACACCATCACAGTATACTGTACTCTATACACCATCACAGTATACTGTACTCTATACACCATCACAGTATACTGTACTCTATACACCATCACAGAACACCACCTGTGATTTGGTCACTACCATATCTTTGCTTTGGAGCCCACATACCAGAGCAGGAACCCTTTTCCCAGAGGGACTCCCCAACCTGCCCTGTGGTGTGGAATCTGACCCATAATCCGACCTCAGGGGTGTTCTGTCACCCGGCCTGTCTGCTACCACCTAGCTACCACCTAGCTACTACCTAGCTACCACCTAGCTACCACCTAGTTACCACCTAGTTACCACCTAGCTACCACCTAGCTGAGGACAGGAAGCATAAGAGTGCTCCTGGACGGCCAAACTAACCCACCACCACGAACACATGCTTCACTGCTGATGAGCTGAGACCAGAGTGGGAAGAATGCTCCCCTTCAGACCAGAGATGTGTGTGTGTGTGTGTGTGTGTGTGTGTGTGTGTGTGTGTGTGTGTGTGTGTGTGTGTGTGTGTGTGTGTGTGTGTGTGTGTGTGTGTGTGTGTGTGTGTGTGTGTGTGTGTGTGTGTGTGTGTGTGTGTGTGAAGGGCAGTCAGCAGTCAATCTCATTCTGCTCTGGCATCAACTGTGATTATGTGATGAGGTCTGAAGCCAGTAGTTTTGTTGGCTGTGTTTTGCTCACTGTGTTCCTCCTACTTGATACTTGGGGCCATCTGAGCTGAGGCCTTAATGGATGAATGGACATTGATGAGCACATTGATGATCTCAACTCAAGTGTCATTGTGTAAAACCAATAACTATCTGGAAGCTCCACAAGCGGAGCTACTAAAGCTAAAGAAACAGAATCAGCGTCTGAAGAAAGAAACGGCGTGTTTCTGATCCGATGACTCATTAACATAACCCAACTAACCTGCTGGAACAGACATATCACTTCTATGTGAGCATAGCAGCCTTACTAAAGCCATGACCGTTTTGGAGCCGTTGACAGCTGTCAGCGGGAGACTGTCTGGTGTTTAATCCTTCAGGCTGTGTCCATCAGAGCTGAACCAACTCTATTACTGCTACTGTTACACAACAGAGTTACACTGTCCTGGGTGCCTTTCATGCCTTTTGCAATAGTTGTCATACAGGTTGGTTTGGAAGACACCTGGGCTTCTTCTTCTACATTGTAGACTTGTTCTGATGGTAGACAAATTTAACCTGTATATTCCTGACTGTAAGCTATTAATAACTTTAAATAGATAGCATTGCATTTTAAATCATTGAATTTAAATGTTTATGTAAGGTGAAAGCTCCGTGCTGTTCGGCTTTGTGTGTCGTAACGATGTCTCGTCTGCTGTGAGTAGCATTACACACTCACCACAAAGAGCCGTTCAGAGGGAGAAGGTTTTGAACTGACTCATCTCTCTGTTCTCCAGAGGTGTATCACACAGTACCGGATCTACCACCACCAGGTCCTTTGTCAGGAAACCAAACCATGTTTATCTTTGGTCACATCCAGGTGTTTGGACATTGGGTCACAGGGAGTCAAGTGATAATAGACTTGTGAATCGGTCATATTATCACATAATTAACAACACAACCGCTTTAGCATTTGATGTCACAACTTCATATATTTCAATCGCTGTATATCAATTTTTTTCTGTATCTATTTACATATTATTAGTATTAGGTTATTATCTTATTATTATTATTATTATTATTATTATTATTAATAGCAATATGTTTCTAAGTTATAATGTAAGATATTAATGTCGCAATCTCTAATTAGGTGTTGGAACTGTGTGCTGAAGTGAGCTCTAATGGAAGTCAAGAATCAATAAAGTGTTCCAGTTGTAATGGGATCGTCTGCTACAGACACCATCAACCAGGAGGTTTCAAATCCTCATGCTTTTTATAGTTTGATTCTACAGTGTTTATCCTTTGAAGCTGGCTACAAGCATGCCATATTCTCAGATCAGGGCGTTGATCCTATAGCTGCGTGTATGTATCTACACCCATAGCTGTGTGTATGTATCTACACCCATAGCTACGTGTATGTATCTACACCCATAGCTACGTGTATGTATCTACACCCATAGCTACATGTATGTATCTACACCCAACACACACACACACACAATGAAAGGGCCAGCCTAGATATTGGTTAGTCCTTGCAGCATTTAGGGATCTCTCCCTTTCTAAACCAGCCCTGAGGGTCACATTGACCTTGGTTTATACTCCCCATGCATTTGCTTCTACACGCCGACTCTTTGAGCCGGCTCGTTCATGACCGACACGTCACTAGCGCGTAGTCTCTTTAGTAGCGCGTGCAACTGAAAGTCTCTCGTTATGCCGCCAATATATATTTAATCTATATATATATAGATTATACCGCCCATATATACCGCTATATAATCTATATATATAGATTATACTATATATATAGCGGTTGGGAACCCCTGGTGTAGAGTACAGTGTAGATATACACTGATGAAAATATATAGTGTAGATGTAGTGTATAGTATAGTGTAGATGTATATTGTAGATGAATAGTATAGTATAGATATATTCCGATTCCGATTCAGAAAACTTTATTAATCCCGAGGGAAATTAAGGTGTAGACTCTACACTATACTATACATCTAAACTATACTCTACACTGTATAGTGCAGATATATAGTGTAGATGTAGAGTATTGTGTATAGTTCAGTGTATAGTATAGTGTAGATGTATAGTATAGTGTAGATGTATAGTATAGTGTATAGTATAGTATAGTGTAGATGTATAGTATAGTGTAGATGTATAGTATAGTGTAGAGTATAGTGTAGATGTATAGTATAGTATAGTGTAGATGTATAGTATAGTGTATAGTATAGTATAGTGTAGATGTATAGTATAGTGTAGAGTATAGTGTAGATGTATAGTGTAGAGTATAGTGTAGATGTAGAGTATAGTATAGTGTAGAGTATAGTATAGTGTAGATTATAGTATAGTGTAGATGTAGAGTATAGTATAGTGTAGATGTAGAGTATTGTGTATATGTATAGTTTAGTGTAGATGTTGTTTCTAAAGTCTTGGGAATGCACTGCTTCTAAGGGCCGATGGTGCTGTATAGTATAGTGACACACAGCTCAAGGTTCTGTTCAATAAAACACTGATTGTTTCATGGCGTGTCTTTATGATACCAATAAGAGTGTTTTGTTTTGAGGTGTTTTGCGTGTACAGTACATGCAGGCCCTCCAGCCAAGCAGCCGAACACAACTTATTCTGTTCACTACACATACATATATATCTATTCTATACATATATATTTATGTGTACGCCTGAAGCGGTTCAAACTAAAGAACAATAAAAAGCATTCCTGTGAAGGTCACTTGTTCTGTGCTTGTATTTTATTGTTCAGCTAGCTTTTTTAATTTTTTATATATAGATTATACTATATATATAATCTCTATATATAGATTATACCGCCCGTCGTTCACCTATACTCAAATGATTTGAGTCAAATATGATGATAAACACACAGCTGTTTGGCGGCCCGGCAGTAACACCTCCACGGCCCGGTACCGGTCCGCGGCCCGGCGGTTGGGAACCCCTGGTGTAGAGTACAGTGTAGATATACACTGATGAAAATATATAGTGTAGATGTAGTGTATAGTGTAGATGTATATTGTAGATGAATAGTATAGTATAGATATAGTGTAGACTCTACACTATACTATACATCTAAACTATACTCTACACTGTATAGTGCAGATATATAGTGTAGATGTATAGTATAGTGTAGAGTATAGTATAGTGTAGATGTAGAGTATAGTATAGTGTAGAGTATAGTATAGTGTAGATGTATAGTGTAGAGTATAGTATAGTGTAGATGTAGAGTATAGTATAGTGTAGAGTATAGTATAGTGTAGATGTATAGTGTAGAGTATAGTATAGTGTAGATGTAGAGTATTGTGTATATGTATAGTTTAGTGTAGATGTAGAGTATAGTGTATAGTGTAGAGTATAGTTTAGTGTAGAGTATAGTATAGTGTAGATGTATAGTATAGTGTAGATGTAGAGTATTGTGTATAGTGTAGAGTATAGTTTAGTGTAGAGTATAGTATAGTGTAGATGTATAGTATAGTGTAGAGTATAGTATAGTGTAGATGTAGAGTATGGTGTATATGTATAGTTTAGTGTAGATGTAGAGTATAGTGTAGATGTAGAGTATAGTGTGTAGTGTTGATGTAAAGAGTAGTGTAGATGTATAGTATAGTGTAGATAGTGTATATATATATAGTTGTATAGTTAAGATATGAAGGCCTCAGCTGCGTGGAGAGAGAGGTAAGGGGGGGGGCTGAGAGCCCATACTGGTGAGGGAGGAGGAGGACCAGGACCAGGGAAGAGTTTGATAGTAGCAGCATCACACACACAGCATCAACAATGATGATGATGGTTTAGAGTTTTCAGCACAGTCGTCTCAGCCATTTTAGAAGAGGAAGAGAGGACACACACACATGAGGCTCAGGCTCCAGTGGAGGCGGTTTGAAGGCCTGCAGTGCCTTACTGTACACCAGACTGGGATAGATGCTTCACTCACTACCACTGCAAGTGGTATCAATCTGGTAGTGAGTGGAGTGGACCCTCTCTCGCACAAGGCGAGAGGGAGGGAAAGAGATATTGGCAGAGGAAAGTAGGTCAGCAAGGCTCACACTGAGGTCTCTAGGTGGGTACCAGGCTCACACTGAGGTCTCTAGGTGGGTACCAGGCTCACAGTGAGGTCTCTAGGTGGGTACCATGAGGTCTCTAGGTGGGTACCAGGCTCACACTGAGGTCTCTAGGTGGGTACCAGGCTCACAGTGAGGTCTCTAGGTGGGTACCAGGCTCACAGTGAGGTCTCTCGGTGGGTACCAGGCTCACAGTGAGGTCTCTAGGTGGGTACCAGGCTCACACTGAGGTCTCTAGGTGGGTACCATGAGGTCTCTAGGTGGGTACCAGGCTCACACTGAGGTCTAGGTGGGTACCATGAGGTCTCTAGGTGGGTACCAGGCTCACAGTGAGGTCTCTAGGTGGGTACCAGGCTCTACCTCCTGTTCAATCCAAATGATTTTTTTTACAAAACAACAGCAGTAGCACAGAGCTTGACATGTATGTATGTATGTATGTATGTATGTGTGTGTGTGTGTATGTGTAGCCAACATGGATGTAGAAAGAGACCATTTAGCATGTGTGATGCATTGGCCTTTTTCTTTATAAGAATAATTGCAATAAAAGCAAGCTGGTGTTCTGGGGAGGATTGTTGCAGACCTTTGAATATATAAATCAAAATGCCTCTTCTCCGTGACCCTTCTCCGTGACTCTTCTCCGTGACTCTTCTCCGTGACTCTTCTCCGTGACCTTCTCCGTGACTCTTCTCCGTGACTCTTCTCCGTGACTCTTCTCCGTGACCCTTCTCCGTGACCCTTCTCCGTGACCCTTCTCCGTGACTCTTCTCCGTGACTCTTCTCCGTGACCCTTCTCCGTGACCCTTCTCCGTGACTCTTCTCCGTGACTCTTCTCCGTGACCCTTCTCCGTGACCCTTCTCCGTGACACTTCTCCGTGACTCTTCTCCGTGACTCTTCTCCGTGACACTTCTCCGTGCCTCTTCTCCGTGCCTCTTCTCCGTGACTCTTCTCCGTGACTCTTCTCCGTGACCCTTCTCTGTGACTCTTCTCCGTGACTCTTCTCCGTGACTCTTCTCTGTGTTTGTGTTGCTTGTGTGATTGTGGATGCTGGCCCACATTCATCATGTTGCTTCTCTTGATAGAATGTTTTAAGAGACTGAGCTTTTAAGTGGAAAACCTCACACAACAATACTACAACTCTACAATACTACAATTCTACAATACCACAATACTTAATGTCACTTAATTAATGTTAGTGTACTTAATTAATGTCACATAAATATCTAGTTCTTAGATTTCACAGCATTACGGTAACCAAACTATATATAACTTGATAATTGACAATAATATGGTCTGATCCAGATATAGATCAGACCATAATACCTCCTCTGACCTTGACCCCGTGACAGCTGTCCCTGTAATAAAGTCTAGAGGATAATGTTAGGGCTGCTGAGCCTCAACCCACCAGAGGACGGGCTAGCCTCCAGTGGACTCTCACCACAGTGGAACACGACCAGGAATCATTCAGTTATTGATTTGATTCTTATCTTTGTTTTCTGACATGTGTGTTAGTCTAGTTGGTTGAGGGGATGTGTTGGTTGGAGCTGAGTGACCCTCAGCCCTGGCGGCTGTGAGCTGTGTTTCAGTGCAGATCCTCTCAGTCCAGAAGCAGCCAGGTTGCCCTCCCAGCTTTCAAAATGTCCCAAGGCTGTAAGTGCTGAAGAATTTGTGCATTCTTCGCCGCTTCAATGCAAAGGAATTCCCCTTATCACCACCATGAACCTTTCTGTTGGTGCCATTAGCCTACATAGGCCATGCTTGATGCCTAAAGCACTTGATGTCAGCCTCTGTTTTCACCCCACTGCTTGCCAGCCGTCCGTCCTGTTGGACGAGGAGGGAAATGAAGTGGAAGAACTCGACCCCACATGAAAACACAGCAGCTCCCACAGCAGCCTGGGCTCTCCCAGGTTATGAACTGAGGAAGCTTGGCTCTTTATTTCCTATTGATAGTTGGGATGAGTAAGCAAGCTGCCTCTGGCCCCAGTGGCCTCGGTGTCTCTGTGCTTATCTGATGCCTCTGCCTGGGTAGTAGCCTCTACAGAGGCTGCTCCTCAGGGCCAGAGGCTGTGGAGCCTTAGCAGAAACACAAGACACACTTCTGCTCTATGGGCCGTGCTGCACCTTTCTGAAACAGCCTTTTAGTCATTTCTGGTTTCTAAAGTCTTGGGAATGCACTGCTTCTAAGGGCCGATGGTGCTGTATAGTATAGTGTAGAGTATAGTATAGTGTAGAGTATAGTGTAGATGTATAGTGTAGAGTATAGTATAGTGTAGATGTAGAGTATTGTGTATATGTATAGTTTAGTGTAGATGTTGTTTCTAAAGTCTTGGGAATGCACTGCTTCTAAGGGCCGATGGTGCTGTATAGTATAGTGTAGATGTATAGTATAGTGTAGAGTATAGTGTAGATGTATAGTGTAGAGTATAGTATAGTGTAGATGTAGAGTATAGTATAGTGTAGAGTATAGTATAGTGTAGATGTAGAGTATAGTATAGTGTAGAGTATAGTATAGTGTAGATGTATAGTATAGTATAGTGTAGAGTATAGTATAGTGTAGATGTAGAGTATAGTATAGTGTAGAGTATAGTGTAGAGTATAGTATAGTGTAGAGTATAGTATAGTGTAGATGTAGAGTATAGTATAGTGTAGATGTAGAGTATTGTGTATATGTATAGTTTAGTGTAGATGTTGTTTCTAAAGTCTTGGGAATGCACTGCTTCTAAGGGCCGATGGTGCTGTATAGTATAGTGACACACAGCTCAAGGTTCTGTTCAATAAAACACTGATTGTTTCATGGCGTGTCTTTATGATACCAATAAGAGTGTTTTGTTTTGAGGTGTTTTGCGTGTACAGTACATGCAGGCCCTCCAGCCAAGCAGCCGAACACAACTTATTCTGTTCACTACACATACATATATATCTATTCTATACATATATATTTATGTGTACGCCTGAAGCGGTTCAAACTAAAGAACAATAAAAAGCATTCCTGTGAAGGTCACTTGTTCTGTGCTTGTATTTTATTGTTCAGCTAGCTTTTTTTATTTTCGGTCATAAAAGGAGTTGAAGGAGTGTGTGTATCTTTGTCACTCCCCTGGTTCCTCTGAGCACCCCTGGGCTTCACACTAGCTCACTCTTGGGGTGTCTCACTTCTTAGTGTCAGGAAGGGAGTGATTATACTAACCTGAGTCACTCTCTAACACTTTACAGCTATGAGGTGCGGCCGTGACTATCTTAATGGAAACAAATATTGAGGCAAATTCCTTATGCAAATGAATCCATCGCTGACCGACATTTTAGGGAGTTTCACATTGGTGTCTTCGTTGTTTTCCTTAGAGGGCGGCTCTGTTCTATCTGTCCCAAACACCTGAGGGGATGGGGGCTGTGGATTGATTGTGAAATCACATTGTGTCCCCCAGTTCTCTCTCTCTCTCTCTCTTGCTCTCTCTTTTGCTCTCTCTCTCGCTCTCTTTCTCTATCTCTTTGCTCTGGCTCTCTCTCCCCCTCTCTCTCTCTCTCTGCGTCCCATGTGACCAACAGACGTTCCATAATTCATCCTCAAGTTTATTTTCTTGCTCCAGTTCCACTTCTGCACGTTTCCTGCCTCCTCTTGCTCCTCCCCTCCATGCCACAGCTCCTCTTGCTCCTCCCCTCCAAGCCACAGCTCCTCTTGCTCCTCCCCTCCAAGCCACAGCTCCTCTTGCTCCTCCCCTCCAAGCCACAGCTCCTCTTGCTCCTCCCCTCCAAGCCACAGCTCCTCTTGCTCCTCCCCTCCAAGCCACAGCTCCTCTTGCTCCTCCCCTCCAAGCCACACCTCCTCTTGCTCCTCCCCTCCAAGCCACAGCTCCTCTTGCTCCTCCCCTCCAAGCCACAGCTCCTCTTGCTCCTCCCCTCCAAGCCACAGCTCCTCTTGCTCCTCCCCTCCAAGCCACAGCTCCTCTTGCTCCTCCCCTCCAAGCCACACCTCCTCTTGCTCCTCCCCTCCAAGCCACAGCTCCTCTTGCTCCTCCCCTCCAAGCCACAGCTCCTCTTGCTCCTCCCCTCCAAGCCACAGCTCCTCTTGCTCCTCCCCTCCAAGCCACACCTCCTCACCAGCCGCGACTCAGCTCTTTGTGGGTCGTTCTGTTATGGTGTCTTTGAGTTTGTGCAAAGCCGTGCTGCTGACTACTGTACACACACACACACACACACACACACACACACACACACACACACACACACACACACACATACACACACACACATACACATACACACACACACACATACACATACACATACACACACACATGATAATAATTGTTAATTGTCTGATGTTTTGGACAGAGACAAACAGAAATCTGCTGAAACATGGCTGTGTGTGTATGTGTGTGTGTGTGTGTGTGTGTGTGTGTGTGTGTGTGTGTGTGTGTGTGTGTGTGTGTGTGTGTGTGTGTGTGTGTGTGTGTGTGTGTGAGAACCAAAAGGCTTTGCCAAAGAATTGTCCAGTTAAAACAGGAAGGCTAGTACAGTGTGTGTGTGTGTGTGTGTGTCTGTTGCTACGGTGATATTTCCATTAAGTCACTGGCTGGGTTTATTCCAAGGGTTTGTCCAATGTCTGAAAAATAGCCAGTTAGAGTTTGAGTCTAGGGGGTGGAACCAATGAGAGAAGAGAGAACACTGTTAATGTTTAAGGACTAATAATAGTTACATTATTATTGCTAAATGAACAAAGGCTTCCCTTTCTAAATGTTGTCACAGTATTGGAAGGAAGAAGAGACAGGTGAGAGAAGATAGAGGAATAGGTTTAGCGGATTAGCGCTACCTCTGCCCTCCCCTTTAATAAAGAAGGCTGTTCACAGCAAATTACAAGGTGCTGCCCTCATCTTACAAATGCACCAAATACATCATCTAAGAATTACACACACGCACACACACACACACACACACACACACACACACACACACACACACACACACACACACACACACACACACACACCTGGTTCTTGCGCTGATATTCGTGTTGCTGATTCAAGATTCTATATTTGTACATCTGGTGAATTGTGCAGAAAGCATTTAAAAAGCATGTTAAAGTGCCAGTAATGCAGCAGCTTATGGGTGGAAGGTCATCATCTGGCCTCCTCAGAGTTCAGGAATTCCCTGGCATTGAATAACAAATACCATTCATTCCTTTCCTCCGATACAGACTGGATGTGAGCATTGCTTGATTTAAAGGTGCAGCAATGAAGCAGGAAAACCTCCCTATGATGCAGTAGTTAGTTTGATCCACTGTCTCTCTCAACAATACCACCGTGCTTAACCTTCACATGGTGCTGTGAACACATTAATTAAAGGTTTTTTAAGCAAATATATTGAGAGTGAGTCAGTATTGTTTAGCATTTGAGTACCACAAACAATTTGACTCAAACCGTTACTACAAACCATTGGTGAAATCTGGGCAAACACACCCAAACTACATGGTTGGATAGAAAGCCCTGTTGCACTGGAACATGTATAACTGTATGTTGGTTGTTCTCTATACTGTACATAACAGTAGAAGTTTTCCCTTCTGCTGGTCGTGTCTGATGTGTTATTCCAACAAGTGGGCACACGTCTGAGAGACACGCCAAGATCAACACCAGACTTGGCCATCATATGAAAGAGACATCCATATTTGAGAAAGGATCATACGATCAACCAATCAGACGAGACCAGAGCCCGGGACACGTGTAACACAGGGTCCTTCTGACCCCGCCCTCCCTTCCCTGACCATGCCCTCCCTTCTCTGACCCCGCCCTCCCTTCCCTGACCACGCCCTCCCTTCTCTGACCCCGCCCTCCCTTCCATGACCACGCCCTCCCTTCTCTGACCACGCCCTCCCTTCTCTGACCACGCCCTCCCTTCTCTGACCACGCCCTCCCTTTCCTGACCACAGCCTCCAGTAAACACCAGCTCAAATAACCCATGTGGCACCGCAGAGACCTGATGATGTCACTAGTGTTCTGCTTGCCCTTCTCTCTCTTCATCCATGCATGTGATGAAGGTCTCTCTCTCTTGCGCTCTCTCTCTCTCTCTCTCTTCTCTCTCTCTCTCTCTCTCTCTCTCTCTCTCTCTCTCTCTCTCTCTCTCTCTCTCTCTCTCTCTCTCTCGCTCTCTCTCTCTCTCTCTCTCTCTTGCGCTCTCTCTCTCTTGCGCTCTCTCTCTCTGTCTGTCTGTCTGTCTCTCTCTCTCTCATTCTCTGTCTTGGCTCACATAAGCACACATTATATTGTTCTTCCCTCCTTAAAGGTAAATTGTAAATATATCAAAGCGGTGAACCACTCTTCCATAACCCTGTTCCCCTCGGCTTTATCCTGCTTCCTGTGCTTCAATACCTGGACCCACTGCACAGGAAGTGATGCCATGCTCTGAGTTGGGATCGGGGAGACGTCACACCGCTGTCCTCGGGACGGTGACGCACACACCGTCCAAACTCCCGCCTACCGACACACTCACACCCAGCTCACCACAGGGCACTCATTGTATCACTGACACGTATAGCTCCCAGACATGTGACTCATAACAGTCAAAGGTCACTCAAGAGGAGGAGATCCAACAGGGAACAGGAAAGTTCCCTGCGTGACACGTGTGTGATGGTGTGATGTTGCTTTGCTTGTTTGCAGGTGCGGGAGATCCTGGGCCGCTGCTCGTGCCCCGCCCAGTTCCCCATGACCAAGGTGTCCGAGGGGAAGTACAAAGTGGGAGATTCCAGCGCTCTGATCTTCATAAGGGTAATCCTCTCCAATTGTTTTTGTTCATATAGATCCCAGTGGGGGGGGGGGAAGGGTTGGGTCACATGTAAATGGATGAAAAACAGAAAACTGAATCAAATGGATAGCGCCATCTATAGGTTAAATACAGTCATGACAGTTGAGGGGTTCAGACATATTATTTTGCTTAGTTCAGAACATGGGGACCACAGTAATACAACAGTTTTCTTCACTCCTTGTATTCACAATCTGCATGAATGTGAACTTCTACATAGAGTACATACCCACAATACAACATAGGGCTTTGGGTCATTTCCTGAACCTTATCTTGGCCGCAGCTTGCTGAACCACACCTCTTAGTTGAAGCTCCATGAGTTGCTGCTGGACCCAGAAGAGCATGCAGGAAGTCGGGGAGATCCGGGGTTGATTCCGTCTTCAGTTTCCCCTTGTTTACCTCCGAGGAGTTAATGGAGTCTCTGGATCGCATTC
This sequence comes from Muraenolepis orangiensis, assembly GCA_027704905.1. Taxonomy (NCBI): domain Eukaryota; kingdom Metazoa; phylum Chordata; class Actinopteri; order Gadiformes; family Muraenolepididae; genus Muraenolepis; species Muraenolepis orangiensis. The sequence continues at coordinate 25,483,573 of CM051017.1, forward strand.
CAAATGGTCTGCCTTCACCGGATAGGTTTAGCTGGATATCACTAATGGTTGTCAAATCGTTTTCCTTGTTTTAAGGTTCCAGTCTGTCTCCACAAGAAGGGACACATGGCATTTGATCCATTTTCATACCTTATTTGATTCTGCTAATTTCAGAAAAGAAGAGTTTGTACTAGGGATGTGATCCAGGCTAGAGTAGAGTAGGGTTCTAGGGATGTGATCTAGAGTGGAGTAGGGTTCTAGGGATGTGATCTAGAGTAGAGTAGGGTTCTAGGGATGTGATCTAGAGTAGAGTAGGGTTCTAGGGATGTGATCTAGAGTAGAGTAGGGTTCTAGGGATGTGATCTAGAGTAGAGTAGGGTTCTAGGGATGTGATCTAGAGTGGAGTCGGGTCTAGGGATGTGATCTAGAGTGGAGTAGGGTTCTAGGGATGTGATCCAGGCTAGAGTAGAGTAGGGTTCTAGGGATGTGATCTAAAGTGGAGTAGGATTCTAAGGATGTGATCTAGAGTGGAGTAGGGTTCTAGGGATGTGATGTAGAGTAGAGTAGGGTTCTAGGGATGTGATCTAGAGTGGAGTAGGGTTCTAGGGATGTGATCTAGAGTGGAGTAGGGTTCTAGGGATATGATCTAGAGTGGAGTAGGGTTCTAGGGATGTGATCTAGAGTGGAGTAGGGTTCTAGGGATGTGATCTAGAGTAGAGTAGGGTTCTAGGGATGTGATCTAGAGTGGAGTAGGGTTCTAGGGATGTGATCTAGAGTGGAGTAGGGTTCTAGGGATGTGATCTAGAGTGGAGTAGGGTTCTAGGGATGTGATCTAGAGTGGAGTAGGGTTCTAGGGATGTGATCTATAGTGGAGTAGGGTTCTAGGGATGTGATCTAGAGTGGAGTAGGGTTCTAGGGATGTGATCTAGAGTGGAGTAGGGTTCTAGGGATGTGATCGAGAGTGGAGTAGGGTTCTAGGGATGTGATCTAGAGTAGAGTAGGGTTCTAGGGATGTGATCTAGAGTGGAGTAGGGTTCTAGGGATGTGATCTAGAGTAGAGTAGGGTGCACATGTTAAAGTCCCATGGGCTAGTGTTTCAATAGTTAAATGATTTATACAATGTCCTTCTCCTCATAGATGTTAAGGATTTTAAAATGGCATTAATTAAAAAGAACAATTAGCATTTAAATATAAACACATAGAAGTAACACATTTGATTGGACACATTTGAATATAATGGTCTGTCTGCCCCGTTTCTCTCTCTGTTGAAATCTCCTCTGTTGGCCGTTGCCATAGAAACTGGGACTGGATGTCTCCAGTTGTGGAGTAGATTGGATGTCATTATTGCTGAGCAGCAAACCATCAACAAGCCTTTAGGGTGATCCTGACTTCTAGGTGAGGGGAGAGGGGGGGGGAGAGAGAGAGAGAGAGAGAGAGAGAGGGGGGGGGAGAGAGAGAAAATGGGAAAGAGAGGGGGGGGGGGAGAGAGAGAGAGAGAGAGAGAGAGAGGGGGGGGGAGAGAGAGAAATGGGAACGAGAGGGGGGGGGGAGAGAGAGAGAGAGAGGGGGGGGAGAGAGAGAAAATGGGAAAGAGAGGGGGGGGGAGAGAGAGAGAGAGAGAGAGAGGGGGGGGGAGAGAGAGAAATGGGAAAGAGAGGGGGGGGGAGAGAGAGAAATGGGAAAGAGAGGGGGGGGGAGAGAGAGAGAGAGAGAGAGGGGGGGGAGAGAGAGAAATGGGAAAGAGAGGGGGGGGGAGAGAGAGAGAGAGAGAGAGAGAGGGGGGGGAGAGAGAGAAATGGGAAAGAGAGGGGGGGGGGGGAGAGAGAGAGAGAGAGAGGGGGGGGGAGAGAGAGAAAATGGGAAAGAGAGGGGGGGGGGGGGAGAGAGAGAGAGGGGGGGGAAAGAGAGAGAGAGAGAGAGACATCAGAGCCTTTCAAGCACCACCACTGCTCTTCATTATTCCTCCCCACTCTCCTTTTAAGAGTGTGTTGGCATGGCGATGAGCAGCCCTCCTAATGTGTGTGTGTGTGTGTGGGAGGTACAGGGACTCCTCCAATGGTACAGAACACTGGGGGTGTTGAGGGGAGTCAGCAGGCGCCCCCACGGACCGTACCATTAGCATCTATTGACCTGATCCACAGTGTGCTGCTCTGCTTCAAATGAGAGGGTTTGAGCATCTGGTAAAAGTAAAAGCAATTGTATTTGTGCGAGTGTGTGTGTGTGTGTGTGTGTGTGTGTGTGTGTGTGTGTGTGTGTGTGTGTGTGTGTGTGTGTGTGTGTGGTCTCTAATGCTCTCCTCCTGGTCCTCTAGGTCCTGCGCACCCATGTGATGGTGCGAGTGGGCGGGGGATGGGACACCTTGGAACACTACCTGGACAAGCACGACCCCTGCCGCTGCGCTGCCTTCGGTGAGGTCACTTCCTGGTTCCTGTACACTTCCTGGTTCTTGTACACTTCCTGGTTCCTGTACACTTCCTAACGAAACATCTTACTTTGTTCCTCGTTTGGAAGCTGAACGTCAGAATACCTGATGTTGAACCAGTGATATAGAAACAGTTATATAATATAGAACCAGTTATAAAGAACCAGTTCTTTCATAGAGAACCGAGATATAGAACTTAGATCCGCTGCTCGTTGCTGTAGGCTGTGATTCCCTCACTGTTGATAGAGATCTATTAAAAGCCTGGAGATGCAGTGGACCTGTTTTGCGGGCTGCTAAATGAATGTTAATGTTTATGTAAATGTTTATGTAAATGTTTATGTAAATCATATGTACATTCATATGTAAATACATATGTAAAGATATATGTAAATGTTATTGTTCAGCACAAGCTATGGTTGTTGGAGTGTTCAACTCTTAGCCAAATTCTGTTCAATCCTTAATCCTCCTAACCCACCTGTAAGCTCTGATCCTCAGAGCTTCAAATCTACTAAATGATTGTTTATTATTATATAAAATGTTTGGTCCTTACAAACATAGTGGCATGTATTAAATCAAAGTACACCATTTGCTGGTTGTATTCATCACTTTAAATAATGCTAGTGAATAATGATGTTATCAAAGTCTGTGTGGTTAGATGGCCTAGCTACTATACTGACTTACTTTATCTAACCCTAACCCTAACCCCAACCCCAACCTAACTTACCCTAAACCAAACCTAACCCTTACCCTAGCCCTAACCCCAACCCTCACCTAACTTACCCTAACCCAAACCCAACCCTTACCATAACCCTAACCAAACTTACCCTAACCCCAACCCTAACCTAACCTAACCCAACCCTCACCTAACCCTTACCTAAACCTTACCTTACCCTAACCCTAATCTAACCCTAACCTATCCCTCACCTAACCCTTACCTAAACCTTACCTAACCCTAACCCTCACCTAACCCTTACCTAAACCTCACCCTAACTTAACCCTAACCCTCACCTAACCCTTACCTAAACCTTACCTTATCCTAATTTAACCCTAACCTAACCCTTACCTAAATCTTACCTTACCCTAACTTAACCCTAACCTAACCCTTACCTTACCCTAACTTAACCCTAACCCTAACCTAACCCTTACCTTACCCTAACCAAACCCTAACCCAATCAAATGAACAACACTAAGAACATCCCTATTCCTACCAGAGTAGTGTAGCAGCCTGCGAGCCAGAGCCAGAGCCAGAGCCAGAGCCAGAGCCAGAGCCAGAGCCAGAGCCAGAGCCAGAGCCAGAGCCATCTGACCCCTGGTCAGCCTCCACATCTGAAGGCTGTCATCACAGGCCTGTCCACGGTGGACAGCTGACCTCAGTTCATGCTTGAAGCTAACCCTTGTCTTTACGAGAGATAGTACAGAAGCAATAACACTGTACCCATCATAAACCACTCTAGTCTTTAGCTGCCCTGTACTTAACGGTGCTATGAGCAATGTTAAGGCTTGAGAATTGGATGTCTTTTTCCCACCTTCATATCTAGAAGCACCAACGTAGGGAATTAGCTTCTTTTGGTTATTTGGAAGATGTGTCCGCTCTTACTTACATGTTTCACATTTATTATTAAATATACATGATGCTTGTACATGATCTACTCTTAGATATCTTAATCGACTATTTCTAAATTAAGTATTGTTTTGAATGTGGACGATCGATAGATAAACATATATATTGAATTTCTATCAATATCATTTCATGTTTCCTGTAAATATGATTATATATGAGGATTATATATGATGAACGTAGGAAGGCTGTGTATTGAACCTTCAGGAATGTATTGAATAGATAAAGTGTGATTAATATAATCTGTGATTTAAATGTTATGCCGTCTTCTAGGACTTGATGACGGCATCAGAAAAGGCAAATTAGCTTCCAGTGTGTTTCCTAAACACAGAGAGCCCGCCTCCCGGCCACCTGTCACTCCCATCTCAACCCGCTGTCCTTGTGTTTGTCTCCTGGTGCTGCTAGCTCACCGCTACCACCAGGCTAAAGCCAGCAGCCAGGGCCAAGGAGGCCACAGCAAGTCCTCCAGCGCGCACTCCTCCCGCTCCACCAGCCCGGGGCCTCACTGGCGCAACGACCCCGTGGCTCCTCACAAACCCCCTGAGCGACGCAGCCTGGAGGCGGCCTCGTCCTCCGCCCCCCGGCCAGGCCGCTCCCCCCGCCCCCCCTACGCTCCCGCTAACCAGCCAGAGCCCGGCGGGGGGCGGGCTCTGCTGCCCCGACCGCCGCGAGAGCGCTCAGAACCACGCCCCTTCCACCCTCTCAGGTGAGCGCTCAGAACCACGCCCCTTCCACCCTCTCAGGTGAGCGCTCAGAACCACGCCCCTTCCACCCTCTCAGGTGAGCGCTCAGAACCACGCCCCTTCCACCCTCTCAGGTGAGCGCTCAGAGCCACGCCCCTTCCACCCTCTCAGGTGAGCGCCTGGCTCCAGCCTGTCCAGCTACAGTTACATACGAGACACAAAATAGAGGAAATTACACACACACACACCACACATTGACTGGCATATAAAGGCACATACATGAAAAGGCAATAAATCAATCAATCAATAACACCAAGATAGATAGAAGCATGCACACAGACACAGTGCAGCTACTTCAGCAGAGAGACTAGTGTAGAAGAGTTAGTGGACTATAGTTAAGTGTTGAACAGGTGACTTTAAGGTGAGTTAAAATAACCCCACACACACACACACACACACACACACACACACACACACACACACACACAATCATAGGTAATAAAAGAGCCAGGAAGTCACAGATTAGACCCAAACAGATTTATCTAATCTCAGGTGACATTGTCCAAAAGCCAAACACAGACTCCCTCTTGCTCCCCCTAGTGGCTAAAAAAAGTACGGCAAAAAAAAGCCATCCCCTCCCTATTTGACCTCATGGCCCTCTGCCCGCTCTGTTCCCTGGACTGTCGGATCCGCCCCCTCCTCTCTGATGGAGTTGAGTTAATTACACTGATGGCTGCCAACATTTGGCTGGCATGTCTCAAGAGAGCTTTTAATCAACCCTTTGTTTCCATTGCTTTTTCCATGGCACACACCTGCTGTTGGACTGAATGAATGTGAGGGCAATGGTGGAGTAGAAAGTGGCTCTAAATGGCCGACGTAGTACTGTTGTGGGGCAGCATGTGGTGACCAACGGCCTCCCTTTGAATACATGCAGATGATGAGATCTAGCCATATTTAACCCATGGCTCCTGTTGGGTTAGTCACAGACCTTCCTCAGACCTCAGCCTGTGGAGGCGTCGTGGTGCTTTAACACCATGTGGGGCCTTGGTTGGTTTACTTTGGCTCCCGGCCGAGGTGTTGCTGGGTGACCACAGTGAGTGATGGCTGAGGCCAGACGTCAGCCCTGGTGGGGGCGGGGCTTCTGCTTCAAGTTCACCAGGCCAGATAAGGAGAGATAATCTGACCAGCGAGCAACTGTTCAAGTGCTGAGCTAAGTAGGGCCCCAGGTGAACAGGTGGGCTCATGATAACAGAGCTGAAACCACCAGGTCACCAGGTGGGCTCATGAACCGAGCGCTCAAACCACCAGGTCACCAGGTGGGCTCATGAGAACAGAGCTCAAACCACCAGGTCACCAGGTGGGCTCATGAACCGAGCGCTCAAACCACCAGGTCACCAGGTGGGCTCATGAGAACAGAGCTCAAACCACCAGGTCACCAGGTGGGCTCATGAGAACAGAGCTCAAACCACCAGGTCACCAGGTGGGCTCATGAGAACAGAGCTCAAACCACCAGGTCACCAGGTGGGCTCATGAGAACAGAGCTCAAACCACCAGGTCACCAGGTTGGCTCATGAGAACAGAGCGCTCAAACCACCAGGTCACCAGGTGGGCTCATGAGAACAGAGCTCAAACCACCAGGTCACCAGGTGGGCTCATGAGAACAGAGCTCAAACCACCAGGTCACCAGGTGGGCTCATGAGAACAGAGCTCAAACCACCAGGTCACCAGGTGGGCTCATGAGAACAGAGCTCAAACCACAAGGTCACCAGGTGGGCTCATGAACCGAGCGCTCAAACCACCAGGTGAACAGGTGGGCTCATGAGAACAGAGCGCTCAAACCACCAGGTCACCAGGTGGGCTCATGAACCGAGCGCTCAAACCACCAGGTCACCAGGTGGGCTCATGAGAACAGAGCTCAAACCACCAGCTCTAATCTTTGCTCTTTGCCTTTTCCAAAGGAATCTGGATACTCTGTAAATAATTTAAATTAGAGTTTTTTTGTTTGTCTGTTTTGCGATGTAATACGTGATGAAATATACAATAATAATCGTCTTCTTCTCCTTCCTTTTATCAATATTAATATTATTAGTACTAGTAGTAGTAGCAGTAGCAGTAGTAGTAAGTGCAGATAGGTTGGTTATGTTAAATACATGACCTTTAACCCTGCCCTAGCCTGCTCACATCTTCTCCTTGTAATCCCTCCTCAGCCGTCTGACCTCTGCTCCAGGTAGCAGCCCTGGCTGATTGGCTGATTTGCTGATTGGTTAATTGGCTGTAGGGTGGGCGGTGGCCCATGGTTATCATCTCATTAAATAGACCATAGAGTTGAAGTGGAATCCTTGCCTTCAAACAGCTCAGTGACTGCCTATAAATGTAATGTGATGAAATTGCATTCTCTCTCATACTCTCCCTGTTGTAGGAACAGGGAAACCATACTGCCCCTGGCGAGGCGTCTCTCGGGGGACAGTGACTCCTCTACTGCTTCATCAAAGGGAGGAGGAGGAGGAGGAGGAGGAGGAGGAGGAGGAGGAGGAGGAGGAGGCGGCGGCGGCGGTCGGTTCTCTCTGGCAAACAACTCCCGTCGCTCCGGTGAGGAGGTGGTCCTGCTTGTCAACCGCAAGGAGGGTAAGCACGTGATCCAAAGGCCTGCAGCGGGAGCGGCCCTGCGGCCCCTGCTGCCCCGCGCACGCAGCCAGTCCCGGGAACGCCCCGCCCACACTTCCATTCTGAAACCCCCACAAGGACCTTCGGATGTGCCCCGGAACTCCCGTACAGAGAGGGGCCGCTCTGTTGCAAACGAGGTCCCTCATAGACTTCAAGCTGTTCGTTCCCACAGCCAGGGCAAGCTTATCGACCACACCCAGTCGAGAGACGCTAGTCCCGGCACCACGGCACCGCGCTACAAAGACCCCCGGCCCCCGCTCTCAGAAAGGAGGGAGGCCAAACAAGTGCCCCCTTCTTCCCCTAGACTAGTTGGAGGCTTTGCCAAGAGACAGTCGTCTTCATGTTCCAATTCCCCTGTTAAAGGCCTCCAGAGCACCAGCAGCAGCCCCAGCAAGAAGACATCAGTGACCCCAAAACCACCTGCTCCCCGCTCCCCCTGCGTAGGGAAAAACCGGCTCCTGCCCCCAGTAACACCCGGAGGCCGGCGTTCTCCTAACTCCCCCCGCAACTCTCATCATCATCCTCCTTGTTCCCCACGGTCTTTCCACAGCCCGCGCGCCGCTGGCCGAGGCCTCCCCCACCACCGAGGCTGGTCTGGATCCGAACCTCACCAGGAGGAGATTGATGAGGACGGACCGGGCATCGGTATCCAGATTCCCGCTCTGGACCCACAGAGAGAGCAGGACCTTTACCGCAGCTTTGAGGCCGAGTTCCTTGCCAATACCCAGCGGGGCATGGGAGCTCTCGGCAAAGGGTCTAATGGAGCCAATGTCCCCACACAGGCACAGCAGGGGGTCTCTGCGCTCTTGGTACCGGCAGCTGCCGACCTTAACGTCACTGACTCCGCCTATTCTTCTTCCAACTCGTCCACGTCCTCCCTGAATGTAGGCACCAAAGTGGGAGCTCTGCCTGACCTTAGGGAATCAAAGAGGCCCATCCCACATCACTTTCAACTGGAAGACCCCTTGAGCTCACTGCACGGCCACATCCCAGGAGGACTACACAACGGGAGGCAAGGAGAGCTGGAACACTGGGGGGAGCGTGAAGGGGCCCTCAAGAAGCTCCCAGCCATCTCCAGCTCTTTGGAGGAGAGGGAGGCCATGCCACCAACTCCGGCCGGCCTTCGAGACACACAACAAACCACACCACCCAATCAGATCTCCCCGCAACTGACTTTCAACTGTAGAAAACCAAATGACTGTGGGGATTGTCCCTCGTATGAAGCGCTAAGCGGCCAGCAGGGTCCTTCTAGATGGGGCTCAGGACCCGAGGGAGACATCCCTCTACCAGATCAACAACCAAACCTACCCTATGATATGGAGGACGGTAAAGACGACAACAATGAACTTCCAGGCCCTGAGGAATGCCCTTCTCCGGTGGCCTTGCCCATCTCTGAAGACGGCTCTTATCAGGACTCCTCTAGTGAAAACTCCTCCATGTGTTTCAGCCTCAGCGAGTCCCATTCCGAGTCGTCCCCTCCACCCTCGGCCCTGATGAACGGGAACAGCGAGGGTGGGGTGGTCATGCCACCTAAGAAAGGACAGAAGAAGAGCGAGCGGGTCCCCTCCATCTACAAGCTCAAGCTAAGGCCCAGGATGAGGCCCCGCACCGACAACAGGCCTGACAACAGCCCCTCCCGTATCCCCACGCCCGTCAGCTACAGAGACCTACACACCAACCAGGCGCTCAGCCCTCACAGCACGCCCCCACTATCTCCACGGACGTCCCGCTCCAACAGCCAACCTCTCTCACACAAGAACAACATGAACCATCCCCTCTCACTCTCACCAGCCATGGGCTTTCCTGCACAGTCAGGGAGCATGGACGCTGATGCGTGGATCTAGCGCATGATTGTGATCCACTAGAGGGAGCTGTTGTCCTCATGCTTAATACTGTGTAAAGACAATAGGCTGTTGTTCTCATTGCATGTTTGTCCTTTTTGTCCCCATTTCGCTTGACCCCTGGGGTTCATATTTTTTGCACTCAAGCCAAATTATTTATTACCAAAGGAATGATTTTAGGTTTACATTCATTTTAAAATGTTTTAGTGTTTGCCAATCACAAGGTATTACACCACATGACAGATGACTCAGTTGGAAAGAGAGATGGAGGTAGAGTGATAGAGGAGAGAGAGAAAGAGAGAGAAGAGTGTGCATGGGAGAGAGAGAGAGAGAGAGAGAGAGAGAGAGGAGAGAGGAGAGAGAGAGGAGAGAGAGAGAGAGAGAGAGAGAGAGAGAGAGAGGAGAGAGAGAGAGAGAGGAGAGAGAGAGAGAGACGAGAGAGAGACGAGAGACGAGAGACAGACAGACAGACAGACGAGTGGCAGGGGGCGGGATGGGGGGGGGGGGAGGAGAGGAGAGGAGAGAGAGAGAGAGAGAGAGAGAGAGAGAGAGAGAGAGAGAGAGAGAGGAGAGAGAGAGAGAGAGAGAGAGAGAGAGAGAGAGAGAGAGAGAGAGAGAGAGAGAGAGAGAGAGAGAGAGAGAGAGAGAGAGAGAGAGAGAGAGAGAGAGAGAGAGAGAGAGAGCATATGCAGTGACATATGGCTCGCTAAGGGGCATGGTTGTGTGCCAGGGAGTCGAGAACATATCTCCACAGGCATTACAGCCCTGCGAATACATCAAGTGAAATGGCTCCCTCTTGTGGTTGCTACAGTATCTATGCTTGCATTTATAGTCAAAATACTGGTCATTCAGAATTCAAAAATATGAATGACATACCGTAGTCCCATGTATCTTCATCATCTGTCAGACTGAGTACCAACTATATCACATCTACAGGCCTAGCAGCTTCTGTGCATTTGCTCTATGTTTACTGTATGGCTTTCTCACAGCCAGCAACATCCTCTAAATGAGCCCTTCTGTTTCTCCGGTTTTGGTTTCCTGCAGCAAAACAAATCTTAAAAATCTGCAATGCATTGGACAGTAAACATTAGGCTAGTATGTCATTGTCACTGAAAACATAATGTTCTTCAACTTCACTGTGTTCAACGCTGTTTAAAATAATGTGTAAAGATATGTGCAGTGTAACTCACATACAGATGTGGGTGTTGTGTACATACCAACTTCATCTATATAATGTACATATTTATGGTATACAGTTTTTGCCTTAGCTATGCAATGTTGGTGTTGAAAATGCCTTGACAATTCCCCTTGCCTTAAGACATTCTAGCTATTGTATCTAATTATGTTTTCTCCAGCAGTGAGGTCTTAATAATAATCTCCTCACTTTATAATCTCATTTCTCATTTCTCAATCTCATTTAATTCTGATTGTGGGATAAATAAAGAAATCGATTCTGTTTTGAATGGTCAACATGCACATGATTTGGTGCCACTGAATACTTCCAGATCAATGATCAATTGTTTAAAAATAATCTTGGAAATGAATGGTAATTAATGGACATTTATGTTTGATTTGTTTTTATGAATACCATATTTGCATAATGTAAGGAATGTTGAAGTTGCGTTATTAACAGGTGTGAGATGGAGGACAGGTGGGAATTGTAATGTAAGGCTTTTTTGGAAGGTCAGACCTTCAAAAGAATCAATCTTTTTCATCTTTTTAAAGAGTTGCATGCTTTTCTTTCATATTTTATAATGATTTTCAAATGACGATGTTGTAGCATTGTAAAATACATGCTTTGCTCATTCCAATGTAAGTAAAGCATTTCACACGTTTGTGGCAGACAATTTGAAGACAAATTGCAAAAAGGAAGCCAGGCATACGATCTAAAGACCGACTGGAGGACACACTGGGAAGGTGTTTCCATGGGTTTTCATGTATATAATATTGAAAATAATATTCAGGGTAGGACTTCAGAAAAGTGTGTTGATCTTATTTATTTATTTATGTAAAGATATGTCATCTTTCCCAAATGGTGTCTTGAGTATTGTAAGTATGGAGAGTTAAAAGGGCCAAAACGAAATATATAAATAAATACATTATTATATAATTAAATGCTTAAATAAATTAAATAATGTCTAATTATACAAATAAATGTTAAAAAATATGAATACATAAATAATTATATAATGCAATGCTTAATAAATATATTATAAATGCTTAAGTAAATGAATACATAAATAAATATGTAATGTAATGCTTATTGTGTTACAGTTATTTATGTGTGTATTTACTTATCATTTCTATATATATTTATATTTTTAAACATGTATCATCACATTTATACTCACTGCATTTATTGACACATTAATTTATCTATTTATAATTGTTTTTATGTACTGTATATACACTTTTATTTAACCATGGTGTCACTTGTCACAAATTCAAAAATGTGTCTGCATCCATCAAACGTCAGGGGGCGGGTTAAGGCCTCTGATTGGTGGTTAGTTAAAGCCTCTGATTGGTGGTTAGTTAAAGCCTCTGATTGGTGGTCAGTTAAGGCCTCTGATTGGTGGTTAGTTAAAGCCTCTGATTGGTGGTCAGTTTAAGCCTCTGATTGGTGGTTAGTTCAAGCCTCTGATTGGTGGTTAGTTAAAGCCTCTGATTGGTGGTTAGTTCAAGCCTCTGATTGGTGGTTAGTTCAAGCCTCTGATTGGTGGTTAGTTAAAGCCTCTGATTGGTGGTTAGTTCAAACCTCTGATTGGTTGTTGGTTAAAGCCTTTGATTGGTGGTTAGTTCAAGCCTCTGATTGGTGGTTAGTTAAAGCCTCTGATTAGTGGTTAGTTCAAACCTCTGATTGGTGGTTGGTTAAAGCCTTTGATTGGTGGTTAGTTCAAGCCTCTGATTGGTTAGTTAAAGCCTCTGATTGGTGGTTAGTTAAAGCCTCTGATTGGTGGTTAGTTCAAACCTCTGATTGGTGGTTGGTTAAAGCCTCTGATTGGTGGTTAGTTAAAGCCTCTGATTGGTGGTTAGTTAAAGCCTCTGATTGGTGGTTAGTTCAAACCTCTGATTGGTGGTTGGTTAAAGCCTTTGATTGGTGGTTGGTTAAAGCCTTTGATTGGTGGTTAGTTCAAGTCTCTGATTGGTGGTTAGTTCAAGCCGAATGGCGTTGTGCTCGTGGTAGATGGGGCTGGATGAAGTGAATGACACTACGGATTAATTAAATGCTGAATAGATAAATAAATGTGTGAAAAAATGAATAAATATATGTGACGATGACGATAAATGTTGACGATAAATAAATAATGAATTAATAATATACAAATAAATTAACATGATTAAGCATTCAATTATATGTATTTATTTAATCATTTAATTATATCATTAGATATATATTTTATTTTTTTCAGCATTTCGTCATATAATTCTGTATTTATTGATATCTTTAGTTTAGAGCCTTTTAACCCTCATATGTGAGAGCAGTGAGGTCCAATCCAAAGGAATGGTTTAATAACATCTGATGGGTTCATTCACCATCACTTACAAGATAAGACACGTTGATTTGACTTTTAACAACAGCAACTTCTTTAAATACCAAGATGTTAACAATCTAAATGTCTTTCACTGTTTGATTGACTCAAGCTTAATTAGTTATGAACCTTATGAGACCAACAATAAATGTATTCCTCAACCATGAGGAGTGAGATGTAGAGAGGATCTCTGCTCTCCTCTGACCTCCTGGTTCTCACTATGGATGGAAGAGAATGTTCTACACCCACACACCACACTATTATCTTTATCAAACTTGATCTGTCTCTAAGAATTGGGTTCAATGTGTAAAGTGCTTGACACGATGATGTTTGTATGCATTAAATAGCAATACTGCACTGTTTTTCAAGATGCTGTGAAGTTGAAATGCTATCAAATTGTAATAAACAGTTTCCTCTGAAATGCTATTCATTAGTCAGATAATCGAATGTATTGATCCATTTATCGATAGGTGCTCGTATGTTCTACTTAAACATTCATATCGGTTACACTCGGCTCTTTGTATTCAACTATATATTAGTTTTTACTAATTTACTGCTCCAAAACGAATACATACACAGGTGAACCATAATACACACATTTATATAAGGAAGGACCACCTTGGTGTGGGTCAACCTGAAGGATGAATGAAGCGAGGTTCTCTGGTTCCGGTTCCGGTTCTCTGGTTCTCTGGTTCGGGTAGAAAGCGACCCGGAAGTATGGGTGGGTGGAGTCTCTGACTGACGTCACACTCGGTCTAAGGTGATCCGGCGGCTTCCCTTCCGACGCTCTAAATTCCTTCTAACGCACCGTGGGCTTCTTTCACCTCAAGGTAAATTTAAAATAGGTCCTCAGATTAGGAGTTTAATCTCAGATTAACAGTCCTCTAAAGAGTCCCTTAATCTCCGCTAAGAAGGGCGTGTCTTGGTGGGTGTTAGCCTAGCAACAGGCTAGCTGACACTGACAGCTACTAAGCTATCACCCATCGAGCCGCTAGCAGCTGTTCGGTCTAACACTTCTAGTCATGCAGGAATGGGCCAATCAGTTCTGCGTGAGTAATCGATCACATATTGGCTCATCTTTTATCGTAACGAATGGCACCATTTACACCATAACCGGTTTACACCACACTCTGTTTTCAGCTAGCATCGAACCGAAGCTACAGATGATGTTATGCTAACCTACAGCAAAGGGCTGACGTGTGTTAGGGTTTAACTCACTTTAACTCACTTTAACTTGTCTTAAATAAACCTTTACAGCCATGCCGACACGCATTACTAAGGATATCTTGTCAGAATGGTGAAGCTGGGATATCCCCCCAAAGCTGCCAAGCTAACCGGTTAATTCATGGTTCAGGTGTTTATGGTCACATGATGGAGATGGACCATGTATTGTTGTAAATTTTGTCTTCAACATGTCTAATGTCATATTGTATACTTTAGGTGATGTTGTATCCACGAATCCGAATATATTTCATGTCAATGGGAGATGACCGATGAAATCATGTTTAGTCCCTTAACGTTAACCTTTGATCCACTGGTGATTTAAGCTTGGTTAGAACATCAAGACCGTGGAAGTGTCTCCATTGTTCCCTCTTTAATATAAATGTTTATTTCCACCGTACTATTAGTGTCTAATAGACTAATAGTACGGTGGTCATGTGTTCCTGGAATATGAGTCCCAAAGTTATCAAATCAATTCGAATGGTTTGTGTTGTTGAAGATATTGACATTTATGGCCTGAATGTAAATATAAAATTTATGGAGATGGCAACACAATATATTTATCATGTTATGTGTGCTTAATACATACTTGAATACATACATAGTACATACTATTATGGCCCTAAGTAAAATATGTCCCTTTCCAGTCTTTAAAGTTCTTCCACTTTAAACTAGGACAGGTTGATAACAGGACATCTATAGGGCTGTTTAGTTAGGGAACATCTCAGGTGATGCCCCTGGACTAAGCAGAGTGCTGATGCTGGGGTTTCCTGTGTGGACTAGTTGGGTCACTGCAGAGGGTCCAGGAGCAGGCAGGATTTCCTTTAGTTTTTGCCTCTGCCAGCACTTCAGGGTTTCCTCTTGCCTATTTGAGTTCCTGCTGTTTTCATGGAGTAAAAGTGTGCAAACTATCTCTCATTCTCACTTCTTATCTGCTCTCTTGTTTGTAGGAGAACCGACAATTTGGATCCAAAATGACCGACTCCAAATACTTCACCACTACCAAAAAAGGTACGCAGGCGTATGCCAGTGATGGGTTCGGTTTGATTTCCATAATGGATCGTATGCCAGTGATGGGTTCTGTTTGAGGTCCATAATGGCTCATATGCCAGTGATGGGTTCTGTTTGAGGTCCATAATGGATCGTATGCCAGTGATGGGTTCTGTTTGAGGTCCATAATGGATCGTATGCCAGTGATGGGTTCTGTTTGAGGTCCATAATGGATCGTATGCCAGTGATGGGTTCTGTTTGAGGTCCATAATGGATCGTATGCCAGTGATGGGTTCTGTTTGAGGTCCATAATGGATTGTATGCCAGTGACGGGTTCTGTTTGAGGTCCATAATGGATCGTATGCCAGTGATGGGTTCTGTTTGAGGTCCATAATGGATCGTATGCCAGTGATGGGTTCTGTTTGAGGTCCATAATAGATGGCAGCTCTGTGTTCTTGTAATCCGATCTCCCTGCCTTGGCGATGTGTAGTTCTTGACGTGGGTACCATTACATTGTCATGCTCCCTGAAACTGACACCTTGCACCGTCTTACAAATCAGGCTGCATATACCAAGACCGGCCACATTGTGATCAACATGAAACAAATGAGACAATTAAGATAAAAATAGTTTTGTCATTGACTTTATTTACTGAGCGATAAATTGTGTTTGTCTGTCAAACAGAACTAACCGCTGCCTGGTCTAAATCAGATTTAATACCTTGAGAATTACTGTGGATACAAGATACAAGATATTTATTGGCCATTTGCAAAAAGTCCAATGGAATGCTTACTCCCATTCCCTCCTGCAGTACGAATCTCCAAAACAATACAATAAAAATACTATATACAATACAAAAAGAACAACAAAGTGACTGATCAATTATATTTACATGTTGAATTGTGCAAAAAGATTTGAAAGCATTTAAAGTGCCAGTAGTGCAGCAGCATCCTGAATTCAGTGCAGTAACTGTGAGTCCAGAAAGTCCAGCAAAGTATGACACTGTAATGTTAATGACAATTTTATGATGATGGCAGCACTCCTAGCAGTTCAGTAGGTCACTGCCTGGGGATAACAACTATCCTTGAACCTGCTAGTCCTTGTAGGGGGGAGGAGTTAGAGTTACAGATAGGGGCACCCAGACCTAGGTCCCTCAGTTTCAAGACCAGCTTGGAGGGAACGATGGCGTTGAACGCCGAGCTGTAGTCGATGAACAGCAGTATATCGTAGGTGTCCCTCCAGGGCCGTGTGTCGTGCCAGGGAAATGGTGTCGTCTACAGACCGGTTTTGTCTGTATGCAAACTGGAGGAGAATTAGCTGCCCTGCTGTCAGAACCTCCTGTTCGTTTCAGTGTCTCTCCGGTCAAAACTTGCTTCATAGAACTGCTTACCGAAATAAATCGTTACTACTCGTGAGAGAAGCCATATATTTCTACATATGAAGCACGATTCATCAAGTTCTTGTATTCAAAAGCGTTGCTCTGTTCAGAGTCACGTTGTGATGGTGCAACCTTTCCATCGGAATTATTGGAAAAAACCTGAATGGTTTACCTTATTGTTTCTGTTGTTTTTACCTTTGCTGATTCATCACTTTACCATTCCATTATACCACTATGACACCTCAAGTACAGGAACGTATCGTTAAGAATTCCAAATTGAAGCACAGTGTATTTATAGTGCATGTTTTAAACTCTTTCCAGCACTGACCATAACACGATGAATTGTCGAACAGTTTTGCAACTCTCCCCAGTCCCACTGCCCTACTGATCTCTATTGGTGACGCACCAACATTGACTATTTGTCCAAACCTTAGACTGTACAAATATATGTTGTCATGCTAATGGTCAAACATTGAGTTAATCGTGATTAAGTAAAGTAATTAAACAGCACTGCATACCATATAGTTGGTCTGGTTTATCGTGTTCCTGCACAGGAATAAACCACTTTAGTTCTGTTGAAACAGATTCAGTACGGTTTTGTTTTAAACTAATAAGTGTTGACAGAATACTTTGTTCCATCGCTGTAGTATTCATGATATTTTCCTCCTCTGCTTCAACCCTTCATACAACCCCCTTGTTGGTGCGATCAGGAGAGATATTTGAGCTCAAGGCAGAGCTGAACAGTGATAAGAAGGAGAAGAAAAAGGAGGCAGTGAAGAAGGTCATCGCCTCTATGACCGTTGGAAAAGATGTGAGGTAAGCAACCTCGTATTGTAGGGGTTTTCCTGCATGTCAAATGGAGACAGTCCTAATCCCATCATAACTGGATGTTGTACGGACATTTAGAATGCCTTCAGAGTCCTGCACTGACTGTGAGGGCTTGGTGCTCCTAGGTGGCGCTATAGGTAGCATGGGGATGCTAGTGCTAAATGAGTGTCAGTGTGTAGTTAGTTGTTTCCTCTTGCTGAGACTCCAGTCAAACACAATGGTCTCTCTCGCCAGCGCCCTGTTCCCAGATGTGGTGAACTGCATGCAGACGGACAACCTGGAGCTGAAGAAGCTGGTGTACCTCTATCTGATGAACTATGCCAAGAGCCAACCTGATATGGCCATCATGGCAGTCAACACCTTCGTGAAGGTAAGGCACCTGTCCCCGGCTTCTGTTTTGAAAGGACAAACTTGCAGAGTAAAACTAAGGGAAATGTTCCAGTTGAAAATTAGCTAAATAGACATTCCTTTGTCATTATCTGGTTTCTTTTTAGTTTTATACAAAGCATTCCTAAGCTTAATTGAGTTTTTGTGTTTGTTTGGATCATTTGGAACTCCCTTCTCCTTCTGAACCCCCTGTTCTCAGGACTGTGAGGACCCAAACCCTCTGATCCGGGCGCTGGCCGTACGCACCATGGGCTGTATCCGCGTGGATAAAATCACAGAGTACCTGTGTGAGCCACTGAGGAAGTGTCTGAAGGACGAGGACCCCTACGTCAGGAAGACTGCCGCAGTGTGTGTAGCCAAGCTCCATGACATCAACGCCCAGTTGGTGGAGGACCAGGGCTTTCTGGACACCCTCAAGGACCTAATCTCAGACTCCAACCCCATGGTGAGATTCCCCACACTCCGCCAAACCTTCAGGCAGCCAGTAAGCCTACCAGACAGTTGGTAAAACCTGCAGACAGTCGCTTAGCCATTAGGGGTCTCTAATGACAGCCAGTAAACCCCTGCATACAGCCTGTCAACCAGTCAGTAAAACCTGCAGTACCCCCCCCCCCCCCCCAGACAGCTTCATTTAGCCCACCTTCCATGCAGGATTGATATTTTATGACTGGAATTCATGGCTTATCTAAAGGGTGAGGGTTGTTGGCCTGGAGATGTTTCAGTTAAGGATGTGAAGTTGATGGTTCATCTCTTCTCTCCCCCCCCGTGTGTCAGGTGGTGGCCAACGCCGTGGCGGCCCTCTCTGAGATAGCGGAGTCCCACCCCAACAGCAACCTGCTGGACCTCAACCCCCAGTCCATCAACAAGCTGCTCACTGCCCTCAACGAGTGCACCGAGTGGGGCCAGATCTTCATCCTGGACTGCCTGGCCAACTACACGCCCCGTGATGACCGCGAGTCCCAGAGGTAGGTGTGTGTGTGTGTGTGTGTGTGTGTGTGTGTGTGTGTGTGTGTGTGTGTGTGTGTGTGTGTGTGTGTGTGTGTGTGTGTGTGTGTGTGTGTGTGTGTGTGTGTGTGTGTGTGTGTGTGTGTGTGTGTGTGTGTGTGTGTGTGTGTGTGTGTGTGTGTGTGTGTGTGTGTGTGTGTGTGTCAGCGGTTACTTCATGTCAAGAAGTGGTCAAACCCAGACAACATCCACTCAAGTTGAGTTCCTGTTCTGTAAGTGTTTTCTCTCATATCATTGAGCCGATAAGTCCATGTTTGTCACTATCATGACGAACAGATCCACCCCAACATGCGAAAATGCGACAAAAGACGCAGCACCACACTACTCGCAATTTAAAATTAAATAAAACAAATATTTGAGATGGTTTTGGGTGTCCTCCGTCGTGTTCCATCAAAGCACTCCCGCACAGATGGGGTCAACGGGATTAACAAGTCAATCGTTTTTGACAAGTACTGTTTAATTTAGTTGAGTTTAAATCAATGTGCTCCATTTAATAAAGATTAACCAAAGCTGAAATGCCTCAGTTGCCCTCCCCTAAGCCCTCTGCCTCCACTGTGTCTCAGCATCTGTGAGCGGGTCACCCCCCGACTTTCCCACGCCAACTCTGCGGTGGTCCTGTCGGCGGTCAAAGTTCTCATGAAGTTCATGGAGATGCTGCCGAAGGACCTGGACTACTACGGCACGCTGCTGAAGAAGCTGGCCCCGCCCCTGGTCACCCTCCTGTCTGCCGAGCCCGAGCTCCAATACGTGGCCCTCAGGAACATCAATCTCATCGTGCAGAAGCGGTATGACCACGCCAGGCCCAGTTCAATTGACTTTAGATTAGCTTATTACATTTATCAGCTAAGAATCTTACATATGCTTGATTGTCTGTGTCTGAGGCAGAAGAGCTACCACATTTTTCCATCTATAAAACTAAGGGCAGGAAATATGGCTTGAAAAATGACTGAATAAAATGTATATTCAAGTTGATGAATAGTTTGTAGATTGTGATGGGAGCGCAGGTCAGCCTTATGAAAGATAACCTCCAGTGACCCAATGCCCTGCACCTGTAGGCCTGAGATCCTGAAGCACGAGATGAAGGTGTTCTTTGTCAAGTATAACGACCCCATCTATGTCAAGTTGGAGAAGCTGGACATCATGATCCGTCTCGCCTCCCAAGCCAACATCGCCCAGGTAACCACTGTTTACACTTCGTTTGGTTTGTCACCAATCCGGCAGTCGCTCAGGAGGTAGAGGGGGTTACCGGCAACCGCAAAGGTTGCTGGTTGGATCCCCGACTCCTCCAAGCCCAGTGTGGAGGTGAGCCCCCTAACCCTGACCCTACCTGCTCCTGACTAGCTGGCTGTCTGCTTGCATGGCTGACACCGCCGTCGGTGTAGCAATGTGTGTATGAATGGATGACTGTGAGGCAATAATTGTAAAGATCCTTGGGTAAAAGCGCTATATACAGTAAATATATGCGCTGTACACAGTACAGTCCATTTACCATTGAACCCAGGACCAGTGTACAGCCGTCTGTGGGTAGTTTAAAGCCATCTAGCAGGCTGTTAAACCAGTTGGTTGTGCTCTAGGTGCTGGCTGAGCTGAAGGAGTACGCCACAGAGGTGGATGTGGACTTTGTACGGAAAGCCGTTCGAGCCATTGGCCGCTGTGCCATTAAAGTAGAGGTGAGTGTCCCCACATGGTTTGGTTCAGAGTGGTGACCTCACCGCTGGCCATGGGCCAGGGCTTCAATCATCAACACTTTAACATATACTATGGTATTGTAGTTGTTTTTTAATGTCATTTCATTATTAGGAGAATACATACCGTAGAAATAATCAAAATAATAAAAGAGTTTATCGTCTGTCATGTTTCATCCAATGTTCATTCATTCATATCCGGCTCATTGTCGATGATGCTGTTCCATCCTCCTGATGGAGGTTCATTGCCCTGGGTGGTAATGTTCTCCTGACTCATCCAGTTGTTATCCTCCCTGTTAGCAATCAGCCGAGCGCTGCGTCAGCACCCTGCTGGACCTCATCCAGACCAAGGTCAACTATGTGGTCCAGGAGGCCATCGTGGTCATCAAGGACATCTTCCGCAAATACCCCAACAAGTAAGTCTAGTAAGGAACCCATGAAGCTTAAGGCCCTGTCACACCTTGATGATTTAGCCAGCGTATGCCAACGTATCAAAATGTCTCTAAAACGCTGGCATACGCTGAACTATCAATGCTATTTTTAATTGTTTTTATACATAACTTATACATAACGTATTAGTCACTTATATAGAACGTTTTGATAACTTATAGATAACTTATACCAACGAATGCTTAGCGTGTTGCCGGCGTTCAGAACTTATGCCCAGCGATAGTCTAACTTATGCACAGCGCACGGAGCGTATCGTCGTCCTAGCCTATAAAAAGGCTGCCGCTCGACAATTCAAATCATAACCGCACTAGACATCGCCGTATCAACATCACCGTATCAACATCGCCGTATCAACATCACCGTATCAACATCACCGTATCAACATCACCGTCATGCCGAAGACAACTTTGAAGAACGCTGCTAAGAAGTCTCCTGCGTGTGGATGTGAGCACAAGGAGGATCCATCATTACGCCCTCACCTTACCCCCACCCTCTGATGGAGATTATGCAGGTTCCAACCCCAATTTTATATTCCAATTCCCCTAAACGCTGCCAATACGCCATTATATGGTAGCTGTAAGTTAGAAACACGTTCAGTAAGTTCTGTGGTCGTCCGGAACACGTCAAATACGTCTACATACGTCAATATGCGTTGGAGATAAGTTACACATAGGTTCAAAGCACGTTACTCATAGGTTAGAAATAAGTTTTGGGTACGCTAGACATTATCCTGACGTATTTTGACTTATGAGTAACGTGTGTGTCAACAATCTCATAACTTACCTTCAACTTACGGCCGTACGAGCCATACGCCGTACTACGACGTATACCAGCGTGCTTTAGCGCTCTTAACTTATATAAAACATACCCAGAACTTATTCAACAAATGCCAGCGTTTTAGAGCAATTTGATGACGTCTGCCTACGCTGGCTAAATGGTCAAGGTGTGACGGCCAACATGAACGTGTTCAATACAAGACCAAGAGAAAAGGTCAATCAGTTGAATAATGGGGCCAACCGTAGATGACGCATCCTGTATGGGAGGGAAGGTGTCCTACTTTGTACGGTCTGTTGTGTACACTGCGTCTCTGAGGAGAATCCCCACATTGTTTTCATTGGTCAAACGGAGCAGAACATGGCCAAGGTTTCCTCCCTTCAACCCACCATAGAAACCCTCATATAGAAGGTCATGTTTGAAGGGTTTTCCATAGAAACCCTCAGAGAGGAGGCCATGTTTCATGTCAGATGGGCAAGCTGATAAATGTTGCCATAATGATAAACCACAAATGACACATACCCATAACCATTTAGATATACCTCAGCTGGGATTTGAATGATTGTGAAAGTCACCTAATGTATTCTAATTGAGCACCCACTTCCCTTACATCTTATTCATGTTTTGCTTCAAAGATATTACCTTTTAATGTTAATGTTAAGTAAATATTTAGTTTACCCAATAAGGAATGAGGTATGGTTCTATTTATTTTAAAAATATATTTTTTTACTGCAGGGGAATGTGGGAACTAGGAAGAACTGAATGTGTAATTGAGCGGTTTGGTAACTTTTACTTCAATGCCCTTATTAGCAAGTGGAATGAATTCAAGCTTCCAAGTAATATTACTATTTACTTTTCTATATTTCTTTATATTACATTTCTAACAAATGACACTCGATAGCTTCCCTACAGCACATGATCCATACCCTGCGTGTGCTGGCCCTACAGGACACTGTCCTGACTAGAGGGTTTGACTCTCAACCCAGGGCCTCTGGGTTGAGCTGGGTCGCCTCCCCCTGCTCCTCAGTGACCCTGCAGGGTCACTGCTGTATGTCACTCTGGGTAGAACCAGTGTCTCCGGTCCCAGTAACCAAGCCTTTTCCCTCTTGTGCGGCCCCAGGTACGAGAGTGTGATCGCCACCCTCTGTGAGAACCTGGACTCCCTTGACGAGCCAGAGGCCCGAGCCGCCATGATCTGGATCGTGGGCGAGTACGCCGAGCGCATCGACAACGCAGACGAGCTGCTGGAGAGCTTCCTGGAAGGCTTCCATGACGAGAGCACACAGGTAGGCCACTACCTGAACACATTCACATTGAAACCCACCGTTTCAACTCAAGGATTGAGGAGTACAGACTGACCGGTGACGTGCACACAGAATTGTAGTCTTTGGGAAACGCATCTGAAGGACAGTCTGTTCTCCCACAATGTTTTAACACCATACCAAAGTAAACCGACGTGGATGTCGTACACCTTGCCAGTGGGCCGCACGTCTGGAGCTGCAGATTATGGAAAAATCGGCTTTGAAATCGTGTGGCCCTGTCTTTCGTAAGATAAATGTCGGCCATCTCCAAGGTTTCTTTCTGACCATGTCTAACTGCTACTGGGAATCCAGGACGTAAATGAAGGCAGTGTAAAGTCCATTTGGAGTGTTGTTTTTCTGGCCCTAGTCATCTCCATCCCAAGCTCAGCTCTTTCTGGAGAGATTCCATCCCTTTTTATACAGTCAGATTCCTCTGGGATTAGCTTTGCTTGTTTAGAGGGCCAGGTTCAAGCAATACATCTATTACTATACTTTCTTGGGGACTAAGGTTTATTACCCACAAAGTTTCTATGCGCAATTCAGATGTTGTTATCTTGGGTGTGTGAGTAGCTTTGGTTGTCAGCTCTGTTTACCACCATACGCCCACCTGCTCAGCAGCCCCTCACGCCCCTAGTCACGCCTTCTCTTCCCATAGAATGTAGGGTTGGTGCAGCAACACCGTGGAACATTGAGAACTGACATGAACAGAGTGCTGAACAGTGTAGTAACTGCCATGAGTCCAGAGAGTCCAGCAAAAGTATGATAGTGAAATGTAATTAAGTGGCAATGATATGATGGTGGCAGCACTCCCATCAGTTCAGTAGGTCACTGCCTGTGGATAAAAACTATCCTTAAACCTGGTAGTCCTTGCTGTACGGATGCTGAGGAACAAGCGACCAGACGGTAGGGGGAGAAGAGATGGTGCCCAGGGTGGTTGCGTCCCTTAGTGATGGACATGGCCTACTTCCTACATCTGGTCCTAAAGATCTCCTCCATCATAACATTGTCAACCATGTAACATTACTGTATTCATGATGCTGCTGCACTACTGGCACTTTAAAATGCTTTGAAATGCTTTGAAATGCTTTTTCACAATTCAACAATGTACATATCACCGTCACTTTATTGTTATTTTTCTTGTGTACTGTATTGTTATAGTATAGTGTTTATACTATAATATGTACAATACGATATACTATAAACAGTATGGTTGCTTATAGTTTAGTATTGTTGTAGGAATCCATACTGCACGAGGGAATGCACGAGAGTAAGCATTTCATTGTACTTGGCAAATAGCCATAAAAATCATCTTGAATCTTGAGGTAGCTGGCGAATAAAATAGCCTAGCTCCGTTTCAGATCACCTACTGTTATGGAACAGCAGGCATTGCAATAGCAATTGTAATATCTGTATGCTTAACTAATAGAACAATATAAATGGAAAATGTGGCTCTGAGTTCTGGTTCTGAGGATGCTAAGAGCTGGTCTCCATGGTTCTCCTCCAGGTGCAGCTTCAGCTCCTAACTGCCATCGTCAAACTGTTCCTGAAGAAGCCCACTGAGACCCAGGAACTGGTGCAGCAGGTCCTCAGCCTGGCCACACAGGTGACGACACACGCTGAGCATCACGTGGGACTACCCCCACCTCCATCTTCCCAAAGAACCCCAATCTTAACCCCTAACCCCTACAATAGGAAAACTAACGTTGACCCGCTTAATTAACAAAAATGTACATTTTAATGTTATATATTATGAGAGCACTCACACCAGTGCCTTCATACAGCTATGACTTATAACTACTTCGCTCAAAACCTTGGTGTGCACTGATGCACCACCCACCACCACCACCACTCATCATCACCACCCATCATCACCACCCATCACCACCCATCATCATCATCACCACCCACCATCACCACCCATCACCACCGTCACCACCACCCATCATCATCATCACCACCACCACCCATCATCACCACCCATCATCACCACCCACCCCCACCCATCACCACCCATCATCATCACCCACCATCACCATCACCACCCACCATCATCACCACCCATCATCACCACCCACCATCATCACCACCCATCACCACCACCCATCATCACCACCCATCACCACCACCCATCATCACCACCCATCATCACCACCGTCACCACCACCCACCACCACCACCCATCATCATCACCACCACCCATCACCACCACCCATCATCATCACCACCACCACCCATCATCATCACCACCACCCACCACCACCACCCATCACCACCACCACCACCCATCACCACCACCACCACCCACCATCACCACCACCACCACCACCACCCTCATCCATCACCACACATCACCACCCACCAACACCAATCACCACCCAGGTCTACACTGCTAGACACATGGGTAGTACTGATAACTCCCTGTTATTGAACCTGGAGAGGGTCTTGAAGCGTACATACTGTACATACTGATGGCAGTGAGAACTGATGAGTCTGTTTGGATACCATTGTGCCCAACTTGCGCAGGACTCGGACAACCCCGATCTGAGGGACCGCGGCTACATCTACTGGCGCCTGCTCTCCACCGACCCCGTGGCCGCCAAGGAGGTGGTCCTGGCTGAGAAGCCCCTGATCTCGGAGGAGACGGACCTGATCGAGCCCACGCTGCTGGAAGAGCTCATCTGCCACATCGGCACCCTGGCCTCCGTCTACCACAAGCCCCCCAGCTCCTTTGTGGAGGGAAGCCGTGGTGTTCAGCACAAGAGGCTGCCCATCCGCAGCGGATCGTGAGTCACCCTGTCTCACTCGCTCTGTCTCACTCGCTCTGTCTCACTCGCTCTGTCTCACTCGCTCTCTCACTCGCTCTGTCTCACTCGCTCTGTCTCACTTACTGTCTCACTCTGTCTCACTTACTCAGTCGGACTCATTCTGTCATACTCACTGTCTCCCTCGCTCTGTCTCTCGCACTCTGTCATACTCGTTCTATCTCCCTCGCTCTGTCTCCCTCGCTCTGTCTCCATCACTTGGTCACACTCACTCGTCATATCACTCACTCACTTACTCACTCCCACATCATGTGGGATCATTTTCCTTGGCCCACTGTCCTGTGGTCTGAGTCATTGAGTAGTGATGGTGAGTCATTGAGGTGTGATGGTTTATTTACTCCAATGTCCCTGTGGCTTTATCCTTTATCCTTTATCCTCTTAGTCCTGCGCTTGACTCATGAAAACAACACAAGCGTTGATTGATGTGTTATGGAGCAGCTGGTTTCCAGCTCCAGTTAAAGTGGAAATAATTTAATAATTTAATTTTTATTTGAATAAAACTTCCTTTTAGATGCTTTTAAACGGATGTTGGGCTGCATGGTGCTTTTAATCACTTTAACTTTCAACAGCATCTTGATATAGTGGAGGGGCTTACTTCAGTATAATTATTTTTCTGTGATCAATAATGTATTGTAATGAATTATATAAAAATGCCATTTTTATATTATAATCATTACAAATAGAAATAGTCAATTATTATATTTAGTAATTGATGACAATAATGTCACCATCTTAATGCCTAGCTGAAGTGTCTTCATGCCCATCTCTGTTTCCCAGCGGGGAGAGCTCTGAGAGCCAGGACCCCGGTTCCGGCCCCGGGGCTCCCGAGGCCCCGACTGCTGTGATCCCGTCCCAGGGAGACCTCCTGGGAGACCTGCTGAACCTGGACCTGGCGCCCCCTACCGCCGCTGCCCCGCCCCCCGGGGCCGCCTCCCTGCCCATGGGAGGCGTGGACCTGCTGGGCGGAGGGCTGGACAGCCTGGTAGGTTGGGCTCTTCAACGTCTTTCACACATCTGGGGGAAAACAGTTTCAATGTGGCATCAATAAATATTATACAATCGGGCATGTCATTTATGAACAATTACTGGTATGGATTGAAGCAGGTGCTAGAGGGGAGTTGTTTTGCTCTTAACTTCTTTTGACTCTTGTGTGTTTTCCTTTCTCTTCATGCTGCACCTGCAGATGGGAGATGAATCTGAACCGGTAACTTAGAAATGAACATATAATATCACCATGGATCGCTTGTTTCACGTAACCGCTCATGACTTCCAGATTTTTCCACACCTTTTATCAGATCAGCCGTGACAAAACCATGTTCCACCTAACCATAGCAGTCCCTTATTTTATTGGTTGAGCTTGGTGTGTGTGCGTGGGTGGGTGACTGGGTGGGTCTGCAGCATTCACCACAAATGCCCAGGCGGACGAACAGACCTCGGTCCCCCCTGTTGTCTCAGCCCAGTCAGCCGCCCCCAGAGTGTGGGCCAACTGAGCTGGCACCAGGCCCGCCTGTAGTTGGCTGCAGTAGCGCACCACTTTGCTGTAGGATTGTGGGTAAAGTCCTGTGCTCCCATGCCCTAAGCCAGCTGATGTGGCTCATTAGCTGTTGCTAATGCAGTGCTAATTATCAGATCCAGGTGGCTGTGATTTCTAGGTTCTAGAAATCTTAGGTTCCGTTCTATGATTTGAACAAAAAAATCCAGTAGTTAAGAGTGGATCAAATGCTCCATGAAGGGTTGTGCTCTTGAGGGTGAACCCGCTGTCAGCATCTTCCCACTGCCTCACAGTCCAGACGCAACTCCATCTATCACCAGGACACCTTCATGGTCCTCCTCGCACACACTCATACAACCCAATCCTCCATCCATCCTCCTCACACACACTCATACAACCCAATCCTCCATCCATCCTCCTCACACACACTCATACAACCCAATCCTCCATCCATCCTCCTCACACACACTCATACAACCCAATCCTCATCCATCCTCCTCACACACACTCATACAACCCAATCCTCCATCCATCCTCCTCACACACACTCATACAACCCAATCCTCATCCATCCTCCTCACACACACTCATACAACCCAATCCTCCATCCATCCTCCTCACACACACTCATACAACCCAATCCTCATCCATCCTCCTCATACAACCCAATCCTCCATCCATCCTCCTCACACACACTCATACAACCCAATCCTCATCCATCCTCCTCACACACACTCATACAACCCAATCCTCATCCATCCTCCTCACACACACTCATACAACCCAATCCTCCATCCATCCTCCTCACACACTCATACAACCCAATCCTCCATCCATCCTCCTCACACACACTCATACAACCCAATCCTCCATCCATCCTCCTCACACACACTCATACAACCCAATCCTCCATCCATCCTCCTCACACACACTCATACAACCCAATCCTCCATCCATCCTCCTCACACACACTCATACAACCCAATCCTCCATCCATCCTCCTCACACTCGGTAATCTCCCTTCTCTCCCGCTCTTTTCTCATCTGTTTCCGTCCAGCTTGGTGGAGACATGGGAGGAAGTCCTGCGGTAAGTCATCTTGTCACTCAAGGTCAGGGTTTGATACTTTAATACACTTCTACTTGGTAAATGTGTTAAGTGTGTGTGTGTGTCACAGATGGGCAGTGGTTTCGGGGGTCCTGCGGCGGTGATGCCCTCCTCCCTGAGTGCCCCGGTGGGCGGGGGTCTGGGTGACCTGTTTGACCTTGGAGGCGGCGTGGGCATGTCCATGGGAGCCTATGTCCCTCCTAAAACAGTGAGTCTGCATCATTCACTCCTTCATGGAAACTTGTCTGGACAAATAAATCATATGATTTCTTGATCAATTATCAGGGGTCGGTTGAAAAGATGGATGCACCTAATATGGCTAATATATTTCCCAATATATCGATTGTCTGGTTTAGTTTGAATAGTTTATATGTCTGGTTTATTTATCTACTCTAGAACAGTATTGTAAACATTATCAATCATTATAACATTCATTGGTTGTTACAATACACGTTTTACAAATAAATTGTATCAACGAAGGTAATCAAATTTTCAATACTCCCATTACAAAAGAATGTCAGTTTATTGAATGGTAGCCCGTGTGATGATAAGGCCACACCATAAGGCCAACACCAGTTCTCATGTAAACCAACACCAGTTCTCATGTAAACTAACACCAGTTCTCATGTAAACCAACACCAGTTCTCATGTAAACCAACACCAGTTCTCATGTAAACCAACACCAGTTCTCATGTAAACCAACACCAGTTGTCATGTAAACCAACACCAGTTGTCATGTAAACCAACACCAGTTGTCATGTAAACCAACACCAGTTGTCATGTAAACCAACACCAGTTCTGATGAAGAACTGGTGAGTGGCTGGCAGTGCTCGATAAGGGATTAAGGCCTAATGATGGCGCTCACTGTGTGTGTGTGTGTGTGTGTGTAGTTGTGGCTGCCAGCGATGAAGGGAAAGGGTCTGGAGATCTGGGGCAGGTTTGTCCGCCGCGGGGGCGTCATCCAGATGGAGATGACCCTCACTAACAAGGCCATGAGCGTCATGGCTGACTTTGCCATCCAGTTCAACAGAAACAGGTGAAGTCACCGCTTGCAACATTCTATCCTGGTCTGGGAAGTACATTGTGATCCGTACATACAATCACTAAGGTGATTAGGTAGATTAATTACAGAATTACCGTATTTTCCGGAATATAAATTGCGTTTTTTTTGTTGCTGTCTGGCTGGTCCTGCGACTTATGTTTTTTCTGTCTGCGTTCAAACTACATCCAAGAGATCAAATTATCTCGTGTCGCTACCCAACCAATCAAATCGCTGCAGTCAGTGAGCAAGCAGATGGCATGCACACACACGGACCGTATGGGTATTTACTGGGAGCTTTCGGCAGTTCTCCTGGGATTTCTGCTTCACATACAGTATGTCGTTATGTTGCTTTGTTGACATGTTGATATGTCTCCATAGCTTTGGTCTGGCTCCAGCCGGGCCCCTCCAGGTTCCCACGCCACTCAGCCCAAACCAGACCATAGACGTCAGCCTTCCCCTCAACACGGTGGGCCCGGTCATGAAGATGGAGCCTCTAAATAACCTACAGGTGTGCTCTTATAATCTACTGATGTTTTTTTAATGGGATTTCAGGTGATGAGTTGAATGAAATTCATTAAGAGAACACATTTCATACAAGGTGCAAATAAGTTGCCATAAAAAGCATAAAAGCATCCGAAACCGTGAATGTGAACTTGTAATTGTATGACGCTATTCAATGAGGCTCCACCATATCTTCTGTTATCAATTGGATCTTTTCTACATGAACAAGATTGTTCAGTTTGGAGTGTAGTTTTGGGCCACAGTGAACCCTAAACCAGACGGAGGAGAGTCTGGCTGCTGACCACACCGCATGTGATCAGCAGCGCGTGCGTGCGTGATTTTCCAAAAGCCTTCAACATAAGACCAGAAGACATGCATTTACATTGTTTATCGGACAGAATGTCGGTCATGGTTGATTGCATCCATTCCTCCAATAAGCATCAGTGAGGTCTTAAGGAGTTGTCCTGGTCCCAGCTCTCTGAAGCGCATGAATGTTTCAGCTCCTGCCCCCTCGGGGGTCCGTCCTGTTCCTCATCCTCTGTATCTTGATGGCATTTTAGAGATGGGGTGGCAAAGCTTTGTGTGACGAACGTAGCTTTTGTCACCATTGAGGTTGATTTGAGATACACCACCGCCTTAGCCTCAAAGGAAAAGGTGACGGTTGATGAAAACCAAAAACCGTGAGGCTTGACTATCCTCGTGTGTATCCCTCACAAGGCTTCCTGTTCTGCATGACTCTTGAAATCAGCAGCAGCTGTTCTTAGAGAGCTCTCGTAGAGTAATTACCCCTGGACACCTCATCATTTGTGTCCCTCTTGTTTCTCTACCCCTCCTCCTCCCCCACCTCCTCCTCCTGGGGTCCAATCCCCTTCCTCCTCCTCCCCCTCCACCCCCCCCCCTCCTCCTGGGATCCAATCCCCTTCCTCCTCCTCCTCCCCCTCCACCCCCTCCTCCTCCACCCCCTCCTCCTCATCCTGGGGTCCACTCCTCCTCCTCCACCTCCTCCTGGGATCCAATCCCCTTCCTCCTCCTCCCCTTCCTCCACCTCCTCCTGGGGTCCACTCCCCTTCCTCAGGTGGCGGTGAAGAACAACATCGACGTGTTCTACTTCAGCTGCCAGTACCCCATCAGCATGCTGTTTGTGGAGGATGGGAAGATGGGTGAGTCCTTCCTGCTTCCTGTCTCGCAGCACTTCCTACCTGAAGGGCTCTTTTACTCTGGTGTCCCTCTGGATGCAGGTACTTAGTATAAGGTCTCCGGGACGCTGTGCCCCCGTAGGCTCACTAGGGCGCCCCCCGTAGGCTCACTAGGGCGCCCCCCGTAGGCTCACTAGGGCGCCCCCGTAGGCTCTCTAGGGCGCCCCCGTAGGCTCTCTAGGGCGCCCCCGTAGGCTCACTAGGGCGCCCCCCGTAGGCTCACTAGGGCGCCCCCCGTAGGCTCACTAGGGCGCCCCCGTAGGCTCTCTAGGGCGCCCCCGTAGGCTCTCTAGGGCGCCCCCGTAGGCTCTCTAGGGCGCCTCCATCCTCTGACCTCATTGCTGACACCTTTTCAGGTCAACCGCTTTTATCCACCCTTTTCCATTTGTAAAACGCTAAATGGCGCATAAAGATTACAATATTAAAAAAATATGATGTAATGGGTTCCTTAATAAGTGTAGTCTATGGTTCTGTGTGATGGGTTCCTTAATAAGTGTAGTCTATGGTTCTGTGTGATGGGTTCCTTAATAAGTGTAGTCTATGGTTCTGTGTGATGGGTTCCTTAATAAGTGTAGTCTATGGTTCTGTGTGATGGGTTCCTTAATAAGTGTAGTCTATGGTTCTGTGTGATGGGTTCCTTAATAAGTGTAGTCTATGGTTCTGTGTGATGGGTTCCTTAATAAGTGTAGTCTATGGTTCTGTGTGATGGGTTCCTTAATAAGTGTAGTCTATGGTTCTGTGTGATGGGTTCCTTAATAAGTGTAGTCTATGGTTCTGTGTGATGGGTTCCTTAATAAGTGTAGTCTATGGTTCTGTGTGATGGGTTCCTTAATAAGTATAGTCTATGGTTCTGTGTGATGGGTTCCTTATTAAGTGTAGTCTATGGTTCTGAAACACAGATATGTGAACAAACGGTATGTTTTGGGAACTTGTGATCTATATACAGCACCTCCGCAGTATTTCAGTCAGTAGAAACAGCCCTGCCAGATGGGTTCTTATATCTTGTGGAGAATCACTCCAAAGTTAAGAGTAGTTATAAATAAGTAAAGTACGATATATCTCTGACAATAAAGGCATTCTGTTACTGTACCATCATTGTACAACAAAATAGGCTAGCAATCATCACTCTTACAAACAACATATAAACAAACAACATAACATTATTTTTAAAGTTTAACTAAGCAAATTAAAGTATAATTTAGAATAGAGCAAGCTTCAAGTACTCTTGATTGTTAATATAACATATAATGTAAGGTTTGTGATATAATGCAGACTGGTAAACTCTCTATCTGTGTGATGGGTTCCTTAATAAGTGTAGTCTATGGTTCTGTGTGATGGGTTCAACAACTGCTGTTAACCAACATAACTTGTCAAGGCCATTGAAGTTTGTTGTCGGTCCTTGAAAATGAACCACGTCAGAACAATAACGTAAAGATATAATGACTAATAATACAACAATTACAACACTCAGTGTTTAGCTAACCTCTGATTAAAGTGTTCTTTGAAGGTTTCCGTTCTCTGCCCTCCCGGGGACCGAGGCACATAATAATAATAATAATAATAATAATAATACATGGAATATGACTACATCTTGCATTAAGTATGTAAAATAATGAATTGTTTAATTCAAATATTTGTATTAATATTCGTCTTTCTCCTTTATCTCTTGCTCTCAGTGAAAGGCAAAGCCATCTGATTTAATTGTATGATATTTGGATGCATTTCCTCTATTTTAATTGATGTTTGGTTTAACTACAAACCGTTTCCATGACAATGCTGTTGATGCCAATTTGATCCTCATTTGATAAGTCATGGGACCTTCAGCAGGGTTCTGGGTAACCGTCACTACCGCTGGAATAATGACTGTTGTCTTTCAGACAATATGAATGGCTAATTGCCGATGCTTTTGGGCTCCAAGTTAACTGTTGTAATTAATAACAACGGATGCCAAGTGCTCCTGGTGATTCATGTCCCTTACTTGATGGATAATCAGCTCATCAGATAGGATGAGGGTTGGGGTCCCAATGATGTTCCTTCAGGGTTCCGTTAGCCTTTTCACTTTCCCAAAGCAGGCTTCTTCTCACTCGAGTGTTCTTCTCCCTGAAAGGTTATTTTACTACACATAAGATGGATTTGGGACGTTCCAAGGGAGTTCATTAATTGTGTCTTTTTTAAGTGATCTGATTAGCTTAGCTGGCGTTAAAGGTGGCTGAGGTACGATTTGACTCTTAAAGAGAGGGAGCCGAAAAGGGAAGAACCCTTCCCTCTCTTCTACACCAAGTGTTCACCTGGGCACTCACCTTTGGTGAAGCTAAATCTACAAAACTACGATGGCGCGAATGGGATTGACAGTCGAGATGCATTCCCTAAGTAATCAGAACAGATGCCCTGGTTGGTTAGAAGTAAAACACTGGGAGGGAACTAAAACCTAAAGCCATCTACTCTCAAACCGAGGCAGGCGCACTCAACTCAAAACAAAGCATTTCACTCACTAAGAGCTGATGGTTTAACACAAATGATAGACGTTGAATCGTACCTATAGCACCTTCTTTAAGTGAATTAAGTTTGGTGGTAAATCTCTTTTCTCCTTCTTGTGGTGTGCAGACAGACAGGTGTTCTTGGCAACGTGGAAAGACATTCCTAACGAAAACGAGGCCCAGTTCCAGATCAAAGACTGCCATCTGAACTCTGGTGAGGAGGAGGAGATGAAGCACACTGCGCCTCTCTTTTAACACATCCCCCTGTGCTGCTGGCGCCCAGCTGACTATGTGTTGTATGGTGACTCATAAAGCCAGTTTGTACAATGTTGTGCCTCCACATCAATGTCAGGGCTGTGTACCAGAGATGTCCTCATACTTTCTCAATGCATTTCTCTTTAGTATTGTAACTAGTAGAGCCCCTCACTTTGCCTCTGCAGACATGGTATTTTTGTGCATAGGGAAAGAGTTGAATAGAGAGAATGTCAGTAGTAACTCTAGCAGGAGCGGCTAAAACTCCTAGTGTCCCAGAACATGTAAAATGCGTTGTACATTAAGTGTGACTAATTCAAGATTCAAGATAACTTTATTTATCCCGAGGGAAATTAAGGTGCAACAGTTGAAACAGGGGGAATAAATGCACACAAAATATACTACTTTAATACCTAAAGCTAAAAACGAAATAACAAACTAAACTAACTAGTATAAACAAAATATAACTAAATTAACTCTAAACGTATTAATGGGATGATGGTGATGTGTTCTCTCTGACAGACGCAGCGTCCAACAAGCTGCAGGGCTGCAATGTGTTCACCATCGCCAAGCGCACGGTGGACGGCCAGGACATGCTCTACCAGGCCATGAAGCTCTCCAACGGCATCTGTGTTCTCACCGAGCTCCGCGTGCAGACCGGGAACCCCACGTACACCGTGAGTCATCAAGCTACAGCCACAGGACCAGCAGCGAGGGTTATATGGTGACTAGGTACCCTCATACAGCCACGTCGTGTGGCTGTATGAGAGGGAGACGGGGTGTGGCTGTATGAGAGGGAGACGGGGTGTGGCTGTATGAGAGGGAGACGGGGTGTGACTGTATGAGAGGGAGACGGGGTGTGGCTGTATGAGAGGGAGACAGGGTGTGGCTGTATGAGAGGGAGACGGGGTGTGGCTGTATGAGAGGGAGACGGGGTGTGACTGTATGAGAGGGAGACGGGGTGTGGCTGTATGAGAGGGAGACGGGGTGTGGCTGTATGAGAGGGAGACAGGGTGTGGCTGTATGAGAGGGAGACAGGGTGTGGCTGTATGAGAGGGAGACAGGGTGTGGCTGTATGAGAGGGAGACAGGGTGTGGCTGTATGAGAGGGAGACAGGGTGTGGCTGTATGAGAGGGAGACAGGGTGTGGCTGTATGAGAGGGAGACGGGCTGTGGCTGTATGAGAGGGAGACGGGCTGTGGCTGTATGAGAGGGAGACGGGCTGTGGCTGTATGAGAGGGAGACGGGGTGTGGCTGTATGAGAGGGAGACAGGGTGTGGCTGTATGAGAGGGAGACAGGGTGTGGCTGTATGAGAGGGAGACAGGGTGTGGCTGTATGAGAGGGAGACAGGCTGTGGCTGTATGAGAGGGAGACAGGCTGTGGCTGTATGAGAGGGAGACAGGCTGTGGCTGTATGAGAGGGAGACAGGCTGTGGCTGTATGAGAGGGAGACGGGCTGTGGCTGTATGAGAGGGAGACGGGGTGTGGCTGTATGAGAGGGAGACGGGGTGTGGCTGTATGAGAGGGAGACGGGGTGTGGCTGTATGAGAGGGAGACAGGGCTGTGTGAGAGGGAGACGGGGTGTGGCTGTGTGAGAGGGAGACGGGGTGTGGCTGTGTGAGAGGGAGACTGGGTGTGGCTGTGTGAGAGGGAGACAGGGTGTGGCTGTATGAGACTCTCCCTGGCTCAGGTCAGCTACCTGACATTGAATGGAAACCAAGAAACCTGTTGGTGTGTTCTCATTGTGTACTCAGGTGGAATTAGAATCTAAATACAAGGATGCCTTGATGATCCTGATTGTAGGGTGGACCCTGGATGACTGCATGGGCTCCATAAACCCCTGTATACTATATAGCCTCTACCTGCTGCTGGTCCCACAGAGCACATGAAATAACAGGGGCCATCTCTGGGTCTGCAAGCCCTTTAAGGGCCTGAGAAAGGCTTGAAGGCATTACCAGTTTATCATAGGCCAGGGGTATTCAACCAGCTAGGAGAGAGGCCTGCAGACTGAAGCATTGTTTGACTTCTTAAACATCAATGTAGGCTTGCTGTTCAACGGTAAAGAAGGATCCTTCAGCCTCAGTGGCAGTGAACGGACCAGATGAGGACGGACTGGAGAAGAGTGTGATAATTATGCACTGTGGATCAGTCCAATGAATATTTACCTTTTAAAATTATATTAGTCATCATGGACTGGACTTATTTGATCATGATAGCCTCATGGCAAACATTTATTTTCGTTTATTATAAATATGATTTGATTGGAATATGGAATGCATTCCAGGGCAGGTTTGGGCCGGCATGCGCTAATAGAAGTTGGTTTTAATCGGTACAGCCCAGTTCAATTGGTAGGACGCAAGCAGTAAAAATATGGTGTTGTAGGAGTGCGGAACAAAAGGACTGCCAGGCGATAGTTTAGTTGCGAGACACTGCGGTCCCCACTTTATTCTCACTTCCTTATTTATCCCCAATACGTCACCCCGGTTGACCCCGTGATGACCTTCCTTAAAGGCACATACCCTTGTGCATCACCCAACACCGGATGTGAATTATATTGTCCATACCCGTAAATAAAGAGTAGAGTGTTTGTATACATACATACATGTGGTGAACGTCAATAAGATGACACCTATAAACTATTAACCACTTCATGTTAATAGTTAATTAACACCTATAAACTATTAACCACTTCATGTTAATAGTTAATTAACACCTATAAACTATTAACCACTTCATGTTAATAGTTAATTAACACCTATAAACTATTAACCACTTCATGTTAATAGTGAATTACCATACCACTCTAGCTCCCCCAGTCCTCATCACCAATTAGACTCACCACTCTCTCTCCCTTGGTTTTGTTAATACATTTATATTGCATTTAAAATAAAAATGAATGATTTTGAAGTAGAAAAACGCTTTTTGTTCCACATTGTTGCTAATGACATCTAGGATAAAAGCTAATTAGTTAAGCGATGCTGATTCTCCCTGCTGTGAAACACCGCAGGCTCTCAGAATGTTCCGGTCAGATTTAGGTTCTTTTGAAGTCCTACTGCCTTTTACACGCATGCGGTTCATTCCCAAGAGAAACGGCTAATGGAGGCGCTGGTGTTTTAAGTCTCGGTGGTAACTTAGTTTTTATTTGGCTCTTGTTTACCCAACATTTCCAAGATGGCTCTTAAAAGGAATGAGCGCAGTGAGCCAGACGGTGCTGTTCTATGGGCTCTCCGTCAGCCCCTGGGAACAGGGCAGGAGAGCGTAGCGTCACACCTTAGCCATGGAGCCCCGCGCTACGGGAGGCTGAGGGCTTTGGGTGTTGGCGCTTTATTCTCTTCATAGGATGAGGAACATGTCAGGTGAGGGACAAACCCTGGTGCCCTGTGGACTGTATGTCTTCATGTCACTTGTATGGATTGCTTGAGTTTGTCACTTTATTATGTGATGTCTCCAGCCCTGGTTCTCCTCTGGAACATCAGGTCAAGCTGCTCTGCTGCTCGCTTGAGATCAGGCTGACGGCTGGAACCTCAACCCAATGGTACTTGGTATCCTGGAAGAGGAAGTTCATGTTGGAAAGATGGAGCTAGTTATAGTTTCTGGTTAGGATGCTAGTTATAGTTTCTGGTTAGGTAGCTAGTTATAGTTTCTGGTTAGGTAGCTAGTGTAAGAAAGGACTGTATTGGACCTTCATGGCATCATTTTCAATAAATAGTAATGGATATGAAATATCATTTTGATTGAATTTGTCCCCATTGTTCAATGTATTTTCCTGACATGCAACATCCAACACCATTTCAAGACCTTTGTTTTATAATATATTTAAATATAAATGTTGGATTAGTTCTCTCTGTTGGAGACATGGCGCTGGAGGGGTACGTACAAGAAGAGCTGACATTTAAATTAATTCAATCGTTCTGGAAGTGTAATGCTTACATCATTTATTCATCAAACCGTTTATTTCAAAGCTCCATTAAGACGCCTTTTAGAGACTTGTAGTGAAGCGGTGTGGTCCCTGTAGAGCTGCTCACCCTGAGGCCTGGAGGACAGAGGGCCTCTACTAGTGATAAAGGCTGAGCTGCTCACCGTGAGGCCTGGAGGATGGAGGGCCTCTACTAGTGATAAAGGCTGAGCTGCTCACCGTGAGGCCTGGAGGACGGAGGGCCTCTACTAGTGATAAAGGCTGAGCTGCTCACGGTGAGGCCTGGAGGACAGAGGGCCTCTACTAGTGATAAAGGCTGAGCTGCTCACCATGTGGCCTGGAGGACGGTCTCTACTAGTGCTATCTTGACTAGAGGATACAGATCAGTGTGTGGAATGGGTCCTGCCCACCGTTAACCGCTGTGTCTCTCGGCGCCATTCTCCCATGCCAACACGGAGGCCGCCCCGCACAAGTTAGCCACTACCGGCTAACCTGTCATTCGTCCCCAGTGCCGTATGTCTGGTTTCTCCGCCTCGCACGAAAACCCGCGCCTACACCCAACACGACTACTCCTCCGCCTCCACCCAACACGACTACTCCTCCGCCTCCACCCAACACGACTACTCCTCCGCCTCCACCCAACACGACTACTCCTCCGCCTCCACCCAACACGACTACTCCTCCGCCTCCACCCAACACGACTACTCCTCCGCCTCCACCCAACACGACTACTCCTCCGCCTCCACCCAACACGACTACTCCTCCGCCTCCACCCAACGCGACTACTCCTCCGCCTCCACAGCGCAGGTTTTGTAGCTTAATTTTAACCACTTGGATAATCAAACCGCTGGATTACATTGTTTTTGTTTTTTAACTCTTAAGTGGATTTTTAAACTGCTCATATGGAGCTCTCTGTGTCTCACGGTCATGAGCTCATCTCTGCCGCTGCGTTACTCTGCAGCGGAGCTGCGTTACTCTGCAGCGGAGCTGCGTTACTCTGCAGCGGAGCTGCGTTACTCTGCAGCGGAGCTGCGTTACTCTGCAGCGGAGCTGCTACGTCGCCGGTCTTACTCCAGGACCCTCCAGCTCTGCTTACCCAACACCCTGGTATTCTCAAACCACCAAGATACACTCACCGTGGATCTGGACGAAACTTAATGTCCTCTACTGTTCTCTTGGGTGACTTTAACATCCACATCGACGACCCATCCAATGGTTTTGCAAATAATTTCATCTCACTCCTGGACTGCCTCGGTATCACACAGCATGTCAACCTCCCAACTCATAACAAAGGTCACATACTGGACTTACTCTGCTGCACTGACATCACTCCCACTAACCTTGCTGTCACAGAGTTCCCCATTTCTGACCATAAAGCTGTAATTTTTGATATCCAAAGAATATTGAAAGCCAAAGAACAACGGTCCATCACCTTCAGAAACATTAAACATATTAACCCCACAGATCTCACCACCCTGATTAACTCCTACCCCAATCCTCCCACACTGCTGACCTGGTGAATCACTATAATAACTGTCTCTCCTCCTCCCTCACTGCCCTGGCTCCCCTGAAAACTCGCAAAGTTTCATTCACCCACTCCGCCCCCTGGTTTACCTCTGAGCTCCGTCAGCTCAAAACCACAGGCCGCCGACTGGAGCGGCTGTGCAAAAACCCTGGACTCTCAGTTCACAGCCAAATGTACTCGGATCACCTTCATCACTACAAAAACGCGCTTTCCAATGCCAAATCCTCCTATAACTCCAACCTCATCAGCACTGGTAACAACAGAGTTCTCTTCTCCACAGTCAGACCCCTACTTCAGCCTCCTCAAACCCTCAGACCCCAGACATCTCCACTGATCCATGCACTGACTTTTTGCAATTATTTAGCACCACTAGAGAGTGTGTGTGTGTGTGTGTGTGTGTGTCAGGACCAGTGCTCATAGTCATACACTCATCCCACATTGTGTGCCTATTTTCGGATTGGAGATGGAGTACAGACGACATGGAGATGGAGTTTAGCAGTAGTCCCCCTCACGCTTTTTCCCTCTTGGCGGCATGATGTGCACTGTTCAATATCCAGAAGAACTGTCACGGTTACGGTGGTTGTCAGGGGGCGTGGCCAAGCCACGTGCGCTGGAGCCACACACACACACCTGTCAGCAATTGCCGTGGCTGATTGCTAATCCCCTCACCTGGGGTCTATAGACCCTGGCTCCCCGTTACCCCGGCGTTAGGTCGTACGTCATACTTTGTTCATGTTACGTCGTACATTCTGGACGGAATTGCCACGCTGATGTCCCGGAGATCCAGATCCTTTACCTATCTCGCGTCACCCGCCTGTCTCGCGTTAGGCCGGTCTATACGAGCTCCCCGGTCATTAGAATTACATGTCTGGTACCTGTCGCGACCTCCTGGTACCCAGACTCCTCTCCCGTCCCGGGACGGGACTCTCACCGGTCTACTACCTGCCGGTACTCCGCGGATCGACCTCCCGGTACCCAGACCCCTGGACTGTCTCTCTTGTGTTTGCTTGAAATAAAGCTCTCTTATAGCTCCACTGTGTCTTGGTCTGCGTCCCACCGAACAATCCACTCGTGACAAGAACAACTGAATCCACTGTGATTTCCCCGCGTTTTATACCCGTTTGAACACAGTGACACGTCAGCACACGCTAATAGTTTTCAGGGGTGTCTTACGTGGTCGCTGGTACACGCTCCTCATGCGTTAGTCCCACGTTACTCCCACGCCAGATGTACACGCTCACCCTAGAACGCTCCAAAATTGAACGATTAGAACGTTCACAGAACGCAGACCAGAACGTTATGGTGTGACGGGGACTTAAGCTGTGCTTTCCATGGTGGCCAACACGAGGCCAGAGACTTGTTGTGTTGTACTGTGGATGTGTCTTCAATGTGTGTCCCACCTGTATGAACGTCTCACTCCTAAAGCCAGGGGACGTCTCACTCCTCAAGCCAGGGGAAGTTAAGCTCTGAATAAAGAGGCTTTGTGGCCCACACCTCTTGCTCCCATCTTTCAGTGTTTTTCTTATTCTAAACTTGGCTTCACCCTGATCTTCTCGCCATGCTCCAGATGTTCCCCTCTGAGCTCCAGATGTTCCCCTCTGAGCTCCAGATGTTCCCCTCTGAGCTCCAGATGTTCCCCTCTGAGCTCCAGATGTTCCCCTCTGAGCTCCAGATGTTCCCCTCTGAGCTCCAGATGTTCCCCTCTGAGCTCCATATGTTCCCCTCTGAGCTTCATATGTTCCTCTCTGCTCCCCTCCAGGTGTCTCTGAAGTGCAGAGCGGCGGAGGTGGCCCAGTGTGTGTTCCAGTGCTACGAGGCCGCACTGAAGAACTGAACTCCAGGCTCAGCGGACCCCACCCAGAGGCCTCCTTCTACCAGACCTCTGGTCCTTTACACACACACACACACACACACACACACACACACACACACACACACACACACACACACACACACACACACACACACACACACACACACACACACACACACACACACACACACTCTGCTGTCAACTTTGGGTACAAAGCATTTAGTACCTTCCCCCCTACTGGGCTGACACAGACCGGTCTGTCTGACGCTGCTCCTCCTTGGATTGGAGTGAGACGGGCTTTGAAAGCATATTATCATTGTCCTTTACTTTGGTTTGTTCCTTTTGTGTCCGTTTGTTAGTTTCCTGCCCGGTAACACTCGGCCTGCTTTGGGTCCTTTTTCCCTGTTTGTGTACAATTCACAATATGAAGTATAAACAGAAGGCCCTATTGTCTCACACACACACA
Source organism: Muraenolepis orangiensis (assembly GCA_027704905.1). Taxonomy (NCBI): domain Eukaryota; kingdom Metazoa; phylum Chordata; class Actinopteri; order Gadiformes; family Muraenolepididae; genus Muraenolepis; species Muraenolepis orangiensis. Next base: position 25,524,934 of record CM051017.1, read on the forward strand.
CACCTTCCCTCTCTGATGCTCCTCATTCATTCCGTGTGTCAGTTCAGGCTGTGCTGGTGGGAAGGTGTTCTGAGTGCTTTTCATCCATCAGGCTGTGCTTTCCTCCAGCTCTATTGTAGGTCTCCAGTACAGGAGCTAGAGTGGGCTCCATAGAGTCTCATAGAGCCAGCGTTGGCTCCATAGAGCCCGCGTGGGCTCCGTAGAGGCTCATAGAGCCAGCTTGGGCTCCGTAGAGCCTCATAGAGCCCGCGTGGGCTCCGTAGAGGCTCATAGAGCCAGCGTGGGCTCCGTAGAGCCTCATGGAGCCAGTGTGGGCTCCGTAGAGGCTCATAGAGCCAGCGTGGGCTCCATAGAGCCAGCGTGGGCTCCATAGAGCCAGCGTGGGCTCCGTAGAGGCTCATAGAGCCAGCGTGGGCTCCGTAGAGGCTCATGGAGCCAGCGTGGGCTCCGTAGAGCCTCATGGAGCCAGTGTGGGCTCCGTAGAGCCTCATAAAGCCAGCGTGGGCTCCGTAGAGCCTCATTGAGCATGGGGGAGGAGAGCTCTGATGGCAGATTTAAAATGGATTGCATTGCTGCTCCTTCCTCTGTTACATTTGATGAAAGGAAATCCATTTCTCCCCATCTGTGTGTGTGTGTGTGTGTGTGTGTGTGTGTGAGATTATATTATAAGATTGTTTGAAAATGAACATGGTGATTGGGGGGGGGGGGGGGATTAACAACGTCCTTGATTTGACTTGATTTAGTTTAACGTGTGTAAATGTTTTCAAATCGAACTATTATTAAAACTTATGTTCCAAGTGTCTAATTTCTTTATTGACATTACTTTACATTCCAGTCATTTAGCAGACGCTTTTGTCCAAAGCGACTTACAATAGTGCATTCAACAAAAGAAGAGAACGACTCGTCACCAGAAGTCAAAAGTGCATTTCATTCCTAACAAGTCTCCAAGAACTGAACCAATGCTCAGGTAAAAGTACAATAAGTAAGCAGACAATAGAACAATATCTAACTAACAAGCAAACTATATACTTGGTAAGGCGCTTGTAAAACGTCATAAGAGGAAGTTTTAGAGTGTTTTCCGCCTGCGGGGGAAGATGGGCACTGACTAGTCCTGACCTCCGTGGGAAGTTCATTCCACCAATTTGGGGCGAGGACAGACACAAACAACAAACAAATCGTGAGGATTGAATCCTCTTTATTGGTCACATACATGAAGACATACAGTGAAACGTGTTCTCTGCATTTAACCCATCCTAGTGTTAGGAGCAGTGGGCAGCTATTCATACAGCGCCCGGGGAGCAGTTAGGGTTAGGGTCTTCCTCAAGGACACCTCGACAGTTTTTGCTAGGAGGAGCCGGGGATCGAACCAGCAACCTTCCGGTTGTGAGGCGACCGCTCTACCTCCTGAGCTAGACTGCCGCCCAGAGAAGAGCCGTGACCGCGGAGATCGGCCACAAAGGCCCCTAAGCGAGGGGGCAAACAGACCGCCGAAGAAGCAGAGCGAAGTGGACAGGCAGGGATGTAGGGCTTGACCATAGGCTGGAGGAAGAAAGGAGATGTTCCTTTCACTGCCCTGTAGGCACCAAGGTCTTGAACTGGATGGAGCAGCTACTGGGAGCCAGTGTAGAGAGTTGCAGCTTTCTGAATGAGCTCCAGGGGCCTGATGGCAGATGCTAGGGCACCAGCAAGGAAGGAGTTGGTGTAGTCCAATCCAGCCGGGAGATGAGCACCTGGATGAGCACCTGGATGAGCACCTGGCAGCCTTTTCAGGGAGAAATGGCCGAGTCCTCCTGATGTTGTAGAGGAGGAATCTGCAGGAGCGTGTCACAGATGCAATGTTTGCCGAGAACGACAGTCGGTGGTCCAGGGTCACAGCCACAGACTCCTTGCGGTCCGAGTAGGTGTCACCACAGCGTCATCCATGGTGACGGCCAGGTCTCGGTGCGGACAGCCCTTTGCCGGGAAGAACACTAGCTCAGTCTTGTCCAGGTTGAGCTTTAGGTGGTGCATCGACATCCACTTTGAGATGTCTGCTAAGCAAGCGGCAACGCGTGTTTCTACTTGCGTGCCAGAGGGGGGGAAAACAAATGTGTTGGCTCATCAGCGTAGCAGTGGTAGGATAAAGTTATTTCTTCATTAGGTTTATAACATTAAAAACAACTCTGAAATGTGCTTTATTCTTCAACCATCTGCTCTCATGGTTCATTGTTCTCATTAGTATTGTGTCGACATCCTGGGGTTGAGCTGCCAGACAAGTTACACTCTGGATATGCACATGGGTGTGTATATATATGTATATTTTATATATATTTATTTTCAACAGTACAAGACACAAAAAAAAACAAAGTTATTTTAAAATGTTGTTTGCTACCATTTCGGTCTCTTTTTTGTTTGGCATTTACTGTTTGAAATATGTGGTGAAATACATTTATCGGGTCAGGACTAATTCTGTATGTGTGTGTGGTCGGATCCTGTTTGCATCAGTTAACACTGCTGTGATCCATCTAAAACACTTTCTCTTGTAACCTTTCTCTCTTTTTAATGATATAGTCTGAGCTTGATTTATTTTTCTCCGGGGTACATAAATATATTGACGGAACAACACCAGCACACGGATCTCTCTCCACATTGTGAAATCAGTCCAAACATCCTTGCATTTCCAAAACATTCTAAATTGAATAACGTACATAAACAGCAAAAGCATAAATGGAGACAAAATAAAGCATGAATTACATAATAAATACACTGTGGATAGCCTTGGTCCACACTACAGGCCATGTCCTCTCACAAGAACAATGAACAATCGTAAGGGAGGTTGAGTGTGGTGGAGTGAACATTGTAAATGCTGATGAAACCAGATTAAAGATACCTAGTCCCAGATGACAATGTGTCATCTGCTCTGCATCCGTCTGTTGTATGTGGGAGGAAGTGTGTGGGAGTGTTGTAAGGACCTTCTGTAAGTTAGCATGGCGATGGACAACCCCATTCTGCGTGATTGCAGCACACGTGACGTAACCATGTTGATACATTGATGTGACGTTACCACTATGTTGATACATTGTGATGTAACTATGTTGATACATGTGACGTTACCACCATGTTGATACATTGTGATGCTACCACCATGTTTATACCATTGTGATGTTACTTTGTTGATACATTGTGATATTATCACCATGTTGATACATTGTGATGTTACCATGTTGATACATTGTGATGTTACCAAGTTGATACATTGTGATGTTATCACCATGTTGATACATTGTGATGTTACCATGTTGATACATTGTGATGTTATCATGTTGATACATTGTGATGAATCTTATTATCGATGTTTTAAGCAATACTGAGCACTCCGTGAGACTTTTTTGCTCAGAAAAAATATTTAAAAAATAAAATCTTGATGTAATTGCTTTTAACATTTCATTCTTCCATACCTGCCCATTGGTTTTGCCACCCGCAAAAAAAACAAAAGTACAAGTAAATATGTTTATTTTAAACTTGTGATTAATCTGATCACATAATTTTACTGTGATTAATCCGATTAAATATGTTGATCTATTGACAGCACTAATATATATATAGAAATGTTTAATGTTTTTGCGAAGTAGGACTGTGTTCTTGCTGCTCCTCATTTGATGGCAGCTATATTTAATGCCAAATGCAAATCATCAAAAAATGTGGGTATTTTAGTGATTTATCTTATGTTTAATTGTGATTTATCTTGTGTTTTATTGTGATGTATCTTATGTTTTATTGTGATTTATCTTGTTTTATTGTGATTTATCTTATGTTTTATGTGATTTATCTGTGTTGATTGTGATTTATCTTATGTTTTGTTGTGATTTATCTCATGTTTAATAGTATTATTGTCCAGTGAAGGAATGTCTTTCCGAGCGGCTGCTGCCATCCACCACCGATAGGGGGAGCTGTTCTCCCAGCATCTGGAAGGATGTCATTAAAACAAAGAATCATTACAATGTGTTGGAGTCATAATATCCCACAGCGGCAGATCCCCGACCACCTATCCCGACCCACCATCTATCCCGACCCACCCACCACCTAGAGAGAGGGGGGGGGGGAGGAGAGAGAGAGAGAGAGACAGGGAGAGAGAGAGAGAGAGAGAGAGAGAGAGAGAGAGGGGGGGAGGAGAGAGAGAGAGAGAGAGAGAGAGAGAGAGAGAAAGAGAGAGAGAGAGAGAGAGAGAGAGAGAGAGAGAGAGAGAGAGAGAGGGGGGAGGAGGAGAGAGAGAGAGAGAGAGAGAGAGAGAGAGAGAGAGAGAGAGAGAGACTAATCGCCAGCACAGCGCGCTGCGGTCCGCATCTTTGTGACTGGAACTCATCTTTATTGTTAAACATCAAAGCGATGACAGAAATATGAAACGGAATTGACTCCGGATTCTGCGCACCGTCCGTCCCGCGGGTCGCGTCTCTTCTGCGGTCTGTTGTGCGCACATCCTCGTCTTCTAGCGGCGCTGCATCGTCCTCCACACGCCTTGATAACACGTCCTCCACACGCCGGGATAACACGTCCTCCTCGGGGAGGGTCGGTGGAGACCAGCTGATGGACTGATCCGTCGGGAGACATGAAAACGGGCGTCGGAGAAAGGTCACCGCGGACGGCCTGGGGGTGTCCGTGTGGAGTCGTCCTCCAGGGACCAGGGGGATCTTCTCTCTCTCCAGCGGGACGGTGCTCCGAGTAGAGGTTCACTATTTAACCAAGAAAGAACCGTTGGTTTCTTTATTACAATATAACATTATTTAAAGTTGATTTGGTCTGAAGCGGGCGGCTTGATCCCGGTCCCGAATTTTAACCTTTAAAACCGTTCACCGTTCGAAGTGCTTTAGAGCACTTCACACACACACACACACACACACACACACACACACACACACACACACACACACACACACACACACACACACACACACACACACACACACACACACACACACACACACACACCACACACACACACACACACACACACACACACACACACACACACACACACACACACACACACACACCCAGCGGGAGGTCCATGGTGCGGGGTGCGGGTTGCGGGCTCCAGGGATGGTGGAGACTCTCAGCATCGCAGTGATCGGAGCTCCCGGGGTGGGGAAGACCTCCATCATCCGCCAGTTCGTCTTCAATGACTTCTCGGAGGTGTACAAGCCGACCAGGACCCGGTACGTGTACAGACCCTCCGTCATCCTCAACGGGAACATGTACGAGCTGAACATCTTGGATGTCCCGCCGATCACTTCCTTCCCGTCCAGCTCCAGCCAGGTTAGTGTTCCTAACCGGTCCCTCGTCACTGTAGCGCTACTTGGTTTCTTCTTTTAAAGCAGGGTTAATGCGGGTCAAAGCGGGTTAAAGCGTGTTTAAAGCGCGTTTAAAGCCCATTGAGCAGTGGTTGGCGCTCCTGAAAGACAAAACACCATTTGATGTATTCTTCACTGTTGTCTCTGTCTTACTTGTTGCTATGGAGACCCGAGCCTCGGAGGGCGTAGAGCGTATTTACTTTGACGTTTTAAAACGATCGCAGAATATAAATATGCATATCATATTTGTTTGCGCAATTGAGAATATATCTCACAATATCCAACACACACACACACACACACACACACACACACACACACACACACACACACACACACACACACACACACACACACACACACACACACACACACACACACACACACACACACACACACACACACACACACACACACACACACACACACTGCTGTGTCTCTGAGCGTATCTGACTGCCATAGATTGGTATCGTTAAATCCCTGAGGGAGTGGACGGGATGATGGTCATGGACCAAGTGTTTAAAAACATTTAATGTGGTTCAGAATGATCCGGATTTTGTAATCTCTTTTTTGCTATCCAAGATCAAATTGATCCTGTAGATTTTGTTCTGGTAGTTCAAAGAGTTTTCAGATAACTCTTTGGTCAAAGTAATACAACAGTGCATTGATAATGACGGGATGATGTGGAAACAGAACTCTCTATCAGTGATAATGACATGTGGAAACAGAACTCTCTATCAGTGATAATGACATGTGGAAAGTGACAGAAAGTACAAGTAAGTGACTTGAGACCCAATGTGTTTTTTAGGCTTGACTGTTACGCCCCAACGAGACCGACGAGCCAAATGTGCCAAAGAACCCAGAAGTAGAGAGACGCTCAAACAATGGAAAAAGTCTTTACTGAAAAATATCTCCAACATCAAAAACACGAACTAGGCAGGGTTGGACTGGTTACTTGGCGTGGTCGGAGCTGGAAAACGCAGTCTCTCGTGACAGTGGTTCTCAATAACCAAGCGCCCGACGTCGGTCCTTGGCAGCCTAAAGAAGGGTAGATCCCAGGTGTTCATTAGCCTCAGTAGGCCTGATTATGATGGGCAACACCTGGGATCGATTAGAGCGTGGGGGGGGCACAACAGTATCCCCCCCCTGAGGGGAGGCACCGGACGACCGCCCGAGAGCCCCTGGGTTCTCCCGATAGAAGTCGTCCAACAGGGAGGGGTCCGTGAGATAGGAAGAGGGCACCCAGCTCCGGTCTTCCGGACCGAAGCCTTCCCAATCCACTAGGTACTGGAAACCCCCAGCTGTGAGGAGCTTACGGACCGACCATACCGGATCTCCATCCGCCAGGACCCGGGGAAGCGGAGGAGCTGTAACAGGGGGAGACAAGGGACTGGAAGCCACAGGTTTTAGCTGAGACACATGAAACACAGGGTGAACCCTGAGAGCCGGAGGGAGAACTAAACGCACCGCAGAGGGGTTAATGACTCGATCCACGGTGTAGGGACCAACGTACCGGGGATTCAACTTACGAGTTGATGTCTGGGAGGTCTGGAGGGGCAGGTCCTGGGCCAACAGCCAAACCCTCTGGCCAGGCTGGTAGACAGGGGCAGGCACCCTCCGCCGGTTCGCGGCAAGCCGGGCCTGCTCCGTGGCCCGGAGTAGTGCGGCCCGGGCGGCCCTCCAAACGCGTTGACACCGGCGGAGGTGGGCCCTGGTGTACGGGACCGCCACCTCCAGCTCCTGTTGGGGAAACAGAGGGGGCTGGTAGCCCAGGGAACACTGGAATGGGGACATACCAGTAGCGGAGCTCTCCATAGCGTTGAGGGAATACTCCACCCAGGGCAGGTACTTGGCCCAGGAGGTGGGGTTACTCGAGGTGACGCAACGAAGAGCTGCCTCGACGGCCTGGTTGGCGCGCTCCGCCTGCCCATTGGACTGGGGGTGGTAACCCGAGGATAGGCTGGCCGTGGCCCCAATTCCCTTGCAGAAGGCCTGCCACACCTTGGAGATGAATTGGGGACCGCGGTCGGACAATGTCAGAGGGGATTCCATGTAGGCGGACCACATGGAGGGTCAGGAGGTCCGCTGTTTCGGCCGCCGAGGGAAGCCTTGGGAGGGAAACAAAATGAACAGCCTTGGAGAAGCGATCGACCACGGTCAGGATGGTGTCACAGCCTTGGGAAACAGGAAGCCCAGTAATAAAGTCCAAGGCAATGTGGGACCATGGGCGACTGGGAACGAAGAGGCGGTACAGGAGACCTGCTGGAGGGCGATGCCAAGCCTTGCTCCGGGCGCAGGTGGTGCAGGCGGCTACAAACCCCCTGACATCCCTCCTGAGAGTGGTCCACCAGAACCTCCGGCTGATGAACTCCGCCGTCCGCCGCTCCCCGGGGTGACAAGCAAAGTGGCTGGAGTGGCCCCACTCCAACACCTGCGGGCGGACAGCAAGAGGCACAAACAACCGGTTACAGGGACCGTTACCTGGGTCTGGCTCGGCCCGCTGGGCCTGTCTCACCAGCGGCTCGATGGCCCAGGTGACTACACCCACCACCCGTGCTGAGGGAAGGATGGTGTCGGGGTTCTCCTTGACGGCAGGACCCTCCCCCGGGAACTGACGGGGAGAGGGCGTCAGCTCTGACGTTCTTGGAGCCCGGACGGTAGGTGAGGGTGAAATTGAACAGGCTGAAGAAAAGGGCCCAGCGGGCCTGCCTGGAGTTCAGCCTCTTCGCCGTCCTCATGTTGGCCAGGTTCTTGTGATCTGACCACACGATGAACGGTAGCTCTGCTCCCTCCAACCAGTGTCTCCACTCCTCCAGGGCGGCATGAACCACCAACAGTTCCTTGTTGCCCACTTCATAGTTCCTCTCAGCGGGTTCGAAACGCCGAGAGAAATAGGCACACGGGTGGACCCTGTGGTCCTCCTCCGACCGCTGTGAAAGAACGGCTCCGATGCCTGTGTCAGACGCATCTACCTCGACGATGTACTGCCTCGCCGGGTCGGGGTGGACGAGAACCGGGGCTGTGGTGAACAAGCTCTTGAGTCGGAGGAAGGCCGACTCCGCCTCAGGTGTCCACACGAACGGTCGAGAGGAGGAGGTGAGGGCGTTGAGGGGGGCAGCCACCTGGCTGAACCCCTTGATGAACCACCGCGGTCGCCGAGGCAGAGCGACCGGGAGCCGGGCGAAGAAACGAACGCTCGGTCCAAACAGCGTTCACGCAGCCGTGAGTCCATTTGGAGCGCCAGGGTGATTAAATCCCTCAGTGTCTCGAATAATGAGGTCCTTGACGGCATCGCTCAAACCCTTGCGATAGAGACAGAGAAGAGCTCTATCGTCCCAACCACTCTCTATGGCTAGGATCCGGAACTCCACCGTGAAATCGGCCACCGAGCGAGACCCCTGATGGCAAACTAGCAGCCGGTTTGCAGAATCCTGCCCGTCCAGCGGATGGTCAAAGACCGCGCAAAACTCTCGCTTGAACAGGGGGTAATCGGTGGCATAACCCCCGTCGCTGTTCACCGCGGCTATCGCCCAGCTAAGAGCTCTGTCGGCATGGAGGGACATCACAAAAGCAATCCTGGCCCCACCAGAGGAATACTTGGACGGCTGATGTGTGAACAGCAACTCGCACTGAGCTATGAACCCACGGCACTGGTTCAAATCGCCTCTGAACGATCTGGGGCTAACCAAGCTGGGCTCGGCGCAAACGACTGACCCTGCGGGGACATCGGGGCCAGCTGGGATGTAGGACGAACCGGTTCCCGGACCAGAACCTGGGGCTGGATAGGTGCTGACGACTAACGCGTCCAGAGATCGCTGGATGGATGCTAGGGCTCCGGACATTGCGTCCACCTTGACGGTGAGGCTGGTGACCGTACCGACGGTAGTCTGCGACGTGTTCTCCAGCACCGCAATCTGGGACTGGACCGAGGGAAAAGCCTTTCCCAGTTCGGCCTGTAGTTGGGTAAGTTCGATGGCTTGTTCCGTTACTATCTTGCGTAACTCGGACGGTGTCCCGCGCCCCGCTTCTGGGTTCCCGGCTTGGTTCATTTTTGGCTTGGTTATTCTTACGCCCCAACGAGACCGACGAGCCAAATGTGCCAAAGAACCCAGAAGTAGAGAGACACGGACACTCAAAACAATGGAAAAAATGTCTTTACTGAAAAATATCTCCAACATCAAAAACACGAACTAGGCAAGGTTGGACTGGTTACTTGGCGTGGTCGGAGCTGGAAAATGCAGTCTCTCGTGACAGTGGTTCTCAATAACCAAGCGCCCGACGTCGGTCCTCGGCAGCCTAAAGAAGGGTAGATCCCAGGTGTTTATTAGCCTCAGTAGGCCTGATGATGGGCAACACCTGGGATCGAGCGTGGGGGGGGGGGGGCACAACATTGACTCCAGAGCTAGCAGCATAAACAAGGTCTGGCTGAATGAAGCTATGAGCCTTCGCACTCTTTGGGATTTTCCTGGGTTACTCCCATGTTCATGTGAGTGTAAGGGAAAACTTAAAAATATTGCAATTAAATATAGATTAAAAAAGGATTATGTATGTAAAATCTCTTTTGATGTAGTTTAAGATAAAATGCAATTTGGGATTTGATTAGTTGAATCTTCAATTTGATTATAACCATATCAACAAAACAACAAGTCATCATAAACCATAAGTAAAGGTCCTTAAAATCTAAATTAAGATGCATTTATTGTAGGGGGTCGTTAACTCCATCTGCTGATATCTGTGACAAAGCTCCCAACAAAAGGTTATCATACCAGAATCTCATCTTCATGTCCCTTTTCAAAACATTTAACTCAATGTTGCCCCCGTGAGTCATGGTCTCTGAGTCAGTCTCTCAAGGGGAGGAGCCTGGAATGCCTCGGACTGAGACTCACACTGCAGACTCAGACCTGGCTTGTGAGTTGGGAGAGTCTGGATCTTTTACCATAACTTTGGAGGCAGTGTCTTAAGAACATGTGGTCAGTGACCTACAACAGCAAGAGGACCCTCACTCTTCAAGGGGAGATCCACCCTGGGACCCTCACTCTTTAGGGGAGATCCACCCTGGGACCCTCACTCTTTAGGGGAGATCCACCCTGGGACCCTCACTCTTTAGGGGAGATCCACCCTGGGACCCTCACTCTTTAGGGGAGATCCACCCTGGGACCCTCACTCTTTAGGGGAGATCCACCCTGGGACCCTCACTCTTTAGGGGAGATCCACCCTGGGACCCTCACTCTTTAGTGGAGCATTCCGGTCTCCACGCTCTCACTACACTCCACCGATAGCCACGCCCCCCTCGTTAGTTTTTGCCTGCAGCTGCTTTGCATTACCAATCAAGCCAGTATATTAAGTCTCTCCCTGTTCACTCACTCGTTGCCAGATTGTACTTGACTAATGCCAGACTTTCCAGCCATTTTTCCCGGACAGATTTCCCGTTCCTGACCCTGCCTGCCTTGGATCTGCCCGTCTCGCCTGTTTCCTGATCCAGCCTGTCCCCGATCGACCTGCTCCACCTGGTTCCCAATCCATTGCCCGACCTTGTCTACGCTTCTGCCTGCCACTTGGTCATTCTGTTTCTCCTTGTACCTGCGCACCTGTGATATATATATATATATATTATATCACTCCTGTTCCTGGTTTTCCGTGTGTGCTGCATTTAGGTTCTAACACGCTCTGTAACAGAACACTCTGGCCTACCATGGACCCAGAGCACATCACATCACCACAGGCCCGTCTCAAAAGGGCTGGGGATGCCCTCGGACGGCACAAGGTACATTTAGCCACCATTGTCGGTCTCAGCAAGTCAGCAGACACTAGTATTACTAGCCTCTCAGGCTGAGCAGCTATTTTCTACTCGGGCCTAGTTGGCAGTACCGGCGCCTCCTCCCGCTTCAATGCCACCTGCGTCAGAACCCGCACCGCTGAGATTAGCACCGGAGCCCCGGTCTTACACCTCTGCCTTTGAGGGGGCTATGGTAGCCGGTCACCAGTAACCACTGTTCATTGACCCGGCTGAGAGATTTGCCTGAGGTTACCCAATGCCCTGCAGAGCCACACCGGGGTGATTCCGCGCCTATGCTGATAGGCCGTACCCGTCTCACCCAGGGGAGTGGGAACACCATAGCCGAGGGAATCTCTACCTTTACTGCGGCCAGGCTGGTCACTTCCTCTCCCGATTGCACGTGTTTGTGTATCTGGACGACATCCTGATCTTCTCCCGAACTTCTTCTTCTGCTCCCGAAGGAGCAGAAGAATCAAGACTTGGAGATGGCACTGCGGTGCACAGTCTCCAAAAAGCCGGTGAAGCCGGTTCGGGTGAGTCCATTGGTCCTGTCTCCTTCACCCCTGAGTCATCAATGACAGCCCTTTATACTCGGTTAACCGCCTGCTGAATTCCTGTCGCCAGGGTGAGCCGGGCCAGGGAGGGCCAGGGTGAGCCGGGCCAGGGAGGGCCAGGGTGAGCCGGGCCAGGGAGGGCCAGGGTGAGCCGGGCCAGGGTGTGCTAGAGTGAGCCAGGGTGGGCCAGGGTTGGCCCGGCACTGGCCTGTTTGGAGGCAGCCTGCTGAGGCAGTGGTGTAGGCTGAGGCTGGTGAATGCAGAGCAAATTCCACTGCAGAGCAAATTCAATGAAAGGTACCGCCCCCTGCTGGGGAAACAGGGAGTGAGTTTGAATGGACCCCAGACGTGTTTAATGGAACATAACAGAAGACACGCTTACCTTCACATTGACTTTGTGAAATGCATGACTGTGGCAGTTTCTTAGATTAAAATGAAAGGTCAGCAGGAGAACTTCCACTTTACACTTCAAAACAATAATGTGAACAGTCGTGACAGTTGAAACTGTTTAAGAGAAAACACATTTGGTTCCATAGCAGCAGGAGGGTCAAACACGCTGAAACTAAAACACTTCCTCTCTGGAAAAGTGTTTTTAGCAGTACCAGACTTCTTGTAATTGAAAGACAATTCCCCATTTAACAACTTATACATTTCAGTCAAAAATAACACAACTATTCAAAACATTTTGAGACCCAAAAATAACAGTTTTCAACTGAAAACCTTGACTTGGGGGTTTCCCTTTTAAAGTGAACACTTTCCATCCGTTTTGCTCCATTTAGAACAAACCATTCACCAGCGTGAAGCACCAACTCAATTGAGTTGTTACCAAGCGACTGAAGGCTTGAGGCTTGAGGCTTGAGGCTTGAGGCTTGAGGCTGAGGAGGCTGGTGGGGAACAGGGCGGGCATGGCGCTGATCACGTGTGATGGATGGACGTCAGGACCCAGCAGAGTTGTTCTGCTCTTCTTCTGGTCTAATGCATCCCCACTACTCCCACACACACTCATCATCTACCCCCATGGCGCCAACACACACACACACACACACACACACACACACACACACACACACACACCAACACACACTCATCATCTACCCCCACGGCGCCAACACACACACACACACACACACACACACACACACACACACCAACACACACTCATCATCTACCCCCACGGCGCCAACACACACACACACACACACACACACACACACACACACACACACACACACACCAACACACACTCATCATCTACCCCCATGGCGCCAACACACACACACACACACACACACACACACACACCAACACACACACATACACACACACCGACACACATACACACACACTCCCACACACACTCATCATCTACCCCCATGGCGCCAACACACACACACACACACACACACACACACACACACACACACACCAACACACACACATACACACACACCGACACACATACACACACACACCCACACACACTCATCATCTACCCCCACGTCGCTATGCCATCAATCCCCTTCATGGTTACCGTGGCCTCCATTCCATCCTCAGCGCTCATCCTCATGGACCCTTCTGTCTTCAGCCTAGAGATGGAAGATAAGATATGGTTACACACGCACACACACACACATACACACACACACACACATACACACACACCCACACACACACACACACACACACACACACACCAACACACACACATACACACACACCAACACACACACACACACACACACACACACACACACACACACACACACACACACACACACATACACACACACACACACCAACACTCGTTCACACTCGAAAATAGACAGATGTGATTGTTGTCATAGTTTGTGTAAAGTGTTGGATTGTCAGAGGAGCATCGACCCTGAGAGACGATGGGCTACTGACATGTGACGAGGTCAACAGAATCCTGTTGACTGAAACATCTCTAAAGCGGACAATAGTGTTCTTCTTCTCTTCACCATCAGAGAGCCAGCGTTGCTGTTTTTAGATCCTCCTCCACAGCCCTGGATGACAAGGAGAACCCAGATGACAACGCCATGTTCTATATTTAGCCTGCCGCCGTGCATCCACGGACATTGCGGTCTTGGCGAGGTGCATTAGTTCTTATCATACAGAATGAGAGGGTGTGTGTGTGTGTGTGTGTGTGTGTGTGTGTGTGTGTGTGTGTGTGTGTGTGTGTGTGTGTGTGTGTGTGTGTGTGTGTGTGTGTGTGTGTGTGTGTGTGTGTGTGTGTGTGTGTGTGTGTGTGTGTGTGTGTGTGTGTACGCTCAGGAGGTAGAGCGGTCGCCTCACAACCTGAAGGTTGCTGGTTCCATCCCCCGGCTCCTCCTATCAAAAGCTGTGGAGGTGTCCTTGAGCAAGACACCCTCACCCTCACTGCTCCTGACCTGCTGGCTGTCTCCTTGATGGCCGACTCCTCGTCGGTGGTTGAATGATCCTTTCAACAGAAGTTTATTCACTCAAGTCAGTGGGATGTTTTATTCCCAAAACAATACTAAGCCTTTATCAAGGTTATGAATGTGTTTCTGTATTTTAGAAAGACTGTGAATAGCATTCAACAACAACAAATAACAACAACAAATCGTGAGGATTGAATCCTCTTTATTGGTCACATACATGAAGACATACAGTGAAACGTGTTCTCTGCATTTAACCCATCCTAGTATTAGGAGCAGTGGGCAGCTATTCATACAGCGCCCGGGGAGCAGTTAGGGTTAGGGTCTTCCTCAAGGACACCTCCACAGTTTTTGCTAGGAGGAGCCGGGGATCGAACCAGCAACCTTCCGATTGTGAGGCGACCGCTCTACCTCCTGAGCTAGACTGCCGCATTCGGAGTGCATCTTAGTTCCTCGTGAACGAGGAGTGATGAATAAACCCTGAAGGGATGTCATTGTCCCTCTGGTTAGATGTACTGTACTTCTGCTGTTCAATGACAACATATTTTTATCCAATCTAATTTGAATTGATAATTGTTTCATTTCAAACCAAAGGAACGTTCCATGGCTTGGTGACACGGAGCTGAGCTTATATGTAATGTCATGTAACAACGTTTAAACAGAGTGGTGTTTAGAAGCTGTTTGGAGACGTCTCTCCGTACTGTTTGTTCCTGGGTTTTTTACTTAATTCAACAAATGTTTAGTTTCCAGTGAAGTATTTTTAAACACAAGCGCCTATTATTCAGTGTTAGGTCTTCCAGTCACGTTTCCTTACACCTCTGCTTCTCGCCGTCCTTGGAGTGTTCTGAACCCTCTCCTGCCCCCACCCCGCACCAAACCATCAGTTCTTTACACGCTCGCTGGACTGATGGTGAGGGAGGGTGGAGTGAGGGTGGAGGGATGGAGGGGTGGAGGGATGGAGGGATGGAGGGGTGGAGGGATGGTGGAGGGATGGAGGGGTGGAGGGATGGTGGAGGGGTGGAGGGATGGAGGGATGGAGGGATGGAGGGATGGAGGGATGGAGGGGTGGAGGGATGGAGGGGTGGAGGGATGGTGGAGGGGTGGAGGGATGGAGGGGTGGAGGGGTGGAGGGATGGTGGAGTGGTGGAGGGATGGAGGGATGGAGGGGTGGTGGAGGGGTGGAGGGGTGGAGGGGTGGTGGAGGGATGGAGGGGTGGAGGGATGGAGGGATGGAGGGGTGGAGGGATGGAGGGGTGGTGGAGGGATGGAGGGGTGGAGGGATGGAGGGGTGGTGGAGGGATGGTGGAGGGGTGGAGGGATGGTGGAGGGGTGGAGGGATGGTGGAGGGGTGGAGGGGTGGAGGGGTGGAGGGATGGAGGGGTGGAGGGATGGAGGGATGGAGGGATGGTGGAGGGATGGAGGGATGGAGGGGTGGTGGAGGGATGGTGGGATGGAGGGGTGGAGGGATGGAGGGATGGAGGGATGGAGGGGTGGAGGGATGGAGGGGTGGAGGGATGGAGTGAGGGTGGAGGGATGTGGTGGTTGAGTGTCAGGAGGATTCATGGCGGTCACAGTGCTAACATTACCACAGCTAGCCACTGACAGCATGCTGTTCCACCTCATTCGTCAAATACTGTTCAAAAGAAGTCATGATAAGGAACCTACAAGCTCCGTCTCTCCTCCAAAGGGATGCTGTGTGTGTGTGTGTGTGTGTGTGTGTGTAACCTTCAGTGTACTTGCTTGTGTTTTGAATATTTTCTGTGTGTGTGATTGAATTCTGTGTGCTTCTGTGTATTCTGCTCACGCATGCCTGTGTGTGTGTGTGTGTGTGTGTGTGTGTGTGTGTGTGTGTGTGTGTGTGTGTGTGAGAGAAACAGCCTAAACACTAAAGCCCAGGCTGTAGGTTCTCTTGTTGAAGGTTGGATAGCGATGGCTCATCAGCTTTGTGCACAGCAAGTGAAGCAGGGAACTCTTGCATAATGAAGGCAACGCAGTCACCATGTCTTCATACGCATCTCTCCCAGTATTTACTTGCATACATCTATATATATATCAAAATATATATATGTATCAATGTATATGTATCAATATATATCAAGATATATATATATATATATACAGTATATTATTCACGTGTTTAATTCATGTCATACTAATGCTTTAGTAGTGCATTATATAAGTGTGTTGTTTTTGCAGGAGTGGCTGGACGTGCGCTGCAGGGGCGTCCGTAACGCCAGTGCCTACATCCTGGTGTACGACATCTGCTGCGTGGACAGCTTTGAGTACGTCAAGATGATCAGACAGCAGATTGTGGAGAACAGGTATCACCATGCACTTTACTGTTCATCTATATCACCATGCACTTTACTGTTCATCCTATATCACCATGCACTTTACTGTTCATCCTATATCACCATGCACTTTACTGTTCATTCTATATCACCATGCACTTTACTGTTCATTATATATCACCATGCACTTTACTGTTCATTATATATCACCATGCACTTTACTGTTCATTATATATCACCATGCACTTTACTGTTCATTATATATCACCATGCACTTTACTGTTCATTCTATATCACCATGCACTTTACTGTTCATTATATATCACCATGCACTTTACTGTTCATCCTATATCACCATGCACTTTACTGTTCATTATATATCACCATGCACTTTACTGTTCATCCTATATCACCATGCACTTTACTGTTCATTATATATCACCATGCACTTTACTGTTCATTATATATCACCATGCACTTTACTGTTCATTCTATATCACCATGCACTTTACTGTTCATTCTATATCACCATGCACTTTACTGTTCATCCTATATCACCATGCACTTTACTGTTCATGCTATATCACCATGCACTTTACTGTTCATTCTATATCACCATGCACTTTACTGTTCATCCTATATCACCATGCACTTTACTGTTCATCCTATATCACCATGCACTTTACTGTTCATTATATATCACCATGCACTTTACTGTTCATCCTATATCACCATGCACTTTACTGTTCATTATATATCACCAGGCACTTTACTGTTCATCCTATATCACCATGCACTTTACTGTTCATCCTATATCACCATGCACTTTACTGTTCATTATATATCACCATGCACTTTACTGTTCATTATATATCACCATGCACTTTACTGTTCATCCTATATCACCATGCACTTTACTGTTCATTATATATCACCATGCACTTTACTGTTCATCCTATATCACCATGCACTTTACTGTTCATTATATATCACCATGCACTTTACTGTTCATCCTATATCACCATGCACTTTACTGTTCATCCTATATCACCATGCACTTTACTGTTCATTATATATCACCATGCACTTTACTGTTCATCCTATATCACCATGCACTTTACTGTTCATTATATATCACCAGGCACTTTACTGTTCATTATATATCACCATGCACTTTACTGTTCATCCTATATCACCATGCACTTTACTGTTCATCCTATATCACCATGCACTTTACTGTTCATTATATATCACCATGCACTTTACTGTTCATTATATATCACCATGCACTTTACTGTTCATCCTATATCACCATGCACTTTACTGTTCATTATATATCACCATGCACTTTACTGTTCATCCTATATCACCATGCACTTTACTGTTCATTATATATCACCATGCACTTTACTGTTCATTATATATCACCATGCACTTTACTGTTCATTCTATATCACCATGCACTTTACTGTTCATTATATATCACCATGCACTTTACTGTTCATTATATATCACCATGCACTTTACTGTTCATTCTATATCACCATGCACTTTACTGTTCATTATATATCACCATGCACTTTACTGTTCATCCTATATCACCATGCACTTTACTGTTCATTATATATCACCATGCACTTTACTGTTCATCCTATATCACCATGCACTTTACTGTTCATTATATATCACCATGCACTTTACTGTTCATTATATATCACCATGCACTTTACTGTTCATTATATATCACCATGCACTTTACTGTTCATTATATATCACCATGCACTTTACTGTTCATTATATATCACCATGCACTTTACTGTTCATTCTATATCACCATGCACTTTACTGTTCATTATATATCACCATGCACTTTACTGTTCATTACATATCACCATGCACTTTACTGTTCATTACATATCACCATGCACTTTACTGTTCATTATATATCACCATGCACTTTACTGTTCATTATATATCACCATGCACTTTACTGTAACATTTGCACTCTGGTTAGATGCCAAATTATTTTCGCTGTACTTTACTGTGCTGTGAGATGACAATAAATTGGAGTTTTATCTAGTCTAATCTAATCTAATCTAATCTAATCTAATCTAATCTAATCTAATCTAGTCTAATATACAAAATCCTTCATGTTCATGCATAGTCACAAGCCTTGTCGGTGTGAACAACGTATGTTTGTATTGTGTGTATATGTGTGTGTGTGTTAATAACCGGCAGCCGCTCTAATGTGTATTATTACACAGTGGAGACAGTGATCCCCCCATGAGAGGAGATCCCCCCCCATGAGAGGAGATCCCCCCCCCCATGAGAGGAGATCCCCCCCATGAGAGGAGATCCCCCCCATGAGAGGAGATCCCCCCCCATGAGAGGAGATCCCCCCCATGAGAGGAGATCCCCCCCCCATGAGAGGAGATCCCCCCCATGAGAGGAGATCCCCCCCATGAGAGGAGATCCCCCCCCCATGAGAGGAGATCCCCCCCATGAGAGGAGATCCCCCCCCCATGAGAGGAGATCCCCCATGAGAGAGATCCCCCCCCCATGAGAGGAGATCCCCCCCCCCCATGAGAGGAGATCCCCCCCCCCATGAGAGGAGATCCCCCCCCCCCATGAGAGGAGATCCCCCCCCATGAGAGAAGATCCCCCCCCATGAGAGGAGATCCCCCCCATGAGGGAAGGTCCCCCCCCATGAGAGGAGATCCTCCCCCCCATGAGAGGAGATCCCCCCCCCCCCCCCATGAGAGGAGATCCCCCCCCCCCCCCATGAGAGGAGATCACCCCCCCCCCCATGGCCTGCTGACAGCTCAGTAATGAGGTGATATTTGATCGGTGCTTTGATGAGCGTCAGCCAGACCTGACATGTCTGGTCATGTGGCGCAGGAAGAAAAACAGGAACAAGACGAAGACTCCTCTGCCACTCAGACCCCCACACCTGCATAGATTAGCATACTGATCCAGTGGAAATCAATGGAATTTAATCGGCAAAGGGTTTCTTCTGAGGTATGTTGACGTCACCATGCAGGAACAAACAGCAGTTGTCACCATCATGAGAGGAGCCAGGGGAAAGCTCTGGGGAGATGAGAGATCACTGGAGAGTAAAATACAGACGTGATACTGATGGATAGAAGGAGGAGATGGAGGACGAAGTAAGAGTGGAATTGGAGAAGAATATATATATTGTTATATATATTGCTATATATTGTAATATATTGTTATATAGTTATATATAGCTTTAGATAGTATATTGCTATATCGTTGGATTTTGTGGACACAGGTTCAAACGACAGCAAAGACTGTTTATTGATCAAGAAATGCTAAATATTACATTGGAACAGAAGCACTGCCGTATATATTATATGTATTTAAAGGAATATATCAAGATGTCTAAATTGGTTTGCCTGTGCATCCAGAGGGTGATAGGTGATGGGTAAAGGCGATAACCTTTGAGAGGGGGAACTCTGAGCCGACCAACAAATTGAACATTCACCCAGAGGACTAGGTTCTACAACTGTCCGAGTCCGAGGTCCGCAGAACCTTCAGGAGGGTGAAAGCATGGAAGGCAGCCAGCCCAGATGGAGTTCCATCCAGCGTCTTCAAGACCTGCGCTGACCAACTGGCTCTTTTGTTCACGGACTTCTCAACGCATCACTGCAGCAGTCTGTCGTCCCAGCGTGCTTCAAAGAGACAACCATTGTGCCGTTACCCAAAAAGACCAAGGTCTCAATGATTATCGTACAGTGGTTTTAACACCCACAGCCATGAAGTGCCTGGAGAAACTAGACCCACTCCAGTTTGACCAAACAGGTCTGTAGACGACGCCATTTCCCTGGCACTACACATGGCCCTTGAGCACCTAGACAGGAGGGACACCTACTTCAGACTGCTGTTTGTATTGACTACCGCTCGGCATTCAACACCATCGTTTCCTCCAAGCTGGTCCTATAACTGAGAGACCTAGGTCTGTGCGCCCCCATCTGTAACTGGATTATGGACTTCCTGCCGGCCTGCTGGTCCTCAACACCGGAGCACCCCAAGGCTGCTGCCTCAGTCCCCGGCTGTACTCGCTGTACACACATGACTGTACTGTCACACACAGTACAGAGTACAGAGATTAGGTAGCCTAGCTGACACTCAGTGTGAGGACAACAGCCTCGCACTGAGTGTCACCAAGACTAAGGAGCTCATCGTGGACTTCAGGAGTCAGCTGCTTCCATTTCCTTGGGCTACAGATTTCCGACAAATTGGCGTGGATCCGCAACACGAAGGTCATGCTGAAGAAGGCTCACCAGCGCCTCTATACCCTGCACTGCCTCAGGAAAAGCGGAATAGGCAAACGGTGGCTAGTGAACTTTTACCGTGGCCCCGTAGAGAGCGTCCTGAGGAGTGGCGTCACCGTGTGGTACGGAGACACCACTGCACCACTTTCTGAGAAGCGGGAGTGAAGCAGTTTAGCCCGTAAGCAGGGGCCTGAACGTCAGGGGGAGGATTTAGAACACAATCCTGTGACCAACAGGAAGCCAGTGAAGAGACTTGAGCACAAGGGTTATGTGAGACCATCTACTATACCACACTATACTATACTACCAGATAAGAATACTACTCCTAGATAATATTACTATACTACTACCAGATAGAACGGGGAGCCAGTGTAGAGTGCTGAGCACAGGGCTCATGTGAGACCATCTTCTGACCCTGTCAGCAGCCCTGAGGCAGCTTGTTGAAGAGACTGCAGCTGATCAAGGGCAGACTTACTGGTGTGGAAAACAGTACTTGGATGCGAGAGGAAATAAAAGCATGTAGAAGCCATCGGTGGATGCATGTGTGTATGAATGGGTAAATGTGAGGCAGTACTTGTAAACCGCTTTGGATAAAAGCGCTAAATAAAAGGCAGTCCACTTATTAGAAACAACAGATCTCAGTTTACTGATGTTTCTGAGGTGAAATAAGCAGGATCTAGTCAGCTGTTTAACACGGGCGTCAAATGACAAAGACTGATCAAATAGAACCCCTAGATGGTGCAGGTTGGAGTGGAAGGGAAGAGGCCCAATACGTAATAATGGGAGGGATTATCTGGTGCAATAATCAGAACCTGTCTTGTCAGTTAGCCAATCCCTGACAGCATTTACACAGTCTAGGAGTCTTGTGAAGATCATCAGAATATCATCAGCATAGAGATGATAAGCAATATTAAATCTGTTAATAAAAAATAAATTTGTGGCAGTGGCAGCAAATATAAGGAAAAGAGCAGGGGCCCTACAACCGAGCCATGTGGAACACCACAGGACAGAGGGGAGGAGTCTGACACAAAGTTGCAAATGGAGATGGTGAAACTTCGCTATGTGAGTTAGGAAGTGTATCAAAAACGGTGTCTAAAACTGTGCCTGATATGCCCACCCAGTCACATAGTCTCCTCATCAGGATATGACGATCTACCTTTTCAAACGCAGAGCTAAGGTCAAGAAGTATTAACACTGAGCAATCACAAGCATCGGAAGACATTAAAATATAATTTGACACCCTTAAGTGGGCAGTCTTCTGTCTAGTGTAGTATAGTTTTGTAAAGTTAAGTATTAGTAGTACTATTGTAGGACATTTACACTGCGGGAGGGAATGGGGAGTAGGCATTCCATTGTACTTGCAAATGGCAAGTAAATGCATATTGAATGTTGAATCTTGAGGCTCACCTTAAGATGATCTTACCGTAGCAGACAGACTACTTAGATATTAAGATGTGAGATTTGATATATACAGTACACACACACACAAATACTATATACTGTGCATATATATTTGTAGATTTGAGAAGTCTGCAAATATATCTTGTATATGTACTGGTACTCACATTATTTCTCTGATATTTCCCATCTGTATTTATTTTGTTTCTCCTATCTTCCCTCCTCTCTCCTCCTGTATTCCCTATGTTGTTTTCTTATCTCCTTGTATGACCCTCCTCTCCTCGAGGTCCTTCCCTCTCCTCTCCTCGTGGTCCTACCCCCCGCCTCCTCTCCTCTCCTTGTGGTCTTCCCCCCCTCCTCTTCTCCCCCCTCCTCTCTTCTCCTCGTGGTCCTCCCCCCCCCCTCCTCTCCTCTCCTCTCCTCGTGGTCCTCCCCCACCTCCTCTCCTCTCCTCTCCTCTCCTCTCCTCTCCTCTCCTCTCCTCTCCTCTCCTCTCCTCTCCTCTCCTCTCCTCTCCTCTCCTCTCCTCGTGGTCCTACCCCCCCCCCCCCCCCTCCTCTCCTCTCCTCTCCTCGTGGTCCTACCCCCCCCCCCTCTCTTCCTCTCCTCTCCTCGTGGTCCTACCCCCCCCCTCCTCTCCTCTCCTCTCCTTGTGGTCCTACCCCCCCCCTCCCCCCTCTCTTCCTCTTCTCTCCTCGTGGTCCTACCCCCCCCCCCCTCCTCTCGTTGTGGTCCCCCCCCCCCCCTCCTCTCCCCCCTCTCTTCCTCTCCTCTCCTCGTGGTCCCACCCCCCTCCTCTCCCCTCTCTCTTCCTCTCCTCTCCTCGTGGTCCTTCCCCCCTCTCTTCCTCTTCTCTCCTCGTGATCCTACCCCCCCCCCCCTCCTCTCCTCTCCTCTCGTTGTGGTCCCCCCCCCCCTCCTCTCCCCCCTCTCTCCTCTCCTCGTGGTCCCCCCCCTCCTCCCCTCTCTCTCCTCTCCTCTCCTCGTGATCCTACCCCCCCCCCACCCTCCTCTCCTCTCCTCTCCCGTGGTCCCCCCCCCCCTCCTCCTCTCCTCTCGTTGTGGTCCCCCCCACCCCCCCCCCCCCTCTCCCCCCTCTCTTCCTCTCCTCTCCTCGTGTCCCCCCCCCCCTCCTCTCCCCCCTCTTCCTCTCCTCTCCTCGTGGTCCCCCCCACCTTGCCCCCTCCAGGGAGGGAAGCAGCAGCAGCAGCAGCAGCAGCAGCAGCAGCAGTGAGGTCCCCATCCTGGTGGTGGGCAGCAAGCGGGACTTGCAGAGGCAGCGTTTCATGCCTCGCCGGGGCGTGTCCGTGCTGGTGAAGAAGACGTGGAAGTGCGGCTACGTGGAATGCTCTGCTAAGTTCAACTGGCACGTGGTGCTGCTGTTCAAGGAGCTGCTGGGCAGCGCCGTGGCCCGCGGCATGCGCCAGAACCACACCTCCATCCGCCTGCAGGGGGCACTGCAGAGAAACCGCTGCACGCTTATGTGATGCTCCTCTGCCGAACTCCGCCATCCCCGCTCCCCGTTTCTCCTCCTCTTCCTCCTCTGGAGCAGAGCTGGTGGTGTGTCTGGAGGACTCTAAACTCTGGGAAGTGAACCCTGGGGTTTCCTGCTGTATTGATCCTAATGGGGAATAGCGCTGTACAAGACATCAAAGAGAGAGAGAGAGAGAGAGAGAGAGAGAGAGAGAGAGAGAGAGAGAGAGAGAGAGAGAGAGAGAGAGAGAGAGAGAGAGAGAGAGAGAGAGAGAGAGAGAGAGAGAGAGAGAGAGAGAGAGAGAGAGAGAGGCCGAGAGAGGGGAGGGAGGGGAGAGGGAGAAATGGCAATGAAGGATGACGCAACACAAACATTTCTGATTCTCATAACCATCTCAGTCACTGCATTATGAAGCGCTGTGCTTCCTCAGATAGACTCATGAACAGGTCTCTCATGTGGAGGTCTGCTTAGACACTAAAGGTATGAGCAGCAATATTATAAAGTCTTCCATTTTAAATGCATTTGGCTAAGTAAGGTTGACAAGCGGGGAGAGGTGACATATGGTATGGGAAGACATAATCCACAGCTCCAAAGTAGTGGTTTTATTTTGGCCTCTCTTGTCAACCTTACTTTAAAATGGAAGACTTTATAATATTTGCCTGAAATAGAAGTAGAAGTAGAGGAGACGCTGTCATCTTAAGTGGTTCTGATGGAGAACAGGTGGAGTATGGCTCTGGTGTGACTGTTGTATGAATTGTCTGTTTGGTTTGGAGCAAAAAAAACGTCACCTCACTCACCTCCCTCCCCTCACCTCACTCCCCTCACCTCACTCCCCTCACCTCACTCCCCTCACCTCACTCCCTGTCACCTCACTCCCCTCACCTCACTCCCCCTCACTCCCCTCACCTCACTCCCCCTCACTCCCCGTCACCTCACTCCCCCTCACTCCCCTCACCTCACCTCACTCCCCTCACCTCACTCCCCCTCACCTCACTCCCCCTCACTCCCCTCACCTCCCTCCCCATCACCTCACACCCCTCACCTCACTCCCCTCACCTCACTTCCCCTCACTCCCCCTCACCCCTCCCCTCACCCCTCCCCTCCCCTCCCCTCCCTCCCCGTCACCTCCCTCCCCTCACCTCCCTTCCCGTCACCTCCCTCCCCTCCCCTCCCCTCCCCTCCCCTCCCCTCACCTCCCTCCTCGTCACCTCCCTCCCCGTCACCTCCCTCCCCTCCCCTCCCCTCACCTCCCTCCCTCCCTCCCTCACCCTCCCTCCCCTCACCTCCCTCCCCTCACCTCCCTCCCCTCACCTCACCTCCCCTCACCTCACTCCCCTCACCTCACTCCCCTCACCTCACTCCCCTCACCTCACTCCCCCTCACCTCACTCCCCTCACCTCACTCTCCCCTCCCCCTCCCCTCCCCTCACCTCCCTCACCTCCCCTCCCCTCACCTCCCTCCCGTCACCTCCCTCCCCTCCCCCCTCACCTCCCTCCCCCGTCACCTCCCTCCCCTCCCCTCACCTCCCCCCCTCACCTCCCTCCCCTCACCTCCCTCCCCTCACCTCCCTCCCGTCACCTCCCTCCCCTCCCCTCACCTCCCTCCCCGTCACCTCCCTCCCCTCCCCTCACCTCCCTCCCCTCACCTCCCTCCCCTCACCTCCCTCCTCGTCACCTCCCTCCCCGTCACCTCCCTCCCCTCCCCTCACCTCCCTCCCGTCACCTCCTTCCCCTCACCTCACTCCCCTCACCTCACTTCCCCTCACTCCCCTCACCTCACTCCCCCTCACCTCACTCCCCTCACCTCCCTCCCCTCCCCTCCCTCACCTCCCTCCCCTCCCCTCCCCTCACCTCCCCTCACCTCCCTCCCCTCCCCTCACCTCCCTCCCCTCACCTCCCTCCCCTCACCTCCCCTCACCTCCCTCCCGTCACCTCCCTCCCCTCCCCTCACCTCCCTCCCCTCCCCTCACCTCCCCTCACCTCCCTCCCGTCACCTCCCTCCCCTCCCCTCCCCTCACCTCCCTCCCCGTCACCTCCCTCCCCTCCCCTCACCTCCCTCCCCTCCCCTCCCTCCCCTCACCCCCCTCCCCATCACCTGTACCTGAGAGCGACCTGCCTCACTGCATGCTAAGAGTACCGCACTGGTGGGAACAGGTGATACGGTGTCATGGGGTCATGTTTGGAGACGTGAATGGCGTGGTTGTGATGTAAACAGGCCATGTGAGAGTACATGTGTTGAAAATATAATTGTTTGTGATCGATAATAAAAGAAGAGATATGTAGCAGTGGGTGGGCAGGAGTAGCATGAGGTGTTCTGATTGTGTCAAAGTCTTCTAATAAAAAGGGCTACCGTTTTTGTATTGATACATCACTGTGTTCGTACTGTGATGGTGATTTGGTCGTTGACACTTTGATTATTATTAAAAGCCTTTTAAAATAATCACTCCTTTGCAATTCGTTATATATTTTGGCCACCATATTTTTGACAATGGCGCTACCTTGTGGTCATTCATTGAACTTACACACTCGATGCTTTTGAACTGGCTCGTTATATATGGTCATATAAAGTCATACCGTTTTATCGCGAAATCAAATAATAATTAGTCATAGTCAGTGTGTGCGTGTTCTTGTATGTTTGTTTGTGTGTGTGTGTGTGTGTGTGTGTGTGTGTGTCAGTATGTACAGTATGTATATATATGTATATATGTACTTTTGTATATATATATGCATATGTATGTATGTATGTATGTATATATATATATATATAAATATATAAATATAAATATATATGCATATGTATGTATGTATTTATGTATGGATGTATATATATATATATATATATATATATATATATATATATATGTTTGTATGTATGTCTGTCTGTCTGTAGGCTGTGTGTGTGGGGGTGTGTCCTTGTTCGTACCACGTGACCGTACAGATCCATCGCGGATGTCTCCGTTCCCACAGCTGCTGAACTGTTAGGATCCACAGCCTGAAGTCACGTGACACCAGTAGGACTCCTCTGCACTCCGCATCAGCGAAGTGTCTTGGCTTCAGTTCTGGTTCTTCTCCCGGTGAACATCCACTGTCATGTGAGAGAGTCCGATGTCTGTTTCTCCTGCACCGCACCTCCCTCCGTCAGACCTCCGTTGTGGAAGTACCAGACCTCCTCTTGGGGAAGTACCAGACCTCCTCTTGGGGAGTACCAGACCTCCTCCTCGTCTCGATCCGGAGGATGAGCGACCAGGCCAAGGGCTCGGCGTCCTGCTCCTCCGCGGCCCCCTCCGCGGCTCCTGGCTCGGACACCTATAAAGGATGGCTGTTCAAATGGACCAACTACCTGAAGGGCTACCAGCGGCGGTGGTTCGTCCTGAGCAACGGCCTGCTGTCCTACTACAGGTACGATACTATAGCCCTAACACAACGGCCTGCTGTCCTACTACAGGTACGATACTATAGCCCTAACACAACGGCCTGCTGTCCTACTACAGGTACGATACTATAGCCCTAACACAACGGCCTGCTGTCCTACTACAGGTACGATACTATAGCCCTAACACAACGGCCTGCTGTCCTACTACAGGTACGATACTATAGCCCTAACACAACGGCCTGCTGTCCTACGACAGGTACGATACTATAGCCCTAACACAACGGCCTGCTGTCCTACTACAGGTACGATACTATAGCCCTAACACAACGGCCTGCTGTCCTACTACAGGTACGATACTATAGCCCTAACACAACGGCCTGCTGTCCTACGACAGGTACGATACTATAGCCCTAACACAACGGCCTGCTGTCCTACTACAGGTACGATACTATAGCCCTAACACAACGGCCTGCTGTCCTACGACAGGTACGATACTATAGCCCGAACACAACGGCCTGCTGTCCTACGACAGGTACGATACTATAGCCCTAACACAACGGCCTGCTGTCCTACGACAGGTACGATACTATAGCCCTAACACAACGGCCTGCTGTCCTACGACAGGTACGATACTATAGCCCGAACACAACGACCTGCTGTCCTACGACAGGTACGATACTATAGCCCTAACACAATGGCCTGCTGTCCTACGACAGGTACGATACTATAGCCCTAACACAACGGCCTGCTGTCCTACGACAGGTACGATAGTATAGCCCTAACACAACGGCCTGCTGTCCTACGACAGGTACGATAGTATAGCCCTAACACAACGGCCTGCTGTCCTACGACAGGTACGATAGTATAGCCCTAACACAACGGCCTGCTGTCCTACGACAGGTACGATAGGATGACAAGTGTCGTCCAGCTGCTGCTCATCTGGCAGCTAGCACGCTACAAGCTAGCTGGCAAAGGGCTGACTACAGCATCGTTGTATGATGTAGAGATCCAATAAATCGATTAATTGCACACTTGACAAAACACAGATTGTTAATAAATGTGTAATAACAAGATAAAGCAAAGCAGCACAGCTGTAATTGGGCAGCTAGCTCACACATCTAAGGTGAAGCAGTAGTAGCTAGCTCTAACCCAGTCAGATCCAATAACAAACACAACATGTTGATTGTTAATCCTTATTATTTAACTCAATAATATTGCTAATGGTTTACGCCAACGTCATATCCATAAAAGCCATTTTATTTGCAGTGTTATCTGTAAAATTGTTGTACTTTAACTATATTATACACAGTAAGAGTTTAATCTAATCTATTCTAATCTAATCTAATCTAACCCCAAGTCATGGTCCCCATATTGTTTGTCTGACAGCACCTGTGAGACAGGTGCTGTCTACCTGTCCATGGCTGACAGGTAGACTGGGTGTTGGAGTTTCTACTGGCATGGATCAATCCTCGCCAGCCATCAGTTGATCAGAGAGTATTGATTTTCGTTATCATGGCAAAAGTCTCCCCTCCTGTGTTGGAGAATGATCTTTTATTGCTCAGTAGTTGACTCAGTTGGAAGTGGAGCTCAGATCTTCATCTTCCCGGGCGGAGCCTGAAAGGAAAGACTCCTGTTGCTTCTACCATCTATTAATAGTCCATTATGTTGTGAGGTGACTGCTGTCCTAGATGGAAAGGGATCCCTGGACCTCTGATCTCGGAGCCAGTGGAGCTGAGCTGGACTAATGTTCCCCTCGCCATGTGCTGGACACTTCTCTGTTGACCTAAATCTGCTGAAAGAGGAAAGGCACTGACACATGTCTCTACCCCGCCTTTAGAAACATGCTTCAAGGTTATAACAAGGAGGAATGCAGGTTGACGGTAGGAAGATAGGCTGTCCTCTCCTTTAAACCTAACCCTAACCCTTACCCTATGCTTTAAACCCTTTTAAATAATGCTCTTTGAGCTTCTGACCTGGTCTCCTTGTTCCTATAGCAATGCTACAGCTGACACACATGACTACCAATGACCAATGGGATTCCCAGACATGAGAGGATGGCCAGCACTACTGCCGGTTCTTTAGATGAGTCCCTTGTGTGGAACCCTTCCTGTCCATCACTCACTCCAGGCTCACACACCGCTCTCAGTTAGAGAATTCACTACGTTTAACCAAAGGTTGGTTTTCCTCTCAGAGAGAAGCCCACTTGGTTCTAGATTACAGGGTATTACAGGTTCTATGGGGTCTAGAGTTAAAGGCCTCGCACTGATGAACTACATTTCTCTCTGAGCCTGTACGCCTGCTAGTGTTTAGGCTAACTCGATAGCATCACACAGCGCTCTGCAGTAGTTGGATGAATGGAGGCAAGCGAGGAGCTACAGTGAGCTAGCTAATAACACATCTACTGTCTTCTTATCCTGTGGTTCCCTGCTTTCCCACAATATAGCGTGAAAACCCATATGAAGTGTGCCCATCAAGACTCAACCATCCCTCATGTTACAGCTGTATCCTAAATATCCAATGTAACCATGGGAACAGTCCTCACCGGGTCCACACAACAGACCTGTCACTATCAGTAGAGTAACCAGAGCAGGAGACAGGCTCTGGTTACATTACATTAATACTAGTACAGTGTGTGTGTGTGTGTGTGTGTATGTGTATGTGTGTGTGTATGTGTATGTGTATGTGTATGTGTATGTGTATGTGTATGTGTATGTGTATGTGTATGTGTATGTGTATGTGTATGTGTATGTGTATGTGTGTGTGTGTGTGTGTGTGTGTGTGTGTGTGTGTGTTCAGTGTGTGTGTGTTCTGTGTGTGTGTGTGTGTGTGTCTGCCTCGTGGTCTTTCAAGGTGACGTGAGGTGAGAGAATTGGGTTTTGTGCACTCAATCTCTGTTATCATATAACATATTTAATTTGGACTGCTTGTCTCCTGTTGCTGTTTCATTACTCTGTCTTTCTGTCTCTCCCTCTGTCTGTCTGTCTCTCTCTCTTTAGCAGACAATTCCCTCTGTGCTTCTTTCTTGCACCATTCTTGCCTTGTACTTTTAACATCTCCTCCACATGCCTGGTGTCTCCATCCTTTGGTTCAGGGGTTGATATCTTCTGCTTGCTAATGTGCCTGTGTGTGTGTGTGTGTGTGTGTGTGTGTGTGTGTGTGTGTTTCTCTCCCTCTCTCCCTCTCTCTTTCTCTCTCTCTCTCTCTCTCTCTCTCTCTCTCTCTCTCTCTCTCTCTCTCTCTCTCTCTCTCTCTCTCTCTCTCTCTCTCTCTCTCTCTCTCTCTCTCTCTCTCTCTCTCTCTCTCTCTCTCTCTCTCTTGCTTATTCTCTCTCTCTCATTATCTTTGTCTCTGTCTCACATTCTCTCTCTCTGTCTGTCTGTCTCTCTCTGTCTGTGTCTGTGTCTCTCTGTCGGTGTGTTCTATGTTGATAGGCTGCTGTTGTTTTGTCATTACATGCTCCAGTTCGGTGGATTTGTGTTTTATGAGGATGTGTGCGCAGAGAAGCGACAGGTAAACTGCTGGAATATTCTGGGCTGGCTTCACACACTGCTGGCAGGACCCCTCACCTCTCTGTTCTCCATGGCTGGGAGAGGTAGCATATAGCATGGGACATCTCAATGTTATATAGGGTGGAACAAACTCATATCATACTATCCCTGCCATTATCTATCACAATCTATTCATCACAATAATATGAATATAATATGAGATTCAATGAAAACATGATAACTAACTGTAAGGTGAACTAAGAAGTTCATCTTACAGTTAGTTATTTACTATACTAAACTTGGCTATTTTCCCTCAACACGCTCTATATCTAAAAAGCCAATAATTGCATTAATTCAAGTCTAGACAACTGATATTACGGTATTAGCTCCATGACGATATTGTAAAAGCCATAGTCTACTGGTACAGCAAGGTATATGTTACATCCCCCAGCCCTGATTCTCACAGACCCCCGCTCTCCATGCTTTGCATGGCTCTGATATGGTCATCCTGTGCTGCTCTGCCTGGCTGGGAGAGCAGAACACGATGCGTTGGAAACAAGCCGTTTGCACTGTGCTCCATCAGCTGTAAGTCATGCATAGTTTCTTCATCTTATAGCCACAGGCTCCATGTTGAATTAGACTTTGCCCGATAAACCCAAGCGCTCAATTGGGCAACAAATCTCCCTGGAAAAACACAGGAACCAGCAGACGTTATGTTCAGTAATCAATGAAGTGAACACTTGATGAATGATGAATTAGTTAATCTACTAGTCTAGACCAGAGACTCTAAAAGCTGCAATCATAGTCCTCAAACACACATTTACACCTTGTTTTAAACAGATATAAATTAATTGATAGTTCTATTCCAAATCCCAGGATCCATAATTCTGCAAATTGGGACCAAGTCACAAATATTTGCTAACCATGTTGATATATTGCATATGGTCCACTCTAAGGTCGTCCTGTGGTAGTGTGTATTGGGTGGTGTAGAGGTGGTCTGAGGGACAGCTGCTGGTGGCATGGAGGACTATAGAGGTTCATCCTACCAGCCTCTGACATAGCCCTTAGGTTAGCATGGATTAGGTTGTACAGCCGTTCCTATTTTGTATGTCACAGAATATGAGTCAGTATGCTAACATTTAGCAGTTTGTGCTTCTGCAAATAAATGTAAGGTTCTGTCAAATAACACAAATTATATTTGAAAGCCTCAAAGGGCTTCTCAGGCCACATGCCTGGACGTTATAGTTAATTATTAATTTGTGTGCTAGATACAGTAACTCAAGTCATGTCAGTGCCACAGAATGCATCATCATTAAAACAAAGTATTTGTAATGTGCTTGTACACACTATTTTATTTGACCAAGAACAAGAGACGAACATAATCTCTTAAAGGGATAGTTCACTCATTTGAAAAGCACATCGGGTGATAAAACAGTAACTTATAAATATACTCTGAGTTTTTCACAAGCACTCGCTGCTATTTTGTATTTTATAAAAAAATTTGGTTGTAAAAACATCGATCTTTGTCACATCACCAATTCAGCGGATGTGACGTCAACAGTGCTCGATCGCGCCGCTGTCGCCAATCGAGCAGTCATTCGCTATTGTTCGGCATGTGCATTGTGCGTTGATTTTGATCGTTATATTGACACAATGCCGTATTGGATCGCAAAATACTGCAAGGTATCAGACAAAAGGAATCCGGCCCATGCACACTTCTTCAAAGTGCTGACTCAGCGATCAAGGCTTCATACACGAAGGCAGTGGTTGGCGAAGTGTTGTCGTCCTCCCGGGATGGACAGGCGAGCTCGGGTGTGCAAACAACATGTTCTGGAAGAAGACTTTGAGAACTATTTGCAGTTCAAGAGTGTTTTCGCTCATCGACTGTTGTGGAAGCCTGATCTGATCAGCTGTGCCTAGCGTTTAGCCCAGCCCGACGGCCTGAGCAGGGCCAAGAGAGCAAAGAGAAGTGAGTCAAGAAGCAGAAAACAAGTGAGTAAAAACCCCGTGTTTAGTAGTTAGTAGGTGTTGTGTTCAGGGCTGTGTTCTATGTTCTATGGGGTTGTCTGTCCCCGCAGTGCGCCCATAGGGCTGTGCGCGCTGCAGGAGCCGGATTGCATTCGACGCAGAGGCGGTAGCTATATTGTATGGCTATATTATAATGTGTAAATATTATGTAAATGTTTCAATAAAAATTATTTAAAATATTAGATGAAGTCGGAAATCTACCATATTTTCAGAATATGTAGAAAACATAATTATCTACACATACATAACTCCTAGCCTATTAGTGAACGATCCCTTTAATCAACTTGCTGACCTGGTTTCCCCTCTCTCTCGCTCTCGCTCTCGCTCTCGCTCTCTCTCTCTCTCGCTCTCCCCCCTCTCTGTTTTATCTTTTGTGTTTTCCTCTCTCCATTGTTCCATTTAGTTCACTATGGGGCGTAGGAGCCAGACAATGGCCTTGTTATCTGCGGCCATGCTGCAGTGTAACAGTCCACCATGTTGTTATTATAGAGCCATGTTGAAACCCCACAGATACAGGATGAGTATGAGTCAACCAAAGGGTTAGTCATCGGTAGCACAAAAGCCACTGTCCTCTGCTGTAACCACGACCATATGAGACCACTGTGTTGACTTTTATCATGACATAAATACTAGCTAAAATGTGATTTTCACAGGCTTGAAGACAACTTAAAATGTTTTTCGGGCATATCTTTCTTTGTTTGTTATATATATTTCCCAGCTTTGTTGATAACAGGTCGGACCCAAACGCAAGCTCAGACTCAGAAGTAGACTTCATCTAGGATGAATAGGATCATTGTTAGGCAGGCAGGGGTCGAAGCAGGAGGAATCGTAGCCTGATAAGTGAGGACGAGATGAGGTACTCGGCTGACTTGATGGTGTGAGGACAACAGCCTCACACTGAACGTCTGGAGTCAGCCTGGACGGGACACCGGTGGAAGTCGTCAGCTGCTTCCATTTCCTTGGGCTACAGATTTCCGACGACCTGGCATAGATCCGCAACATGGAGGTCATGCTGAAGAACGCACACCAGTGCCTCTATGCTCTGCGGTGCCTCAGAAAAATAGGCATAGGAATAGGCCAACGGTGGCTAGTGAACTTTTACCGTGGCCCCGTAGAGAGCGTCCTGAGGAGTGGCGTCACCGTGTGGTACGGAGACACCACTGAACAGGACAAGAAAGACATCCAGAGGGTCGTGAGGACAGCTGAGAAGATCATGGGGTGTGCACTTCCATGCATTTGGGACCAGGTGTCACCACAGTGCACTTTGTTTCGTAGGAAATCCTACGTATCAACCCGGTGCGCATGCGCAAACTTCTGCAGCTATAATGTCAAGCAGTCACGTTTCCTTGTATTCTCGGTGGAAAATGTAATAGATACATAGATAGTTTTGGCATTATAATATGTTTTGATAACATTTGTAGCGAGAAATGTGTGTTTTCACACGCTGTGAATTTATACAATCTTTAGTTTTTGAGTTATTACGAAGATTTTTTCAGGTTTCTATCGTTGCTATGGATGCTTTATATCGTTGCTATGGACGCTGATATCACGTATTTTTTATTTTTGTTTGTTTATTATTTAAGTTTATTTTTATGTGTGTTACTAATCCATCAGATTGCACTGAGCTGCACCGTCTCGTTCTGAAACCACATTATATGTTTAAAAAAAGATATAAACCACATTATTAACACAAATAGATCGAGGGACGAGACCCGGACGTGTGCAAAGAACTACAAAACGTCACACGTTTTGTAGTTCTAATGTGTTTTCCCTATTATGTGAAATTGTGACCAGGATTCTTGCCATCTTATTATAGGGTTTACTGGCCGGGAAACCCACTGGCGTGGTCAGATCTGATCTGTCTTATTTGTAAGAAGGTGAAGTCATGTTTCTGACAGGTTGTGACCCTGCTGAGTGACGCCCTTTGCTTATGGTCGTAGAGGTCAAGATATTTCCAAAACTGTTGATTCCATGTCTGTAGCACGTTGGCTTCCAGGTTCCAGGTTCAAAGGTCACCCCTGAGGAGCAGGAACCCCCCACACCTCTCATACTGACATATGTTACTCTCTAGATCAAGACCTTTCCAATGATGTCTTCATGGTTGTCCTACGACTAAGTTTAATTTTCATCTTGCTCCAAGCCAAGGCTACTCGCAGGTGTACTTTCTCTGAGCCATTTAGAGCCAAGCTGGATCAAATCAGTCAAACATGTTTTAAGTTATGAAGAAGCCAAATGTGTTCATGATATTGATGTTTGCCTTATGAATAGTCATACTTTTCAATTTGGACCGCTTTAGACTCGATTTTATTGTTTAACATACATATTTTCCAATTAAACTTAATAGTATCACGTCTCAACCAGCCTGCAGAGGGCGCTAAAATGCCAACCTAGAATAAATCTAAACCTAAACATGTGAATAATGAGAATTAAATAATTGATCAAAACAAACTATTTCCCAGAATAAAAGGAGGACTTAAACCAGTGGTCCCCAACCTTTAGGAGGGCCAGATCATGTCAGTAAATAGTACTGTGGAGAACAGGTCTACAGGGGGGGGGGCACACAAACGCACTTTCATGTGTCACCATAGCAACGGATATACATGTTGCAGAATCTTCGCTGAAAAAAAAGTCATAAAAACATACATGTATAAGTGTTATTTTAGACATGATTTCAGCTGCTCTCTGACTTGAAAGGGGTGGAACCCAACGGACGTTCGATAAAAAGTGCTGTTTTTTTATGAAAACGCGTTGCTGTAGCTGCTCACTTCTATAGAGCTGGGGTGTGCGCATGCAACACTCCAGTCTCATGACACACCCACAACACTCATGCAACACTCCAGTCTCATGACACACTCACAACACTCATGCAACACTCCAGCTCATGACACACTCACAACACTCATGCAACACTCCAGCTCATGACACACTCACAACACTCATGCAACACTCCAGTCTCATGACACACCCACAACACTCATGCAACACTCCAGCTCATGACACACTCACAACACTCATGCAACACTCCAGTCTCATGACACACTCACAACACTCATGCAACACTCCAGTCTCATGACACACTCACAACACTCATGCAACACTCCAGTCTCATGACACACTCACAACACTCATGCAACACTCCAGCTCATGACACACTCACAACACTCATGCAACACTCCAGCTCATGACACACTCACAACACTCATGCAACAAAAAACGCTCTGAAAAAATGTCTGCGGAAATATTCGTAATAACTATGAAACTAAAGATCGTATACATTCACTGAAGGACGATTGTGACAAATAATGGCCCATTTCTCGCTAGAAATGTTATCAAAACATATTTAAATGGCCAAACTATATGATTATTATTATTATTATTACACACTTCCCTATCAGCAGTGGGTTTGTATGGTCTTCTGTAGCCGTGGAGGACATCTTAATCCTCGTCTTCATACAGTATGAATGGCAGGCGGTTTTAGTTGTCATTTTGGTGAAGCTGTGGTTTGGTTTCTATGCTGTGTATATGTATCTATAACTATGTGTTAGTTATGGGAAGATGTGACGGTGTTGAACTGAGTCTACAATACAAATACAAGACAGAACCATAGGATGACCTTTTTTGCTTCATCCCTAGTCGCCCCCACACGCCCTCCATCATCTGATGATGCCCTGTTTGTGCAACAGGGCGAGTGGTGACTCTTAAACCTGAGCGGAGCCAAAGAGCAGCTTCCCATCATCAGCATGTATAGCAGGGTATATAGCAGCATGTATAGCAGGGTTGCCCAATTAGTTTTCCCCATGGGCCAAATGATGTTAAGCTTGCCAAGGGCCCCCAAGGGCCCCCAAGGGCCCCCAACGGCCCCCAACGGCCCCCAACCCTCATTGACACCCATTTCATTCAGATGACGACCAACACATGTAGAATCCTTGGTCATATGGAATCGCTTTGTGCTAATTGAAGACTCTACACAACAGTTGTTATGTTAGAATCAATCCCTTCAAAGTATATCATAGAGTGGATGATAATGTGTTAATAGCGTTAAAGGTGAGCAGTAAACTTCAATCACATCTATGTCACCAGCTTGTATTGAGACTCACTCCATTTCATCCACTTGTGGGTTTCTGTAGATTTCTCTAAAACGCTGGCATACGTTGAATAAGTTCTGGGTATGTTTTATATAAGTTAAGAGCGCTGAAGCACGCTGGTATACGTCGTAGTATGGCGTATGGCTCATACGTCCCCATACTGGCCATCAGTTGGAGGTAAGTTATGAGATCGTTGACACACACGTTACTTGTAAGTTACTCATAAGTCAAAACATGTCGAGATAATGTCTAGCGTACCCAAAACTTATTTCTAACCTATGAGTAACGTGCTTTGAACCTAATGTGTAACTTATCTCCAACGCATATTGACGTATGTAGACGTATTTGACGTGTTCCGGACGACCACAGAACTTACTGAACGTGTTTCTAACTTACAGCTACCAGCTAATGGCGTATTGGCAGCGTTTAGGGGAATTGGAATATAAAAATGGGGTAACAGGAGCAACCCGTCAGTACTCCTCAAGACTCCATGGTGAGCAGATGTCCATGTCATCCGAGAGATGGATCCTCCTTGCGTTCACGTCCACGCGCAGGAGACTTCTTGGCAGCGTTCTTCAAAGTTGTCTTCGGCATGACGGTGATGTTGATTCGGTGATGTTGATACGGTGATGTTGATACGGCGATGTCTAGTGTGGTTATGATTTGAATCGTCGAGCGGCAGCCTTTTTATAGGCTAGGACACGTGATCGGCGGCGATACGCTCCGTGCGCTGTGCATAAGTTAGACTATCGCTGGGCATAAGTTCTGAACGCCGGCAACACGCTAAGCATTTGTTGGTATAAGTTATCTATAAGTTATCAAAACGTTCTATATAAGTTACTAATACGTTATGTATACGTCACACAGTGTCCCCACTGTGTGGTTTACTAGTATTCTGAATCCCATCCTGCATGGATTCACAAGGTATTCCACAAATACAATAAATTCAGTGAAAAACGATATTTGTGTGACTTTTTTTATGGGATTCGTCCTCACTGCTTCTCTCAGACGATCCAGCTGACAGATGTACCAATCAGAGACTGCTGTTGTTCTAGGAGGCGGGGTTATAATGTGAGGCGTCAGGCAAGCTGCGGTGGTCACTCTGTTCATTGAGATGTTTCATAGGCCTGTTGAGCCTTCTGTTTAAACCACATGCTACACTTATATAATTGTATAACATGTAATAAACACTGTTCTTTCCAGTGTTTTTCCAAATGACCAATATGGACGTGAACACACAGGTCATACTACATGTTAACAGGTGTTGTGCAAGCATTTCATGGACTTAATGCTGTTAGGGTACACTGACCATGACTGGAAAGGGGTTCGTGTTTTGAAAATGTCTGAGTGCTGCAGTACAGAGAGCAATTCCACATTTGAGTCTGAACCCAAAAAGATGTTGTAACAATCATAAGCATCAAAGAATAATGTGCTCTGTTGATCAGCTAGCTCCGTTGGTGATGTTCCGTTCATCTGATTGGCTGAAGGTGTTGGTGTGTGTGTGTGTGTGTGTGTGTGTGTTAGTTAGAGTGTGTGAGAGAGTCTTTTAACACACAGACAAACTGACATTACTGAAAGAATTAGTGGAGCAATACAACTCAGGGACACTGAGGTGAGAGGGTCCCTGCTTATCTTCACCAGCAACAGCTGTGAGCCTCAGCCCTCTTTACCAGGTGAGTTAGTTAAGAAAAGACTGAAAAGACCTGGCAACGAAGACACAAAGCACACACCACACTAAAGGAGCTTTTGTCTAGTTGTAAGCATGTAGCTATAACGGAGCTATAATGCTACCAGGACAGCTGTCACTATACCATCCACCCCAGCTACTTTCATTTGATTGAACTGCTTTGCTTGTTCTACTTTTTCACAGATGTGTGACTTGTGGCTGACAAATGACTCCCACAGGAAGGGCCTCAATGCACCAGCAGAGCCAGCGGTGTGGTGTTTTAAATGAGCCCTGCTCTGTGTGCAGGACCCAGGCTGAGATGGCTCACACCTGCCGCGGTACCATCAACCTGGCCACGGCGCACATCGACACAGAAGACGCCTGCAACATCGTGCTGAGCAGTGGAGGGCGCACCTACCACCTCAAGGCCAGCACTGAGGTGGAGCGCCAGAGATGGGTCACTGCCCTGGAGCTGGCCAAGGCTAAAGCCATCCGCATGATGAACGATCAGTCCGGTGAGGGAGCCTGCTTGTGTCTGGTGTTTTCTGTAGTTTTTGGAGTGCATGTCAAGCTGTGCTTCCTGTGTAAGTTATACAACAGCAGAGGACCAGTTCAATAAGATATGTTTACTTGACATGCTATTGTTGTAGATATTTGACTCTGGAGTCAGTCCAAGCGCCTTGGCCTACATGTGATGTACAGCCAGGAGCCTCTCGAGGCACTATTTATATTTCTCTGGTGGCCTTCAATTTGAAGTCAGTTTACTATATTTAGACTGAGCTTTTCTATGTAGTGCTGACAACTGGTAGGTAGTTGCTTGTTCGATTCACTACGATGAGAGAGAGAGAGAGAGAGAGAGAGAGAGAGAGAGAGAGAGAGAGAGAGAGAGAGAGAGAGAGAGAGAGAGAGAGAGAGAGAGAGAGAGAGAGAGAGAGAGAGAGAGAGAGAGAGAGAGAGAGAGAGAGAGAGAGAGAGAGAGAGAGAGAGAGAGAGAGAGAGAGAGAGAGAGAGAGAGAGAGAGAGAGAGAGAGAGAGAGAGACCCACCCACATACAGCTTATACATGCTTTTATTTCCTCTTGCATCCATTATTGCAATAAACAGTTTCCTGCACCAGTAAGTCAGCCCTTAATCAGCCTCAGTCTCTTCAACAAGCTGCCTCAGGGCTGCTGACCGGGTCAGGAGATGGTCTCACATTGGTGTTGTGGTATTATCTAGTAGTAGTATTATCTAGTAGTATAGTAGTATTATCTAGTAGTATAGTAGTATTATCGAATAGCAGTATAGTATAGTGTGGTATCGTAGTATTATCTAGTAGTAGTATAGTGTGGTATAGTAGTATTATCTAGTAGTATAGTATTATTATCGGATAGCAGTATAGTATAGTGTGGTATAGTAGTATTATCTAGTAGTAGTATAGTATAGTGTGGTATAGTAGTATTATCTAGTAGTAGTATTATCTAGTAGTATAGTATTATTATCGGATAGCAGTATAGTATAGTGTGGTATAGTAGTATTATCTAGTAGTAGTATAGTATAGTGTGGTATAGTAGTATTATCTAGTAGTAGTATTATCTAGTAGTATAGTATTATTATCGGATAGCAGTATAGTATAGTGTGGTATAGTAGTATTATCTAGTAGTAGTATTATCTAGTAGTATAGTATTATTATCGGATAGCAGTATAGTTTAGTGTGGTATAGTAGTATTATCTAGTAGTAGTATAGTAGTATTATCTAGTAGTAGTATAGTATAGTGTGGTATAGTAGTATTATCTAGTAGTAGTATAGTATAGTGTGGTATAGTAGTATTATCTAGTAGTAGTATAGTATAGTGTGGTATAG
The DNA here is from genome assembly GCA_027704905.1 of Muraenolepis orangiensis. Lineage (NCBI taxonomy): Eukaryota > Metazoa > Chordata > Actinopteri > Gadiformes > Muraenolepididae > Muraenolepis > Muraenolepis orangiensis. Next base: position 25,564,947 of record CM051017.1, read on the forward strand.
TAGTATTATCTAGTAGTAGTATAGTATAGTGTGGTATAGTAGTATTATCTAGTAGTAGTATAGTATAGTGTGGTATAGTAGTATTATCTAGTAGTAGTATAGTATAGTGTGGTATAGTAGTATTATCTAGTAGTAGTATAGTATAGTGTGGTATAGTAGTATTATCCAGTATTATCTAGTACAGGGGGGGGGCCAGGGACTAACTTTTTGGGGCCAGGGACCTCTTACAGGGGAAAAAAGTCCATGGACCAATTTAACATACGTTTATTACCATTTGTACTTTTGAGGCCATTGGAACTATTGGTATTCTAAAAATGTTCAACCTAAATACTTCAGACAAGTTTCATGGTAATAAACAGAAACACATTTAAATTTGAATCATGTTAAAAATACTTATATACTTTGTTTATTTCTATATATATATATACACTTATATAACAGTAACACGATATAGTCCTATGACTATGAACTGCAACAAGATGAACAGTAACAATAAATAATCCTATGGATGTAGTGTTTGCTCTTGCTCAGTAAACTGTACATCTGTTTGGTCAGTCCTGTCCCTGACATGGGCGCTGGGGGGGTGTGGTTCTGGGCGCTGGGGGGGTGTGGTTCTGGGCGCTGGGGGGGTGTGGTTCTGGGCGCTGGGGGTGTGTGGTTCTGGGCCCTGGGGGTGTGTGGTTCTGGGCGCTGGGGGTGTGTGGTTCTGGGCCCTGGGGGTGTGTGGTTCTGGGCCCTGGGGGTGTGTGGTTCTGGGCCCTGGGGGTGTGTGGTCCTGAGCCCTGGGGGTGTGTGGTTCTGGGCCCTGGGGGTGTGTGGTTCTGAGCCCTGGGGGTGTGTGGTCCTGAGCCCTGGGGGTGTGTGGTTCTGAGCCCTGGGGGTGTGTGGTTCTGGGCCCTGGGGGTGTGTGGTTCTGAGCCCTGGGGGTGTGTGGTCCTGAGCCCTGGGGGTGTGTGGTTCTGGGCCCTCTGATGAGGGTCCTAGCAGTGAGATATGGGCTCTCATTGTCCCTTTCAAATCGGACAACGTCCACACGGGATACATATTCCTTCCCATTGTTTTATGAAACGCTAGGGCATTAAGTAAACATACAATAATTAATAACATATATATAACAAACATATAACCAAGTGCCGAGTGTCTGACTGGCCAGGTTGGTTACTTATCTCAGGGATGGACCAGCTGTCGAGATTCAGGCGGACTATCCAACTAGACACTCTATTCCATTAATATTGTTTGTATATTTCAATAATATATAACTTTATATATAATCGTCAGTACGATGCGTGGCCTCTGGCTTGGTTAGAAACAGGCAGAGCGCACCGGGTTATGCCCACGGCCGCTGAAGCACTGTGAGGTTAACCCTCCTAGTTTAACCATCACTGTGAGGTTAACCCTCCTAGTTTAACCATCACTGTTAGGTTAACCCTCCTAGTTTAACCATCACTGTTAGGTTAACCCTCCTAGTTTAACCATCACTGTTAGGTTAACCCTCCTAGTTTAACCATCACTGTTAGGTTAACCCTCCTAGTTTAACCATCACTGTTAGGTTAACCCTCCTAGTTTAACCATCACTGTTAGGTTAACCCTCCTAGTTTAACCATCACTGTGAGGTTAACCCTCCTAGTTTAACCATCACTGTTAGGTTAACCCTCCTAGTTTAACCATCACTGTGAGGTTAACCCTCCTAGTTTAACCATCACTGTTAGGTTAACCCTCCTAGTTTAACCATCACTGTGAGGTTAACCCTCCTAGTTTAACCATCACTGTTAGGTTAACCCTCCTAGTTTAACCATCACTGTTAGGTTAACCCTCCTAGTTTAACCATCACTGTGAGGTTAACCCTCCTAGTTTAACCATCACTGTGAGGTTAACCCTCCTAGTTTAACCATCACTGTTAGGTTAACCCTCCTAGTTTAACCACATCACTGTGAGGTTAACCCTCCTAGTTTAACCATCACTGTGAGGTTAACCCTCCTAGTTTAAACCTCACTGTATCACTGTTAGGTTAACCCTCCTAGTTTAACCATCACTGTTAGGTTAACCCTCCTAGTTTAAACCACTGTATCACTGTGAGGTTAACCCTCCTAGTTTAACATCACGTATCACTGTGAGGTTAACCCTCCTAGTTGAACCATCACTGTATCACTGTGAGGTTAACCCTCCTAGGGTGCCTTTCATGGTTATGGGATACTAATTATTTAGCTTTCAGCATAAACGTTATATGCATCTTGCGTCTTGTTCCAGTTGTCATGCATTGATTACAAATCAGTAAATATGGCTTCAAAGTGAGTTGTGTGGGCCAGAGGCCCGGCTCTGGAGTGAGACAAACACAAGCTTAAAGGGCTCATATTATACCACCAGGTGGGAGACTAATTAGCCATTACAGGCTGTTTCAAAATATAATATATATGCCAAATCATAGATCTTGGTGATCTTGGTGTCACCAAGTAAAATACTGTTTTGAAATCTTAATCTGGAGGATTGAATCCTCTTTATTATCACATACATGTAAACACAGTGACATTAGTTTCCTCTGCATTGAACCCATCCTAGTATGAGGAGCAGTGGGTATCAGCTGTTGGATATCCAGGGGAGCAGGGGAGGGGGCTGGTGCCTTGCTCAAGGGCACCTCGGGAGTGCCCATGTGTTTCGGGACTTGAGCCGCCGACCTTTCGGTTCCCAAGCCAAGTCCCAACAGACTGAGCTATCCTGCCGCCCCCTTTCAGTCACATGACAATTTTGAAACGGCTCATCACACCATACCTAGTAGTATAATATTAGGGAAGGTAAAACAAAAAGTAATAAACTGTTTCCCTGCAAATACATCTGAATTCATTTCATCTGTATTTGATCCTTTGCCCACATGGCTGACGTTTCTCTAAGATTCAAGATGTTACAATGGAATGCTTTCTCCCCATTCCCTCCTGCAGTATGGATTTACTACGACAATACTATACTTATACTATACAACTATACTATAACAATACTGTACACAATAAAAAGATCAATAAAGTGACTGATGGATGATGAATTGTGTGAATTGTGCAAAAAGCATTTTAAAGTGCCAGTAGTGCAGCAGCATTCTGAATGCAGTACAGTACAGTAACTGTGATGAGCAGTCCTAGCAGTTCAGTAGGCGCACTGCACTGCCTGTGGATGAAAACTGTCCCTGACCTGCTAGTCCTCGCTGTACGGATGCTGCGCAACCGGTGACCAGACGGTAGGAAGGAAAAGAGATGGTGCCCAGGGTGGTTGTTGTCCTTAGTGATGGACATGGCCTTATTCCGACATCTAGTCCAACAAATATCTCCTCAGTGCATGGAAGTGCACACCCTTCTCTGCCGTCCTCCTGACCCTCTGGATGGCTTTCTTGTCCTGTTCAGCGGTGTCTCCGTACCACACGGTGACGCCACCGTCAGGACGCTCTCCACGGTGCCGCGCTACAAGTTCACCAGCCACTGCTGGCCTATGCCGCTTCTCCTGAGGCGCTGCAGGACATAGAGGCGCTGGTGGGCCTTCTCCTGAGGCACTGCAGGACATAGAGGCTGGTGAGCCTTCTCCTGAGGCACTGCAGGACATAGAGGCGCTGGTGAGCCTTCTCCTGAGGCACTGCAGGACATAGAGGCGCTGGTGAGCTTCTCCTGAGGCACCGCAGGACATAGAGGCGCTGGTGAGCCTTCTCCTGAGGCACCGCAGGACATAGAGGCGCTGGTGAGCCTTCTCCTGAGGCGCTGCAGGGCATAGAGGCGCTGGTGGGCCTTCTCCTGAGGCACTGCAGGGCATAGAGGCGCTGGTGAGCCTTCTCCTGAGGCACTGCAGGACATAGAGGCGCTGGTGAGCCTTCTCCTGAGGCACTGCAGGGCATAGAGGCGCTGGTGGGCCTTCTCCTGAGGCACTGCAGGGCATAGAGGCGCTGGTGAGCCTTCTCCTGAGGCACTGCAGGGCATAGAGGCGCTGGTGGGCCTTCTCCTGAGGCACTGCAGGGCATAGAGGCGCTGGTGAGCCTTCTCCTGAGGCACTGCAGGACATAGAGGCGCTGGTGAGCCTTCTCCTGAGGCGCTGCAGGACATAGAGGCGCTGGTGAGCCTTCTCCTGAGGCGCTGCAGGACATAGAGGCGCTGGTGAGCCTTCTTCAGCATGACGTCCATGTTCTGGGTCCATGCCAGGTCTTTCGGAGATCTGTAGTCCCAGGAAATGGAAGCAGCTGACGATTTCCAGCGGTGTCCCGTCCAGGCTGATGGTGGAGCGGGGGCCCCGTCCAGGCTGATGGTGGAGCGGGGGCCCCGTCCAGGCTGATGGTGGAGCGGGGGCCCCGGTGGCTCCTGAAGTCCACGATGAGCTCTTTAGTCTTGCTGACATTCAGTGCGAGGCTGTTGTCCTCACACCATGGCGGTAGCCTGATCTCCGGACTCGGCCTCATCTCTGTACTCGTCGTCGCTTATCAGGCCGATGATGTCGTCTGTAAACTTGATAACCCGATTGTTGCTGTGTTGCTGTTAGTTGCTGTACTGCCACATGATCTAATCTCTATGATCTGATCTAATTCACATGATTTGATCTATATGATCTAATCTATATGATCAACACCCTTCTGACACTACTTTCAATGTCGTACTGTATCTACTGTAAGCCAGCATAGTGTCAAACTCACTCTCAAACCAACCATACCTGGACAAGGTCCTTGAGCTGCTCACTGTTTCAGAGGGAGGTTCAACGTGGTCAGAGTCTGAGACATGTTTCACATTGTGAAATACCAGGTTGTACAATTCTTCTCTCAGTTGTTCGTCAGCAATAACCATTGAGGGATGCAGACGCATGAGGGAGGAAGACGAGGAACGACAATACAATACAATAGATGTATTTGCATTGAGACTGGTGGCCTCTAGTTACTGTGGGACATAGTGTGTGAAATGCATTACCTAAAGGAAACCTCTTAGGATGGACGCTTCCACCAGTGTTCCACCATGGTTTATCACATGGGCTATCTCTAAAATCAGCTATTTCTCAATATCTCAATGATCTGTTCATTCACAAATGCTTGTCAGCTGTTTTGATATCGTTTTTGAGCTGCTGTTGCAGAAGTTGAGGCTTTATACCAGTGGTCTATCACAACTGGACCTTCTGTAGACCGTAACTTAACGTTTTATTTAACGTAACTTCCAAAACAGCGATCAATAATCACCAAATGTCTCTGGCATATATATATATATATATATAAAATAGTATTTTAATTATTAAAAAAATATATATATATATCAGGTATTTACCGGTTTTTAGCGGGTAAAAATTATAAAAAACCGGTCATTTAAAAACCTGCCGGTCAAAATGTCCGGTAATAATACTCAGACTAAACGTAGATCCTGGACATTTAGCCACGATGGGGTAATTCAGGGGGACCCAGAACGCAGACCAAGACACAGTGGAACGTAAAGCTTTATTCAAAGCAAACACAACAGAGAGTGATCAGGGACAGTCCAGGGGTCAGGGTACCGGGAGGTCGATCCGCGGAGTACCGGCAGGTAGTAGACCGGTGAGTAGTCCGGGACGGGGGAGGAGTCTGGGTACCGGGAGGACGAGTAGCGACAGGTACAGACAGGTAATTCTAATGACCGGGGAGCTCGTATAGACCAGAGTACCGCGAGACAGGCCGGTGACGCGGGACAGGTACAGGATCTGGATCTCCGGGACATCAGCGTGGCGATGTCCGTCCAGAATGTCCGACGTGACGGGAACAACGTGCAGTAACGACCTAACCCCGGGGTAAAGGATAACCAGCGTGTATATACCCCAGGTGAGGGGATTAACCATTAGACAAGGTGATAGCTGACAGGTGTGTGTGTGTGCGCCGCCAGCGCACGTGGCTTGGCCACGCCCCCTGCCAACCACCGTAACCGTGACACTACAGATGTTACAGGTGTTTTTTGCGGCTAACGAGGTTTTGCTCAATCGTTCTTGTTCGTTTTGTTGTTCATTAAATAGTCACATTTATTTGAGGTCTTTCTCATTCTTTCGTCAATCTAGGTGTACATTATAGTTGCGTTTGTAATATAGACTGTTTTTGAAACATGACCGCTAAGTTTAGAATTTGTCCGGTAAAATAAAATCTGTCCGGACACTTGACCGGCAAGAAAAAAATCCTAGCGGAAACCCTGATATATATATATTTTTTAATAATTAAAATACTATTTTGTCTCAACCAGCTTCATTAAAACATTCATCACCAATATCATGTCAACCACTTTGTTGCGCCGATTCTGTCTAAGACAATTTCGCGTGGCCGCGCGAGCCATAAACATCAATACCGCCCCCTGGTGGTTGTGAGAATACATTACGTATATGTTTTGTTACGTTGGCCACAAACCCGTACTGACCGACACACGGCAGTTTAATTGAAACTTTTAAGATTGCCATGCAGTGACTACTGCATACTATAGAGAATAATGGTAAAATAACATTGTTTCAAGCTGAAATCATTCAAGGTCAAGGTTAAACTAGGGGTTTTATTAGGGTGTTGGTCAACAGAAGATCAGATGAAACCACTACTTTCTTCTTCTTCTTCTTCTTCTTCTTCTTCTTCTTCTTCGTCACCTCCACAGTCTCCTGTTCAGTAATAATAAATGAGGAACACTAACGATCAATCTACAGCAAAACTACCCCACATATATGTCCTCATAAGGCAGTACTTTGTAGCTCATACTGGGGAATAACAGAGAGCTGTGTTACTAGTGTAGGATCACACCACATCGTGGTGTGATCCTACACTAGGATCTGGGATAACTGACCTCAGGGGAGGCCTGGAACTTGCACTAGTGCTCTTCATGGAGACACTCTGCTGCTCCCATGACGTGGTCAGGAGAGCCTCCGGAGGTCTGGAGGTATTCAAGGACCTCTGAGGCGATCAGGGAGCAGGCCAGCAGGGTGTTCTGGGGGTCCTTCAGGAGCCTCTTCCTACACAGATGCACACCGGGCAAGGCCTCTTCCAGCCTCGCCTGGAGGACTGAGCGGAGCTGCAGGCCCAGTCTTTCCTGTTGAATGACCTGACCTTCAATTCCTCTATACATATTAAACAACACGATTGCCTCTATACACACATATGCCATGCATTTCACCAAATGCTAATTTTGACCTGTTTTATGTACTTTATTACTTTATGTGTAAAGTGCCAAGTTCCAATTACTGGGATTCAATATATAAGGAAACCCCTGCTGGTTTTCCATACATGGATGTGACAGAGGGATCTGTTGTACTTTAGCTATTCCTGTTTAAAAAAATATCATCCTGGTCTTGTTTTATAACTGAACCTAAAGCAGACCTCCTGCCGGGGTCCTTCAGGCGCTCCAGAGTGTGTTGGAACACCGGGTCGTTCCGGTACACGGTGGCCTCTTTCTGCAGCAGCAGGTGCACTTCCTGGACAACCCTCTCGTCAAAGGCCTGGTACCGGAGGAAGTGGGACGGGGATCGCCTTGTGTCCCAGCCATTGAAGAGCTCGGCCACAATGAATCCAACGGTGGTCCGCTGGATCAGAACCGTGTCCTGTTTTACAGAGGAAGACGCCTGAACTACTTAGTTTGTCTAAAGCTAAATGAGTTATATATTATAATATGCACACGTATGCAGAGCTAGACGTGAAGTCTATCTCTGTTGTGTCTCGATGAACCTACGGGAGTGGAGACGGAGTCACACTCTCCTGCCGGAGGAGGCGGGTCTCCGGTCACGTCAGGACCACAGCTATTGTCCTTCACCGGAGACCGGTCACCCCTGAGGCTCTCACCTGCGGTGCTCACGGGCGGAAGAGCCCTGTAGAAGAAGATCAGACCAAACCACGACTTCTTCTTCTTTTCTTCGTCTTCTTCTTCTTCTTCTTCTTCTTCTTCTTCTTCTTCGTCACCTCCACAGTCTCCTGTTCAGTAATAATAAATGAGGAACACTAACGATCAATCTACAGCAAAAATACCCCACATATATGTCCTCATAAGGCAGTACTTTGTAGCTCATACTGGGGAATAACAGAGAGCTGTGTTACTGTGTAGGACACCACATCGTGGCCTGTGTGATCCTAGAAAGATCCTAGGAAGACGCCTGGACTACTTAGTTTGTCCAAAGCTAAATTATTAGTTATATATTATATATTATATATTATATATATATTATAATATGCACACGTATGCAGCGCTAGACTTGAAGTCTATCTCTGTTGTGTCTTGATGAACCTACGGGAGTGGAGACGGAGGCACACGTCACGTGCACCTTCACCAGGGCAGTGGGGTAGTGGTCAGCGGCCTTGATCCCAGAAGAGGACTTCTGGATGGAGGATCCATGGTCTGGTGGGCCTCCAAGATGACCTGAAGACCAATCAAATGACAAAAGATTCGTTTTTCCAACTTATACTTCATGGTCTCTTTTCCCCTTCATTCCAGCCCTTGTGGGACTGTGTCTTTGAGTTTAAATGAACTAAATCCATACCTTGGCAGGGTCTTGGAGAGGGCAGTGAGTTAAGAACAGAAGGCATGTTCAAAAACATCAGTCCAAAAACACAGAGAAGGAGCAAAACACAACCTACTCGACCAAGACACCAGGTGAACTGGTAGAGAGCAGAACTTGTACTGGTTCTTACCAGTACAAGTTTGTTAGACAAGTGTGTGTGTGTGTGTGTGTGTGTGTGTGTGTGTGTGTGTGTGTGTGTGTGTGTGTGTGTGTGTAAACCAAACACTTTTTACTGGACTTTATTACCAGTACTGTAGGGTTAGGGTTAGGCTACTTAAAAATACTTTTGGCCATATGTACATATCATCCATTGGGCGTTATTAGAAGTTATTTTTGATGGTGCATAGTATTGTTATAGTATAGCGTTGTCTAAAGTATATAGTTGATAGTATATAGTGTGTATTAGTATTGAATTGTATAGTATAGTATACTTATACTATATCTAAGGTTGTGACCATTCTGTTTTCATTGCTGGCATGCTGTGTGCAAGCAGTTGTAAATATGGCAAGAAATATCCATATCTTTAGTATTGGGTAAGCATGTATGTATAGAAAATGTAAGCATTTTCGAAACATGTTAATGTTAATTGCATATTCTGTGAAAACGAATGATCCAAAACATTAATCTTTAAAATGCAGGGTTCATCTTAAAGGTTCATTCCTGTACACTAAGGCTCCATGCCCATGTCTGGTCTTATCGTCCATGTTCTCATCTATTTTTCATCTATATTGTTATATTGGTGTTCTTTCTGTTATAGACCTTATGTTATCGGCAGGGAGGCGTTGATTTAGACGTTGTAACAGCAGTATTGTGAAAGCTGTTCTGTTTTAATGGTGCCATAATCATTGCTGCTGGTTGAACTATAGTGGCTACTGGTCTGAATAATCACCTGAGTGTGGTTTCCTATTAAGAGATCTCATCAAAACCATTGGACTGAGTCATCCAAACTTCATAAAGGTTTACTTTTCTAGTGATGCATATGGCCAGTAGGCGGCAGTGTGCCTCGTCTTTTTGAGTCTTGAGGTGGTTCTTCCAAAGGATTCTCCTGGATCATGTGTGTGTGTGTGTGTGTGTGTGTGTGAAGAACAGCAGGCCATCAAACACTGCCCATGTTTCCTTGTACCTAGTGGATATCTGTCTGTGGTGCTGGAAGCAAGGGCCAATCACAGCACAGCATGGGATTGGCATTGATTTGGGAGCCTGTTTAGTAAGCCTGTTTGATGAGGCTTTGTTTTCACCCAACTGTCTCTGTCTGTCTGTCTGTCTGTCTGTCTGTCTGTCTGTCTCGTCTGTCTCTCTCTACATCAGTCTCTCTCTCTCTCTCTCTCTCTCTCTCTCTCTCTCTCTCTCTCTCTCTCTCTCTCTCTCTCTCTCTCTCTCTCTCTCTCTCTCTCTCTCTCTCTCTCTCTCTCTACATCAGTCCCCCTCTCTCTACCTCCCCCCCAGTTAGAGTGTTTACAGTGCCTCTGTACCAGCAAGCGGTTCAGTAGTGAATGGCCTTCTCCTCGGTGGCTGCTTCTCTTGGAGTGTTGAACTGGATCACGAGATGTAGGAATGAACTGTAGTCTTTACAATCTTTTCAGGTCTGTAAGTACATGTTTATTTTATATTGATCTTATTCGGTGTGTGTGTGTGTGTGTGTGTGTGCGTGCGTGCGTGTGTGCGTGTGTGTCTAGGAGAATAATTGATTTCCACATACTTATTGTAACATGTATTTGAGGTATTTCTCAATATAAGACCTTGTTTAGTTAATGCATTACAGTTTGTGGAGAAGGTGGGTCAACTTCTATACCTTCTGTACCTTCTGTACCTTCTATACCTTCTATACCTTCTGTACCTTCTATACCTTCTATACCTTCTATACCTTCTGTACCTTCTATACCTTCTGTACCTTCTATACCTTCTGTACCTTCTATACCTTCTGTACCTTCTATACCTTCTGTACCTTCTGTACCTTCTATACCTTCTGTACCTTCTGTACCTTCTGTACCTTCTGTACCTTCTATACCTTCTGTACCTTCTGTACCTTCTATACCTTCTGTACCTTCTGTACCTTCTGTACCTTCTGTACCTTCTATACCTTCTGTACCTTCTATACCTTCAGTACCTTTCACATCCACACGTAGGATCAACTCGCCCATTCTTAAACCGTCTGTTCTTTGGCTTAATGCCAACAGTCAACTGACGTGTTTTCAGGGTTGGACACCAATGGTGGAATGGAGGAACCATTGAAGCTGCTGTAGGTTAGAGTTAAGGTCTTTAAAGGGTCAGAAAGGGCCTGAAGCCATCGGTCAGCCTTTGGATGAGACTGATTTGAGACCCCACCCAGCTCATGTCTGGGCATCTCTTCCCTGATTGGTTCAGGGAATCCATATTGCCTGTCAATCACAGGTGTGTGAAATGCAACACTTGTCAATGGGGGGGGGGGTTAGGGGGAGGGGACTCCCCCTCACCACTTGGTGGTTCTGTTCAGGCTGCCCCCATATTCCCTCCTATCACAGAGGGGCCTGCTGTGTTCAGAACCAGCAGTCCCTCCCCCATCACAAGGAACATTCACCCTACATCCATCCATGCCTTGTGGTCCTGTATAGCCTAGCTCATAGGATGCTTCTTTAATGAAGAAATAGCCTCACCCTGTTATGTAGCCAGGCTACCGTTAGCGTTATCCACCTAGCTCGCGGCCGTGGGTCTTTGATGTGGAAGCTTGTGCTGAGCATCTTGGTTTGTGCAGTAATGAGAGAGAGAGAGAGAGAGAGAGGAGAGAGAGAGAGAGGAGAGAGAGAGAGAGAGGAGAGAGAGAGAGAGAGGAGAGAGAGGAAGGAACATCAGAGAGATGAAAAACATGGTGTCTGTTTGCTGCTCATTAGCACCTCACACAGTCCCTCATACTAGTTATATTTATCTTGTGTGTGTGTGTGTGTGGTGTGTGTGTGTGTGTGTGTGTGTGTGTGTGTGTGCAGATTCTTCTTACCTCACAGATTGTCTTTATGAAACACACTGAGCTCTGACTACCTGTCTGTCTGCACACGGACATGGAGATAGAAGATGTCGCAGGTGCCCGTCTGTCTGCGTGGTTGTGCATGTCTGTGTGTGTGTGTGAATGTGTGTCTCTCTCTCTCTCGCTCTCTCTCTCTCTCTCTCTCTCTCTCTCTCTCTCTCTCTCTCTCTCTCTCTCTCTCTCATATTGTACCACCAAATGTACATTTCCTCCAGCACCATAGAGGACTCTCAGGCCTTAAATATCAGCAGCTTTCCGTCAACAAAAAATAATTTATAAATAACTATTTTTATTATTTATTAATGTATATTAAATAATTTATAAATATAGAAAATGTAAAATGATCCTATTTGTTGTGCATATGACTTATTTATGGTATCGAAAGAGTTGTATACTAGTTTCATAGTAGTATCGTATCAAAGTAAAAAATTCTGGTAATGAATTAGTGACAACCCTTCTCACTTGTCAATCACTTGAGGTGTTTGTCTGATGAACTTTAAGAACTTTAAACTCAAGTTGTCCACCTGTGATGGGCCAATCTGCAATGATCAGTATGGGACCAGCATCGGGATCATGGGTCGGTATCGCCTGGGACTCAAATCCATGGATCGGAATCGGTATTGGGAGCTCAAAAGGGGTCAATCAATCAAGATTATTTGGATATACTGTATATGTATCTGTATATATATGTTTAAACTATAGATCAACTGATGATTAAACATTGTACTAGAATCCTCTATTCCTTCAAGTACATTCTGCTGCAACTAAAGTAAAGTTGAACCAGCTGTATTATTCAGAAAGTGATCTCCATGTCTGTTCTGGCCGAGAGAGAGCGGCTTCTCCCCTGATCTCAGGCAGTTGACCGCATTTACAGCTAATGATCACAGTGCTGTTAGCTTCCGCCTCGCAAAACTTTCCTGCTGGGTCCTAAAGATAGTCAAGTTCATTCTCTTGGTTTAGCTTTGTTCAAATAGGTCATACACAAGGTAAGGGAGAAATTCTAATGCTTTTTATTATCAGGCAGAATAGAATAACGTTAATTAGCAAAAGCAATATTTTAACGATTCTAATATTATATATATTAAATACTAAATATTATTAACTATTAATCATCTATGCCCTGCGGTGCAATAGTCCAGAGGTGGCTGGTTTCAGATTCAGAAAACTTTATTAATCCCGAGGGAAATTAAGGTGCAACAGTTGACACAGGGGGAATAAATGCACACACAAGAATACTAAAACCTACGCTAAAAAACAAAACAACAACTAACTAAAATAAAACTATTATAAACAAAAATAGTTAAAATAATTCTAAATGAAGTCTAAATGTATTGATAAGTGAAGATAATTTACAGTATTATAACAGTAGTACATAGGTATATACAATACACAACAATACGTATAGTGCAAATTGGCAGTAATAATATATTAATAAATAACTCAACTGAAAAGAACTGAAAAGTGACATGTGAAAAGTGAAAAAGTGAAAAGTGAATTCGGATTTGAAATAGAATTTACAGTGCAAAGTACAATGAGATGATTACAGTGCGTTGACCAACCTTCTAGCGTGGCCCGTAGAGAGCGTCCTGAGGAGTGGCGTCACCGTGTGGTACGGAGACACCACTGAACAGGACAAGAAAGACATCCAGAGGGTCAGGAGGACGGCAGAAAAGATCATCGGGTGTGCACTTCCATGCATTGAGGAGATCTTTAGGACCAGATGTCGGAAGAAAGCCATCTCCATCACTAAGGACCACAACCACCCTGGGCTCCATCTCTTCTCCCCCATCTCCATCACTAAGGACCACAACCACCCTGGGCTCCATCTCTTCTCCCCCATCTCCATCACTAAGGACCACAACCACCCTGGGCTCCATCTCTTCTCCCCCATCTCCATCACTAAGGACCACAACCACCCTGGGCTCCATCTCTTCTCCCCCATCTCCATCACTAAGGACCGCAACCACCCTGGGCTCCATCTCTTCTCCCCCATCTCCATCACTAAGGACCGCAACCACCCTGGGCTCCATCTCTTCTCCCCCATCTCCATCACTAAGGACCACAACCACCCTGGGCTCCATCTCTTCTCCCCCATCTCCATCACTAAGGACCACAACCACCCTGGGCTCCATCTCTTCTCCCCCATCTCCATCACTAAGGACCACAACCACCCTGGGCTCCATATCTTCTCCCCCATCTCCATCACTAAGGACCACAACCACCCTGGGCTCCATCTCTTCTCCCCCATCTCCATCACTAAGGACCACAACCACCCTGGGCTCCATCTCTTCTCCCCCATCTCCATCACTAAGGACCTCAACCACCCTGGGCTCCATCTCTTCTCCCCCATCTCCATCACTAAGGACCACAACCACCCTGGGCTCCATCTCTTCTCCCCCATCTCCATCACTAAGGACTGCAACCACCCTGGGCTCCATCTCTTCTCCCCCATCTCCATCCCTAAGGACCTCAACCACCCTGGGCTCCATCTCTTCTCCCCCATCTCCATCACTAAGGACCACAACCACCCTGGGCTCCATCTCTTCTCCCCCATCTCCATCACTAAGGACCTCAACCACCCTGGGCTCCATCTCTTCTCCCCCATCTCCATCACTAAGGACCTCAACCACCCTGGGCTCCATCTCTTCTCCCCCATCTCCATCACTAAGGACCACAACCACCCTGGGCTCCATCTCTTCTCCCCCCTACCGTCTGGTCGCCGGTTCCTAAGCATCCGTACCTTAAGGACTAGCAGGTTTAAGGATAGTTTTTATCCACATGCACTGACCAGTGCTAGTCATTAACATTCCACTGTCATCCTGTAATGGACTGTCTTCATGCTGCTGCTGCTCTACTGGCCCTTTAAACGCTTTATGCACATTCAACACATGTTCATACCATCAGTCACTTTGTTGTTCTTTTTTGGTTTATTTTTATTTGTATTGTATATATAATTTTGATGGTGTTGTTTTGGAGATGTCTACTGGGGGAGGGAATGGGGAGCAAGCATTCCAATGTACTTATGTTGTATCTTGAAATGTTTATTCAGTGATGACTCCATGTTAAAGTTCTGAAGGATTTCTTCTCTCTAAATCCACTGGTTTGTGTAGATGGTTGGCATAATGCAGCTTTCACCTCAAATAGCCTGTTGATAATGTACTGCAGGTTCCCATGGGACTCCCATGGTGTCAAGTATCTCAAATACACTATCCACACATATCCATAAGGACCATGTATCTCAAATACACTATCCACACATATCCATAAGGACCATGTATCTCAAATACACTATCCACACATATCCATAAGGACCATGTATCTCAAATACACTATCCACACATATCCATAAGGACCATGTATCTCAAATACACTATCCACACATACGTATCCATGGACCACAGAAGCTGTCCTGTGTGTCCTCTTGGTAAACCATATTGTCTTGTTTGATGGAAGCCGGTTCCTCCCAGTCCGGGTCGTGTGTACCTCACCAGAGCTGTGATATAGATGACAACCCTGCACACAGACTTATACCAGGACTACTATACATTGTTATATGCTATACACCCTTGTTCAGCAGCCTGATGACCTGACTGTGGAAGCTATCTCTGAGTCTAATTGTGCGGCACTTATTTACAGGCGTTATCGCCTGCCTGAAGGTAAAAGTGAATACAGTTCGTGGCTGGGGTGGGCAATGTCTTTTATGATGCGTTTGGCCTTGGCCACGCACCGCTGGTTGTATATATCCAGGAGGGAGGGGAGCTCACCTCCAACGATATACTGGGCCGTCCGCACCACCCTTTGAAGCGCTCTGCGCTCGAGTGCGGTGCAGTTCCCGTACCGGGCGGTGATCCACCCTGTAAGAACACTCCATGGTGCCGGTGTAGAATGTTCTCAGGGCCCATGGGATGCGGGGGCCCATGCTGAATTTCCTCAGACGTCTGAGGAAATACAGGCGTTGTTGGGCCCTTTTCACCACGTGTGTGGTGTGCGTGGACCATGTGAGGTCCTCGGAGATGTGAACTTGAAGCTGCTGACCCTCTCTACTGCAACACCGTCGATGGAGATAGGGCCGTGCTCTCCTCTCTGCTTCCTGTAGTCCACGATCAGCTCCTTGGTCTTCTTGATGTTGAGGGGGGGGCTGTTCTCCTGGCACCACTGCTCCAGCGATCCAACCTCCTCCCTGTAGGCTGTCTCGTTGTCGCCGGCGATCAGGCCCATCACTGTCATGTCGTCAGCAAACTTGATGATGACGTTTGAGCTGTGCATAGCCATGCAGTCGTGCATGGCTATGCACAACTCTGGGCCTGCCGCCTTACGGATGTTCAACCGCTTGACGGTGCGGCGCACATCCGCCTCCGAGATGTTCAGCAGGCTGGTCTCCTCAGGCGGCGCTGGCTTCGGCGGGCTGCCGTTCACATCGAACCAAGCAAAAAAAGTATTTAGCTCTCCTGGGAGGGAGGTAGAAGAGTTCTCTACACAACTGGTTCTCCCTCTGAAGTTCGTTATCGTCTGTAACCCCTGCCACATACCCCTCCCGTTGTGGCTCTTGAATTTCTTCTCCACTCTCTCCACTCCGCCGCTTGGCAGTGACGATGGTCTTACGGAGGTCGTAACGGGCTCTCGTATATTCCTCCATATTCCTGGAGCCAAAGGCGCCGTTCCGCACGTGGAGGGCAGCGCGAACATCGCCGTTAATCCACGGTTTCTGGTTAGGATATATCCGAACCGACTTGGTCGGAACAACGTCATCTATGCACTTCTTGATGAACCCGGTGACCGAGGACGCGTACTCGTTGATGTTATTGTCCGAGGCGACGCGGAACATGTCCCAGTCAGCGCGATCAAAACAATCCTGCAGCATAGAGTCCGATTTGTCCGACCAGCATTGGACCTCCCTCACAGCGACCGGTTGCTGCTTCAGTCTCAGCCAATAGGCGGGGAGTAGCTGGATAGAGCGGTGGTCTGATTTACCCAAGGGTGGGAGGAGGAGGGCCTTGTAGCCATCACGGAAGGGAGTGTAGCAGTGGTCGAGGATCTGCTCACCCCGTGTGTTGCTCGTTATGTGTTGGTAGAACTTCGGGAGAACCTTCTTCAGGTTCGCCTTGTTGAAGTCCCCCGCCACGATGAGAGCAGCCTCGGGGTGTGCCGACTCCTGTTCGCTGATAGCCCCGTACAGTTCCTTCAGCGCTGTGTCCATGTGTGTTGTCTTGTGTAATGTAAACAGCGGTCACGGTTACCGCTGTAAACTCCCGAGGTAGCCAGTATGGACGGCACATAAGCATCAGGTACTCCAGGTCCGGGGAACAGAAAGACTTGAGGGGATGTACATGACTTTGGTTGCACCAAGATCTGTTTATCATGAGACATATCCCCCCCCCTCCGCGATCTTTACCGGAGAGAGCCTTTGTTCTGTCCGCCCGGTGGATGGAAAATCCCGTCGGCTCGATAGCTGCATCGGTAACCCCCTCCGACATCCATGTTAGGCAGACATGGGGGTGGAGGTGGTGGTGGGTGGTGGTGGTGGTGGGGTGATGGTGATGGAGGAGGGGGTGGTGGTGGTGGGGGTGGTGGTGGTGGTGGGGGTGGTGGTGATGGAGGTGGTGGTGGTGTGTTGGAGTCACGAGGGGGGGTTGGGGGGGGGATGAAGGTGGGGGCCGTCTGTGGATCCGTGGGCTGCTCAGCTCCACCTTCTTACCCCCACCCACTCCTCCTGCTCCACCCACTCCTCCTGCTCCATCAGTCCATACGCCAGGTATGTCGTGGCTCGCTCTCTCTCCGTCTTCCATCCCTTTATCTATCTCTTTCATCTGCCATTCTGCCTCTGGTCTACCGCCCGCCACGCTAACAGAGAGGGTCTCTCTCCCCCGTCTCCCTCGCTCTGCTTCCGCCATGCTACAGCCCGCCACGCTAACAGAGAGGGTCTTTCTCCCCCGTCTCCCTCGCTCTGCTTCCGCCATGCTACCGTCCGCTACGCTAACAGAGAGGGTCTCTCTCCCCCGTCTCCCTCGCTCTGCTTCCGCCATGCTACCGCCCGCTACGCTAACAGAGAGGGTCTCTCTCCCCCGTCTCCCTCGCTCTGATTCCGCCATGCTACCGTCCGCTACGCTAACAGAGAGGGTCTCTCTCCCCCATCTCCCTCGCTCTGCTTCCGCCATGCTACCGCCCGCCACGCTAACAGAGAGGGTCTCTCTCCCCCGTCTCCCTCGCTCTGCTTCCGCCATGCTACCGCCCGCTACGCTAACAGAGAGGGTCTCTCTCCCCCGTCTCCCTCGCTCTGCTTCCGCCATGCTACCGCCCGCTACGCTAACAGAGAGGGTCTCTCTCCCCCGTCTCCCTCGCTCTGCTTCCGCCATGCTACCACCCGCCACGCTAACAGAGAGGGTCTCTCTCCCCTGTCTCCCTCGCTCTGCTTCCGCCATGCTACCGCCCGCTACGCTAACAGAAAGGGTCTCTCTCCCCCGTCTCCCTCGCTCTGCTTCCGCCATGCTACCCTCCTTCTCCTTTTCGTCACTCTTTCCATCTCCCTGCTCCCTGCTTTCCGCTCGCTCCACCTTTCATTTGCATATGAATGAGGTGTGAGGAGCCTGTGATTGTGTACCTGTGGTGAGTACGGTGATGTGGGAGCTGCTGTCACCTGATCAATTGGCCATTGATCAGGTGACAGCCTCAATATGGGTGCATTATCAATGTATGACGTACATCACATAACATAAGGGGAGAGAGCGAGACAGAGATGTTATCAATTGGTTAATGAACTAGGGTCCCAGACATTGGTGGAGGTTGGTGGTGACTTCATTGACTGAAGGGATTTAAGCTTGTGATTTTGTAATGTGTATCAGCGAAAACCTGTCTAGTGCCGTTTTCTCAAAAATGAGGAGATCTGGTATTTTTTGTAGATTATTATTAAATGATCGTCCATTGATGTGTCATTTAGAACAGGCCATATGGCTGTGGGTCGGTTACAAAGAAATTGTCACAATTGACAATAATACATCTAAATCTGGAGGATTGAATCCTCTTCATTGGTCACACACTACCCATCCTAGTATGAGGAGCAGTGGGCAGCTATTGTATATACAGGGGAGCAGTGGAGGGGTCTGGGGGGACTTGAACCGGCGACCTTTCTGTTCCCAAGCCAAGTCCCAACAGACTGAGCTACTGCCGCCCTCACATGCTTTTATGAATACAAATGGCAGATAACAACATATTGAATCTAACTGTATTTATAATTCTTCTGCATTATAATCTTTCTGAAAAGTGTATGTTCATTTAATAACTGCATACATTACATTTCTATAGTAATGATATGCATAGCCAACCTTTCTCACACTCTGTTGTTGTGTGTGGTGTCTTATCTAATAACTCTTAAGCCATTGGAATGCTCCCCATCCCTCCCATCACAACGCATCTCCTCTTACCACCAAGACTTCTCCTAAGTAGCAGTAAAAGTTCCTAGCTAAGAATGTCCTCTTCAAACCTATTGAGACACAAAGCTACTGAGACCAACTTCTACTCCCGGGAGGAGAGGGTTGACGCCATTGCTATGGAGGATATCAGGTTTCACAAACAAGCTTACTTCCTATTGCCACACAATACTTTAAATACAAGGATCATGTTGCCGTACTCAATTCAATATAAAAAAGCTAAGTTTCACTGATACACATGAAACCAAGAATAATATAGAATAATATAGAATAATATAGAATAATATAGGCAACTGACTAGTCAGGTATTCCGCTAATAGCAGATATATATATACGCAACATTTTAATTATCAGAGTTCTAACTCTAACTCTAGCTGGGTATCAGCTATTGGATATACAGGGGAGCAGGGGAGGGGTCTGGTGCCTTGCTCAAGGGCACGTCGGCAGTGCTACGGTGGCTACTGCCGCCCCTGCAGTAGCTCAGTAGAATAACCATGGTAAGAATAACCATGGGAAACGTGGGACAAAACAAGAAGGACCAAACTGAACGCAAGAACAGCTTTCACTTGTGCAAGGTTAAAAAAGTGAATATGGCCCCAGACTGGGCCCCCCCAGTCAGAGCTGGTCCATGCTGCCAGGGAGAGGGACGTTCGGAGTCCCCTGCTGGAGCCACTACCTCCGCCACCAGACCCCGATAAGCGGTAGACGATGGATGGATGGATGGATTGAAAAGAGTACTCTTTTGTCACTCCACTCCACCGAATACCTCAATAATAAAGCAATACCTTAGGCTACCTGTTCATGGAGTTAGCTCTGGAGCTTCCTATTCAGGTGGTGTTGCCAAGTTGGTGACTTTCTCACTAGATTTAGTGACTTTCAAAGCCTCTTAGCAACTTGATATCTAAATAGGCTCAGGACACATTCAGCAACTTATTTAGACCAGACAAGGAAAAGGCAGGAAATATATTCAAATATATGACATCATACACAGCGGATCTAAGGATGGGTCTGGATGTGGGCAGGCCCATCTTCATGGGCCTGCTTCATGAGGGGCTTCATGAGGGAGGGAGCTGGGGGGGGGGGCTTCATGAGGGGGGGGGGGGGGGCTTCATGAGGGAGGAGAGCGGGGGGGGCAGGGCCCTTGAATCATGATGCTGCTGTAATGATCTCTCAGGGCTCATGGGTTCTCCTGGCCCTCCGGACGAGGAGCAGCGAGGCCACACTGCTCTCCCCAGGGGGCTTCCTGTGAGACCCAATCTAGCTCTTCATCCAGGCTCTGTTCTCTCCATGTTTTATTGACCTGATTTTGCTGTCAGGCTTAAAGGATAAGGCCAGTTGGATGTCAGCAATCGCAAATTCAGAGACTTACACAGGCCTTGTACAGTGTAGAAAAACACCATTAAGGTATATACCAATGGTGTTTAGAAAATGAGAATATGGGAATGAATGGACAGAGAAACAAACCATAAAATAACAAGCAAATACACCTGCAAAGGATTGAGCTAACACATGGATAACTTGTAAGCTAGGAATCAGTGTTTCTGGGGAAAGACTTGACACTTTGCTCCAAGCAGAATAATGACATCACATAAATCCCTACACACATGATCCAACTCACAGAACACACCTGTGTGCACCTGGTTCCTTCATTACAGCTTGGACCATTATTACTTAATGGTTTATTATTACTTTATTGTTTATTTAGATATTCTGGTTTGATCTGGATGACCAACTGGTCTTGCAAATGGTATTCTCTTCAATGTGTTATATACACATGTATGGTTTTGACGCCTTTATGAATACTGTCAAGAAGTCCATAATACTGTCAGGAAGCGCCACCTCGACCCACAACACTGAGTCTTGTTAGCTCTCTCTCTCTCTCTCTCTCTCAGTCTCTCTCTCTCTCTCTCTCTCAGTCTCTCTCTCTCTCTCTCTCTCTCTCTCTCTCTCTCTCTCTCTCTCTCTCTCTCTCTGTCTCTGTCTCTGTCTTTCTTTGTCTCTCTTCGTCTCTTTCTCTCACTTCAGGTTTTGCCTGTACTATGTATCTGTCTCCCATGAGACCCAGGCTGTCTGTGTCTGTCTGTTCTGTCTGTCTGTCTGTCTGTCTGTCTGTCTGTCTGTCTGTCTGTCTCTCTCTCTGTCTCCCATGTGCCCCAGGCTGTCTGTGTCTGTCCCCCTCCTCTGGTAACAGTAGATGTGATTATCAGTAGTCTGTTGGTCATGTAGGAAATGCTCCCTTTACATTCAGCCTGTTGTCTGGCTCCTCTCCGTTCACTCTACAATCACTCTTCTATTCTACGTTCTAGTTCTAGTTTAGTTCTGCTAAACTTGCACTTCTATTTCAGTTCCTTCTTCTCTTTATTTATTTATGTATTTATTTGATTTAATTTATATTTCTCCTCCTCCTCTTCTTCCTCATTGGTATTGGTGCGGTTCTGTTTATTGATTGGTTAGTGGTGACCTCAGGAGATGGAGACTCAGGACAACAGAAATAATGGTAACCCCTTCTCCTTCTCCCTTTTCCACCCCTCCATTCCCTCATCCCTGCCTCCTCCCTTCTCCCTCATCCCCTCCTCCTCCTCCCTTCTCCCTCATCCCCTCCCTCTTCCCCTCCTCCCTCATCCCCTCTTCTTCCTCCCTCATCCCCTCCTCCCTCATCTCCTCCTCCTCCTCCCTCATCCCCTCCTCCCTCATCCCCTCCTCCTCCTCCCTCCTCCCTCTCCCCCTCTTCCTCCCTCATCCCCTCTTCTTCCTCCCTCATCCCCTCCTCCCTCATCTCCTCCTCTTCCTCTCTCATCCCCTCCTCCGCCTCCTCCCTCGTCCCCTCCTCCTCCTCCCTCTTCCCCTCCTCCTCCCTCATACCCTCCTCGCTCATCCCCTCCTCCTCCCTCATCCCCTCCTCCTCCTCCCTCATCCCCTCTTCCTCCTCCCTCATCCCCTCCTCCTCCCTCATCTCCTCCTCCTCCTCCCTCATCCCTCTCCTCCTCCCTCATCCCCTCCTCCCCTCATCCCTCCTCCCTCATCTCCTCCTCCTCCTCCCTCATCCCCTCCTCCTCCCTCATCTCCTTCCTCCCTCATCCCCTCTTCCTCCTCCTCTTCTCTCAGTGGTAGAGCGTGTATAGCATGTGGTAGAGAGTGGTAGAGCGTGTATAGAGTATGGTAGAGCGTGTATAGAGTGTGGTAGAGCGTGTATAGAGTATGGTAGAGCATGTATAGAGTGTGGTAGAGCGTGTATAGAGTATGGTAGAGCGTGTATAGAGTATGGTAGAGCGTGTATAGAGTGTGGTAGAGCGTGTATAGAGTATGGTAGAGCGTGTATAGAGTGTGGTAGAGTGTGTATAGAGTATGGTACAGCGTGTATAGAGTATGGTAGAGCGTGTATAGAGTATGGTACAGCGTGTATAGAGTATGGTAGAGCGTGTATAGAGTGTGGTAGAGCGTGTATAGAGTGTGAAAGAGCGTGGTAAAGAGCGTGGTAGAGGGTGGTAGAGCGTGTATAATCCAGTCTGCCAACATGTGAGCCCTATTGAGACATGTGAAAGAGAACAACAACATGCATTCAAGACTTCTGTAGTCTGACCTTTGATCATCTGCTGCTACTGAAGGTCGTTGAACTGTTGAACTCTGGGATGTTTTAAGGAAGTGGAGTCATGTGTTTCAGTGTATGTGTGTAAGTCTTTGCATGTATCTTTGTGTATTTGTTCTTCCCTGGATATAATGCAGAACCAAGAGCGGTGGTGAATGACCTCTGACTTATATCACATGACCACATCACATGACTATATCACATGACCATAATCACATGACCATAATCACATGACAACATCACATGACCCAACAGCTATGAAGGAGCCTTCCTCATGGATTCTGCTTTCTGCCTTTTCTTATCTTACATGATACATCACTTGTAATAATGACTTTATTTTGATTATATTAGGTTTGCACCGACCTTGACAGTGGTACAGATAGGATAATGATCTGAATGAGTATAACTATCAGAAAATGTACTTTAATACATAGATCTGATACCAACATCCATATTAAACCTGTGCTTTTTAAAAATAACTTGAATAACTTTACATGAATAACATAAGATGCTGGCCTGTAATAGATATTTAGTATTTAGATGAATAATTTTGTGCTGACATGATCATTTGTGCAATTTACTTATAAAACAATCAGAGCTCCCGTGTGACATCACAGCGCCACCACCTGGCCAGGAGGCAGTAAGTTAACCACTGTATGTATTCACTGTATAATCACCACACTAATCAAGTGAAAGGAAACCAGCCACAACCTCTCCAACAAATGGGTTCTTTAAAAGCTTTTTCTTGTTCCTGTTTCCATTTGTTCAATACTCTTCTTCATGCAGCTCTACGATTGTCAGGAGTTATTTACTAGAGAGACAAGTAGGGCTTAAAGAGACATAAGATTGCTATGGATTGCTATTGATTCCTATTGATTGCTTTGGTAACTGAGAAACACATTGTGAGAAATAATCAAGCCAAAAGTGTTTGTTTGTCATTATGTTGCATTGGGAGAAGGGTTTCACTCGATGACATGTGGATTGTTGTTCTTCTGCTGATCATTTTTTGTCAGACTCTTGACTCCTACTCGACGACATTGAGTGAGCTGTAGTCAGTGTCCAGCTTCAACACACTGTGACCTCTGACCTCTTCCAGATGATTCGGGGGAGGATGAGCCCACATCGCGCTCGGAGCGCGGCGAGATCCAGGGCACACTGAAGACGCTGGTCAGCAAGCTGGATGACCTGAGCACGTGTAACGACCTGATCGCCAAGCACGGCGCCGCTCTGCAGCGCTCCCTCACCGAGCTCGAGGGGCTCCGGGTCCCCGTGGACGGCGGCGAGAAGATCAAAGCCGTGAACGAGCGAGCCACCCTCTTCCGCATCACCTCCAATGCTATGATCAATGTAAGTGGTCTCAGCTCCGTAGGAAACTGGCTGGCATGCTGGGAGTGAAACCATACCCACTGGTATCAAAGCACTGGGACAGCCCCTCCACATAAGATAAGATGATCTGCTCTCTCAAGGCGGCTGGTTGTCCAGTACCTGCTACGTATCAATTCAGATAACTGATAGCATAATTCAGATAACTGCTAGTTGCTTCATGAAAGCTGTTTTAGTTTTCCTTCACTGATATTAAGGTTACACTTGGCACAGTTGTTTCCAGTATATTGGATTTGCAGCCATGTTTGTTAGCCATGGGTCGTGAGGAAGAGTTCCACTAGATCTAATTCTGGGTTGTGGACAGGAATAGCGTCTTGAAGAGCCTCCTAGCAGCTCAGGAATGAGAAACATCCCAACGCCTTGCCCAGCCCTGGAGCCCATGCACCATTACACAGACCGAGGAGCTGCAGACACAGCCCTGACACACCCTAGACACGTACAAGGTTTGCCTATCTGCCTTGATTACTTTGAACCTAATACGCATGTTTTTTTAATTTTTATAATGTCACGTTTTAACTGTGGTTGAAAAGCACACTGAATGGACGTGATAGTTAATAGGTGTAGCAGAGTGATTTGTGTTGGCTAAGTCTTGTTGCTAGCTCGTTGGAGAGAGGCTTGTTGGACGTACGGCGGATGTTTCTGTATTTGCTAGCACAGTATTGTTAACAATTGTCGGCATTCAGTTAATTCTATGGCTCTTTAATGTTGATGATGATGATGATGAAGCCGAACGGGACAGGCCAGCAGTGAACAGTAGTTCCAGTACCATGAGACGCTGCATCTCTCTCTTTGTGTTTTACAGATACTAGTTTGTCAGAAGCTGTCATTCATAAAATTGTTCTAACAGGTTTTTTCAACCACCTTAACCTAATATTAATTAGGTAAAGGTGCATGTATTTTTTTGGGCATAAGTGGGCAAGCTAGTGGGCATAAAGTAAATGTAATTTAGTAAACTCACATTTAGGCTTTTTGCCCAGTGGCCTTAAGCACTTGTGATAGAAAAAAAGTACATGAAAACATAGTGAAAACATGGTGAAAACATGGTGAAAACATGAAAACATAGTGAAAACATGGTGAAAACATGGTGAAAACATGAAAACATAGTGAAAACATAGTGAAAACATAGTGAAAACATGGTGAAAACATAGTGAAAACATAGAAACATAGTGAAAACATAGTGAAAACATAGAAACATAGTGAAAACATAGTGAAAACATGGTGAAAACATAGTGAAAACATGAAAACATAGTGAAAACATAGAAACATAGTGAAAACATAGTGAAAACATGGTGAAAACATAGTGAAAACATGAAAACATAGTGGTGGTGGTACTGATAACAACTCATCATCATAGAACAGATGCTGTAGTCAGTTTTAGGTGCTGAGGAGAGGATGCTGTGGAGAGGATGCTGAGGAGAGGGTGCTGAGGAGAGGGTGCTGAGGAAATGGAGGATAAGGAGATGTGTGTGGAGCCACATTTATACTCAACCCCTTTTCAACCCGGGTCTAGGTGTGCGGGTCTAGGTGTGCGGGTCTAGGTGTGCGGGTTTTCATGTGCGGGTCTTCGTGTGCGGGTCTTCGTGTGCGGGTCTACGTGTGTGGGTCTTCGTGTGCGGGTCTAGGTGTGCGGGTCTAGGTGTGCGGGTCTACGTGTGCGGGTCTAGGTGTGCGGGTCTTCGTGTGCGGGTCTACGTGTGCGTGTCTAGGTGTGCGGGTCTTCGTGTGCGGGTCTACGTGTGCGGGTCTTCGTGTGCGGGTCTACGTGTGCGGGTCTTCGTGTGTGGGTCTACGTGTGCGGGTCTAGGTGTGCGGGTCTTCGTGTGTGGGTCTAGGTGTGCGGGTCTACGTGTGCGGGTCTAGGTGTGCGGGTCTTCGTGTGCGGGTCTTCGTGTGCGGGTCTTCGTCTGCGGGTCTAGGTGTGCGGGTCTAGGTGTGCGGGTCTACCTGTACGGGTCTTCGTGTGCGGGTCTACGTGTGCGGGTCTTCGTGTGCGGGTCTAGGTGTGCGGGTCTTTGTGTGCGGATCTTTGTGTGCGGGTCTACGTGTGCGGGTCTACGTGTGCGGGTCTAGGTGTGCGGGTCTAGGTGTGCGGGTCTAGGTGTGCGGGTCTAGGTGTACGGGTCTACGTGTGCGGGGCTAGGTGTGCGGGGCTAGGTGTGCGGGTCTTCGTGTGTGGGTCTACGTGTGCGGGTCTACGTGTCCGGGTCTTCGTGTGCGGGTCTTCGTGTGCGGGTCTTCGTGTCCGGGTCTACGTGTGCGGGTCTAGGTGTGCGGGTCTTCGTGTGCGGGTCTAGGTGTGCGGGTCTACGTGTGCGGGTCTATGCACTAACGGAAGGCATTGGGTAACCTGGCACAGACACCATACTCATTCACAGGAAGTCACGAGCAGCCTGAGCTCTTAGAACCAACTCAGCATAAAAGACAGAAGTGGAAACAGCCGGTGTTTTGAGTGCTAGCTCAGTTTCATATCAGGGCTTTGTCTGATGAAGTGAGAAGCAGCGTAACAAAAACTATTTCCAAGACTTCCTAGAGACACGTATGCCCTTTAGTCAGCTCTGGTGTGGACGCCGAAGGTAAGAGACAATGCTCTGAGTTCCATTAGGAAGCACTGTGTCATATATTCCTAAGATCCTACAGTTGGTGTGATGTTTGAACTGCTGTACAGGTTGCCACTTGCCAAGAAGTTATCTGACTATTAAACATTATTTATCATCATAATGTTAATTTTAGTCCTACATTGTTTAAGGAAGACTGTGCACAATATGATCATTTAATGTAGTGCCCATTGAATCGAATAAACAATGACAATCTCCCTCTTTGCCAATTGTTTAGTAACAGTGTAAACAGATGCTAGTTGTCTCATCCATATCACAGATCTTATCTCTTCTCTCTACTTATCTCCCCTGACATCGTCAGCATAGGCCCGGAAGCACTATTTCACTACTAAGTTATTTGTACTACACTCGTTTCTTTTCACTTGCTCGGCAAGTGGGTCAGAAATGTACTTTCTGACCGATGTTAACTTTACTCACCAGGTTCTTCCATTATAATGCGGGTAGTATATTAGAATTTGAATTAAGGCAACTGTTGTTCTCTGGTCATGTAGCACCAGTTCTCTAGGGCTGTTGTTCTCTGGTCATGTAGCACCAGTTCTCTAGGGCTGTTGTTCTCTGGTCATGTAGCACCAGTTCTCTAGGGCTGTGGTTCTCTGGTCATGTAGCATCAGTTCTCTAGGGCTGTTGTTCTCTGGTCATGTAGCACCAGTTCTCTAGGGCTGTGGTTCTCTGGTCATGTAGCATCAGTTCTCTAGGGCTGTTGTTCTCTGGTCATGGAGCACCAGTTCTCTAGGGCTGTTGTTCTCTGGTCATGGAGCACCAGTTCTCTAGGGCTGTGGTTCCAACTTGTTCTCTATCTCTGCCTGTCTCTCTCTAACTATTGTAACCAGTAACAAGTAATCAATTGAACATCATTCATGATCAATGAGGCTTTTTATTGACATGATGATACAACTTTATAATAATAAAGCCTTATTGCTCCTGCATGGTTTCGCTGGGTTACTTGCGGTCGTTGACCTTTGAGTCCACGAGCATCAGAAGCAGGGCTGACATATGCTGACTCTGAGGGTTGGATCTGGAACAGTGCTGTCACTGTTTAGCCACCGCCATAATGAAAGCCATGTTCACCAGGAGCAGTGACTGTTGAGTATGCAGTGTGCCTTGGTAAGGGTCAGGGTTAGTAGCTGGGTTAGGGTTAGGGTTAGGGTTAGAAGCTGGGTTAGGGTTAGGGTTAGGAGCTGGGTTAGGGTTAGGAGCTGGGTTAGGGTTAGGAGCTGGGTTAGGGTTAGGGTTAGAAGCTGGGTTAGGGTTAGGGTTAGGAGCTGGGTTAGGGTTAGGGTTAGGGTTAGGAGCTGGGTTAGGGTTAGAAGCTGGGTTAGGGTTAGGGTTAGGAGCTGGGTTAGGGTTAGGAGCTGGGTTAGGGTTAGGAGCTGGGTTAGGGTTAGAAGCTGGGTTAGGGTTAGGGTTAGGAGCTGGGTTAGGGTTAGGGTTAGGAGCTGGGTTAGGGTTAGAAGCTGGGTTAGGGTTAGGGTTAGGGTTAGGGTTAGGAGCTGTGATGAGCCTTGAATACAGGGCTCATCACAAAAAAGAAAATCCTTTTTGTGTACTGATGTAGTGACTTTGTTTTCTGCACATTGTTGTCACTGATTGTTATAAAGATGATTGGCAGACTTTTAAGTGAATTCTTGAATATTTATATTTTAAATATAAATAAATAGTGCTTTGTTTAAATGTACGTACGTGTGTGTGTGTGTGTGTGTGTGTGTGTGTGTGTGTGTGTGTGTGTGTGTGTGTGTGTGTGTGTGTGTGTGTGTGTGTGTGTGTGTGTGTGTGTGTGTGTGTGTGTGTGTGTGTGTGTGTGTGTGTGTGTGTGTGTGTGTGCATGCATGGTGTGTTTGCAGGCATGCCGAGACTTCCTGGACCTGGCGGAGAGCCAGAGCCGGCGATGGCAGCGGGCGCTGCAGTATGAGCGGGAGCAGCGCAGCCACCTGGAGCAGACCATAGAGCAGCTAGCCAAGCAGCACAACAGCCTGGAGCGGGCCTGGAGGGAGGCCCCCGCACACACTGCCAACACACCCAGCGGCACCACCACCAACACGGGTAAGAACACCCAGCTACCCCGCCACCAACCTGGGTAAGAGTCGCCCTCCACCTGGGGCGGGAAGAAATGACCACCACTGATTTTTACCAGAGGTGGCCATATTGTCATTGTTAGTCACATGGTCACTGTTACTGTTGGAATGACTGTGATAATATAATCATACACAATAAATGATACATTTTCCATTTAGCATCAAACATCACGTAACCTGTCCAGATGTTTCCTGTAGCGTTTCCTGTAGTGTGTGTGTGTGTGTGTGTGTGTGTGTGTGTGTGTGTGTGTGTGTGTTTGCTGTGTGGGTGTGTGTGTTTGTGTGTGTGTGTGTGTGTGTGTGTGTGTGCTTGCCACTGACATCCCCTGATGTGTGTGACAGAGGGGAGGGGTCTGAAAGAGGAAGCCAGTGATGAAGATGAGGATACAGAGTTCTTCGACGCCATGGAGGACTCGCCTGCCTTTATAACCGTGACGACCACTGAGGGCACGCAGCACAGGTCAGGAACACGTGTTCAGACCTACAGAATCCACCTGAGTCACATTCACAGGAAATGTTGTATGTTTCATGTTTTTACATTGGTGCCTGCTCTGTGTGTGTGTGTGTGTGTGTGTGTGTGTGTGTGTGTGTGTGTGTGTGTGTGTGTGTGTGTGTGTGTGTGTGTGTGTGTGTGTGTGTGTGTGTGTGTGTGTGTGTGTGTGTGTGTGTGTGTGTGTGTGTGTGTGTGTGTGTGTGTGTGTGTTCAGGCGGTCTCAGAGCAGCCTGAGTGGAGCGAGTGGAGGTCACCTTAATGACTGGAGCGAGGAAGACCATGTAAGTGTGCTGTTGCCGGGGTAACCTCTGGCATCTCTTGTTCAGCCATCCCCACATGTGTGTTGAAGCAGGTCAAAGGTCAAATCATGGAGGTTATCATGTAGGTTGAGGTTTGATCTCCACCGTGTTGGCAGGGTCGCCCAAGCCCTTAGTGACAATATCACAACTCATCTCTACTATATATATATATATATATACACTTACTCACACACACACACACACACACACACACACACACACACACACACACATCCGATCCACAGCTGTTCTGCCGTCCCTCCTCCAGATCCTAATTAGCAGTTGGAAATCTGCTCCTCTCTTCCTCTGTCTGTCTGTCTCTCTTTATATAGCCACCGTCTGTCTCTCTGCCTGTCTCTCTTTATATAGCCACCGTCTGTCTCTCTGCCTGTCTCTCTTTATATAGCCACCGTCTGTCTCTCTGCCTGTCTCTCTTTATATAGCCACCGTCTGTCTCTCTGCCTGTCTCTCTTTATATAGCCATCCGTCTGTCTCTCTGCCTGTCTCTCTTTATATAGCCACCGTCTGTCTCTCTGCCTGTCTCTCTTTATATAGCCACCGTCTGTCTCTCTGCCTGTCTCTCTTTATATAGCCACCGTCTGTCTCTCTGCCTGTCTCTCTTTATATAGCCACCGTCTGTCTCTCTGCCTGTCTCTCTTTATATAGCCATCCGTCTGTCTCTCTGCCTGTCTCTCTTTATATAGCCATCCGTCTGTCTCTCTGCCTGTCTCTCTTTATATAGCCACCGTCTGTCTCTCTGCCTGTCTCTCTTTATATAGCCATCCGTCTGTCTCTCTGCCTGTCTCTCTTTATATAGCCATCCGTCTGTCTCTCTGCCTGTCTCTCTTTATATAGCCATCTGTCTGTCTGTCTTTCTGTCTGTCTCTCTTTATATAGCCATCTGTCTGTCATTCTTTATATAGCCATCTGTCTGTCTGTCTGTCTTCCTGTCTCTCTTTATATAGCCATCTGTCTGTCTGTCTGTCTGTCTGTCTCTCTCTCTCTCTCTCTCACTCTCACTCTCACTCTCACTCTCACTCTCACTCTCACTCTCTCACTCTCACTCTCTCTCAAGTCAAGTCCACTTGTACTACCCCACTAGTGTTTTAGCAGTGATGTATTGAAGTACATTCAGTCCAACACAGCACCCAGTCAGTGGCCCCTGGTCCCCCCAGCAGGTGTCCGGGCCGGGCCCCACCGACGCCTCTGGGAGGGGGCAGCAGGCCCGGCGCCACAGGCGCTCTTACATCACCCAGAAGCCCAACTACTCCCTGAACCTCTGGAGCATCATGAAGAACTGCATCGGCAAGGAGCTCTCCAAGATCCCCATGCCTGTAAGTCTGCCCTCCACACAACCCCAGGTCTGACCCCGTCTGGAACTCAATGTTCTAGTATGAACCCTGGTTCTAGATGTGGATATGAACCTGGTTCTAGATGTGGATATGAACCTGGTTCTAGATGTGTATATGAACCTGGTTCTAGATGTGGATATGAACCTGGTTCTAGATGTGGATATGAACCTGGTTCTAGATGTGGATATGAACCTGGTTCTAGATGCAGTTCAGTCAGATCTCACCAATGACAGACCACAAAGTTTCTTAAGCCAGTGTCAAAAGGAAAGCTGTCGTTCACATCAATTCATATAAAGATAAAAATAATATTTGACAAATCATGTTTCTTTGATTTTTTATTATCATAGCGTGACAAACTCTTTCCACAGCCCGCCTTTCCTTCAATAAAGTTTATAGCCTATATTTGTTCTCCATAGACTTGACCAAATAGGCTTTTAATATGCCTTAAGGGAAAGTAAAAGTATGTCTGCCAACTTGCAGGCTGCTTACCAACATGACCCATGGGATAGTGTTATGAGCTGTCATGAGCTGTCATGAGCTGCTATGAGCTGTTATGAGCTGTTATGAGCTGCTATGAGCTGTTATGAGCTGTTATGAGCTGCTATGAGCTGCTATGAGCTGTTATGAGCTGTTATGAGCTGCTATGAGCTGTCATGAGCTGCTATGAGCTGTCATGAGCTGTTATGAGCTGTCATGAGCTGTTATGAGCGGCTATGAGCTGTCATGAGCTGTTATGAGCTGTTATGAGCGGCTATGAGCTGTTATGAGCTGTTATGAGCTGTTATGAGCTGTCATGAGCTGTCATGAGCTGTTATGAGCTGTTATGAGCTGTTATGAGCTGCTATGAGCTGTCATGAGCTGTTATGAGCTGTCATGAGCTGTCACACATGAGGGCTTCGCTTGGTCCATGCTGGCAGAATGCAGTAGATGATAGAAATGTAGAAAAGTAAAAGGCCAAAAAATACTTTCAAAGGAAGGTTAAAAGGAAAAGTACAGTTCTGAAAAGTGTCCAGATGTGTGAGGTGGTCAGTGACCAGCTGAGCTAACCGCTGTCTTCGGTCGGCCTCATGTTCTGTTTGTGTGCAATTAATTTTAAGATATCTGACATTCCATATGTATGAAATAGCCAGCCTTCATTAAAAGAAGTGGTCTCTTGTTCAAGTAAGCTACAAACATGGCCTTGATATGCTTAACAAACTCCAAATCTGCGCGTTGACATCGGCTGGTCAACTGTGGAATGCAGCGAACACCCAACCTTGGATGACCTAATGAACTTGTGATTTGAAGTGAGATCCACCCTGACGTTCCTGTGTGTCTCCTGCAGGTGAACTTCAACGAGCCTCTGTCCATGCTGCAGCGTCTGACGGAGGACCTGGAGTACCACGAGCTGCTGGACCGGGCGGCTCGCTGCGACTCCTCCCTGGAGCAGATGTGCTTGGTGGCGGCCTTCTCCGTGTCCTCGTACTCCACCACCGTGCATCGCACCGCCAAGCCCTTCAACCCCCTGCTGGGGGAGACCTACGAGCTGGACCGCAGCCAGGAGTTCGGCTACCGCTCGCTGTGTGAGCAGGTGAGCTCTGCCGCTCCAGCTTCCTGTTTGCCATTGGTCGTCTAAGTTCACCATACGCTCGTTACACGCGGGGCGGGGCCGGCGTGACGCGCGGGGCGGGGCCGGCGTGACACGCGGGGAGTGGCCGGCGTGACGCACGGGGCGGGGCCGGCGTGACGCGCGGGGCGTGGCCGGCGTGACGCGCGGGGCGGGGCCGGCGTGACGCGCGGGGAGTGGCCGGCGTGACGCGCGGGGCGGGGCCGGCGTGACGCGCGGGGCGGGGCCGGCGTTGATTGGATGACTCAATGACCTTCATCCATCAAACAGTAAAGGAACGCCTCCCCCGTAACCCAGTGGGAAGAAGAAGCATTAAGGACTGAGCCCTTCTCCCAGAGATATAGAGAGGATATAGAGTGGACATAGGGAGGATATAGGGAGGATATAGAGTGGATATAGAGAGGATATAGAGTGGATATAGGGAGGATATAGAGTGGATATAGGGAGGATATAGAGAGCTCAGCTCAGGTCCTTTATATTCGACCTTGTGTTGTTCTATGTTCCACTCAGGTCAGCCATCACCCGCCTGCAGCGGCCCACCATGTCATCTCCCAGCGAGGTTGGACCTTGTGGCAGGAGATCACCATCGCCAGCAAGTTCCGAGGGAAATACCTCTCTATTATGCCCCTTGGTGAGAGCTGAAATACCACCTCCTTCAAAATAAAAGTCTCCATTGTGTAAATATACTGCTGGTGTCATACTATAGTGCTGGAGCAATGTAATTGATATAAATAAAATTATAATATGAATATATATATCTGAATAGCATATTTCCTAATGATTGTACAATTTGACAGTGAAAGAAAGGTTTTGACGGAGTCTAATGGTCAGATTTTTGGTCAAAAACTAAATCATGGTTTACTTATCTGTAAATGTAATTTAATCAGCATCTATGCTATACTGTATTCTATACTGTATGTACCTAGAACAACTATTATATTCTAGTAGCGGGAAATAAACACTTCCTCCTGCACATTAAACCCACAGCGTGAGAGGGACTTCACTACTGTCCCCAGATAGACCTAGGACCTGATGGATTCTACTGTCCCTAGATAGACCTAGTACCTGATGGATTCTACTGTCCCCAGATAGACCTAGGACCTGATGGATTCTACTGTCCCCAGATAGACCTAGGACCTGATGGATTATACTGTCCCCAGATAGACCTAGGACCACCTGATGGATTCTACTGTCCCTAGATAGACCTAGGACCTGCTGAATTCTACTGTCCCTAGATAGACCTAGGACCTGATGGACTCTACTTTCCCTAGATAGACCTAGGACCTGATGGATTATACTGTCCCCAGATAGACCTGATGGATTCTAATGTCCCCAGATAGACCTAGGACCTGATGGATTCTACTGTCCCCAGATAGACCTAGGACCTGATGGATTCTACTGTCCCTAGATAGACCTGATGGATTCTACTGTCCCTAGATAGACCTAGGACCTGATGGATTCTACTGTCCCCAGATAGACCTAGGACCTGATGGATTCTACTGTCCCTAGATAGACCTAGGACCTGATGGAGTTGCCTGCTTGTGGTCTCTGATGTTCGTTTTGATTTCTTGGAACAGTAAAAAAAATCTAAAATAAACACAAAGCTGTCATTCCAGAAGTGACCCATAATGGGTTGAGGTTTTATTGACTGTAAGGGGATGCAAGCTGTTTATATGTATATAGAAGGGTAGCTATTGGTTAGCCTTCTCATGTCCTCTTCCACACTGCACTTCTATTCCTCTTATTGTTCTTTCAACTCTTCAACTCCTGTCTCCGTCTCAGGTGCCATCCATCTCCATTTTCACTCCAGCGGAAATCATTATGTGTGGAGGAAAGTGACGTCCACCGTGCACAACATCATCGTGGGAAAGCTCTGGATCGACCAGGTCTGTCCCCTTACACCTGGTCTGTCCCCTGACACATGGTCTGTCCCCTGACACATGGTCTGTCCCCTGACACCTGGTCTGTCCCCTGACACATGGTCTGTCCCCTGACACCTGGTCTGTCCCCTGACACATGGTCTGTCCCCTGACACCTGGTCTGTCCCCTGACATCTGGTCTGTCCCCTGACACATGGTCTGTCCCCTTACACCTGGTCTGTCCCCTTACACCTGGTCTGTCCCCTTACACCTGGTCTGTCCCCTTACACCTGGTCTGTCCCCTGACACCTGGTCTGTCCCCTGACACCTGGTCTGTCCCCTGACACCTGGTCTCTCCCCTGACATCTGGTCTGTCCCCTGACACCTGGTCTCTCCCCTGACACCTGGTCTCTCCCCTGACACCTGGTCTCTCTCCTGACACCTGGTCTGTTCCCTGACACCTGGTCTCTCCCCTGACACCTGGTCTGTTTTAGACCTGACATCACAGGTTTACAAAGGAAAAGGCCTCCTCTATATCTTGATTTATATAGATAGATATCTTGATTTGTCGATTGAAAACAACTAAGTGACTATCAGGTGTGTAAGTGATGAGGTAAACAGCTAAGTGACTATCAGGCATGTAAGTGATGAGTTAAACAACTAAGCGACTCTATCAGGCGTGTAAGTGATGAGTTAAACAACTAAGTGACTATCAGGCGTGTAAGTGATGAGTTAACCAACTAAGTGACTATCAGGCGTGTAAGTGATGAGTTAAACAACTAAGTGACTCTCAGGCGTGTAAGTGATGAGTTAAACAGCTAAGTGACTTTCAGGCGTCTAAGTGATGAGTTAAACAGTTAAGTGACTATCAGGCGTGTAAGTGATGAGTTAAACAACTAAGTGACTATCAGGCGTGTAAGTGATGAGTTAAACAACTAAGTGACTATCAGGCGTGTAAGTGATGAGTTAAACAGCTAAGTGACTATCAGGCGTGTAAGTGATGAGTTAAACAGCTAAGTGACTATCAGGCGTGTAAGTGATGAGTTAAACAACTAAGTGACTATCAGGCGTGTAAGTGATGAGTTAAACAACTAAGTGACTATCAGGCGTGTAAGTGATGAGTTAAACAACTAAGTGACTATCAGGCGTGTAAGTGATGAGTTAAACAACTAAGTGACTATCAGGCGTGTAAGTGATGAGTTAAACAACTAAGTGACTATCAGGCGTGTAAGTGATGAGTTAAACAACTAAGTGACTATCAGGCGTGTAAGTGATGAGTTAAACAGCTAAGTGACTATCAGGCGTGTAAGTGATGAGTTAAACAACTAAGTGACTATCAGGCGTGTAAGTGATGAGTTAAACAGCTAAGTGACTATCAGGCGTGTAAGTGATGAGTTAAACAACTAAGTGACTATCAGGCGTGTAAGTGATGAGTTAAACAACTAAGTGACTATCAGGCGTGTAAGTGATGAGTTAAACAACTAAGTGACTATCAGGCGTGTAAGTGATGAGTTAAACAACTAAGTGACTATCAGGCGTGTAAGTGATGAGTTAAACAACTATGTGACTATCAGGCGTGTAAGTGATGAGTTAAACAGTTAAGTGACTATCAGGCGTGTAAGTGATGAGTTAAACAACTAAGTGACTATCAGGCGTGTAAGTGATGAGTTAAACAACTAAGTGACTATCAGGCGTGTAAGTGATGAGTTAAACAGGTAAGTGACTATCAGGCGTGTAAGTGATGAGTTAAACAGCTAAGTGACTATCAGGCGTGTAAGTGATGAGTTAAACAGTTAAGTGACTATCAGGCGTGTAAGTGATGAGTTAAACAACTAAGTGACTATCAGGCGTGTAAGTGATGAGTTAAACAACTAAGTGACTATCAGGCGTGTAAGTGATGAGTTAAACAGGTAAGTGACTATCAGGCGTGTAAGTGATGAGTTAAACAGCTAAGTGACTATCAGGCGTGTAAGTGATGAGTTAAACAGCTAAGTGACTATCAGGCGTGTAAGTGATGAGTTAAACAGCTAAGTGACTATCAGGCGTGTAAGTGATGAGTTAAACAGCTAAGTGACTATCAGGCGTGTAAGTGATGAGTTAAACAACTAAGTGACTATCAGGCGTGTAAGTGATGAGTTAAACAACTAAGTGACTATCAGGCGTGTAAGTGATGAGTTAAACAACTAAGTGACTATCAGGCGTGTAAGTGATGAGTTAAACAACTAAGTGACTATCAGGCGTGTAAGTGATGAGTTAAACAACTAAGTGACTATCAGGCGTGTAAGTGATGAGTTAAACAACTAAGTGACTATCAGGCGTGTAAGTGATGAGTTAAACAGCTAAGTGACTATCAGGCGTGTAAGTGATGAGTTAAACAACTAAGTGACTATCAGGCGTGTAAGTGATGAGTTAAACAGCTAAGTGACTATCAGGCGTGTAAGTGATGAGTTAAACAACTAAGTGACTATCAGGCGTGTAAGTGATGAGTTAAACAACTAAGTGACTATCAGGCGTGTAAGTGATGAGTTAAACAACTAAGTGACTATCAGGCGTGTAAGTGATGAGTTAAACAACTAAGTGACTATCAGGCGTGTAAGTGATGAGTTAAACAACTATGTGACTATCAGGCGTGTAAGTGATGAGTTAAACAACTAAGTGACTATCAGGCGTGTAAGTGATGAGTTAAACAACTAAGTGACTATCAGGCGTGTAAGTGATGAGTTAAACAACTAAGTGACTATCAGGCGTGTAAGTGATGAGTTAAACAACTATGTGATTGGTTGTTTTTGTTGTTGTGGTTGTTGTTGTTCTGATGCTCTTCATCTTGTCCTCCAGTTCACCTGGCCCACTCTTTCTAACTCTCTCTCTCCCTCTTTGCCTGTGTCTCTCTACCAGTCCGGGGACATTGAGATAGTGAATCACAAGACCAAGGAGGTGTGCCAGCTTAAGTTCTCTCCGTACAGCTACTTCTCACGGGACGTACCACGCAAGGTAGATCCACCTCCTTCTTTCAACCCCACACATCACACCCATGTAGTTGTTATAGTGTGTTATTACCGCCACCTGCTGGATAGTATAAGCAGTTGTTTATCAGCCGAAATGTGGATGGATCTAAAGTGTGTTTGTTTACTTGTGTACTTTGAATAGCAACACACTTGAATTCAAGGGAAAAACGCTTACTTTGACAATTTTCCTCTGCACATGAAGAGTCGCTGTTCAGACCTTTAGATATAATATATAATATTGATATAAT
>CM051017.1:25604873-25634873 GCA_027704905.1 Muraenolepis orangiensis
CCTCCCCCTAACCCTCCCCCTTACCCTCCCCCTACCCCTCCCCATAAACCCTCCCCCTTACCCTCCCCCTAACCCTTCCCCTTCCCCTTCCCCTTCCCCTCCCCCTTCCCCTCCCCCTTCCCCTCCCCCTCCCCCTCCCCCTTCCCCTCCCCCTTCCCCTCCCCTACCCCTCCCCCTTAGCCCTCCCCCTAACCCTCCCCCTTAACCCTCCCCTTAACCCTCCCCCTTAACCCTCCCTCTTACCCTCCCCTTAACCCTAACCCTCCCCCTAACCCTCCCCTTAACCCTCCCTCTTAGCCTCCCCCTAACCCTCCCCCTTAACCCTCCCTCTTACCCTCCCCCTTACTCTCCCCTTAACCCTAACCCTCCCCTCAACCCTCCCCTTAACCCTCCCTCTTAGGAGGGGGAGACAGCTTGCATGTCCCTCCCCCCTCCTCCCTCCCCTCCTAAGGGTAAGGGAGGAGGGGGAGGCAGCTTGCATGCCCCTCCCCTTCATATCCACCAAACAGATGAACTAGACACAGCAACACTCAGCTTTTCTTTCCTGAAGCTATTTGACATTTTCATTCAAAGTAAAGTATTTATATCAGTCCATTTCCAGTCAGGTAACAACCTAGTAAGGTGTGTGTGTTGATGAGGCTTGGGTTCTGAGTGCTGTGGTCTGGTCCTCCAGGTAAAGAGCTGGAGGGCTACCAGCCGCTGTGGTTCCACCAGAGGAGAGACTCCATCACCGGGGAGAACAACTTTGTGTACAAGGGAGGCTACTGGGAGGCCAAGGAGACGCCGGACTGGAGCATGTGTACCCAGATATTCTAACCTCCCCGGACCTGAACCCAGAACCACTGCTTCTACCCTAAAGGAGCTTGGCTGACTGGCAGACCTCTTTTGTTTGTCTTTTCTTTGAGCTCTCCTTTTTTATGAAGCATGAGAACTGTGCGTTTCACAGTCTCAGAATCCAATGTATTGCACCTCCTAATGTTCACGATCAGGGTGATTCCTTCAGTATCCCTGGAGGACTTGTGAGACGGAGGTGGTAACAAAACACAACATCAGGAGCTCCACACTGCTACACACACTGCTACACACACTGCTACACACACTGCTACACACTGCACACACGGCTACACACACTGCTACACACACTGCTACACACACTGCTACACACACTGCTACACACTTCTACACACACTGCTACACACACGGCTACACACACGGCTACACACTGCTACACACTGCTACACACACGGCTACACACACTGCTACACACACTGCTACACACTGCTACACACACTGCTACACACACGGCTACACACACTGCTACACACACTGCTACACACACGGCTACACACACTGCTACACACACTGCTACACACACGGCTACACACACTGCTACACACACGGCTACACACACTGCTACACACACGGCTACACACACTGCTACACACGGCTACACACACTGCTACACACACGGCTACACACACTGCTACACACACGGCTACACACACTGCTACACACACTGCTACACACACGGCTACACACACTGCTACACACTGCTACACACACTGCTACACACTGCTACACACTGCTACACACACTGCTACACACTGCTACACACACTGCTACACACACGGCTACACACACTGCTACACACACTGCTACACACACTGCTACACACACTGCTACACACTGCTGGTTATCAGGACAGCTCTCTCTGTGAGGGAAAGGCAGTGTTCAAATCTTTCAAGGTTTTCCAAAGGATCTTTAAAGAGAGTTGATATATTTGATTTAGATTTGATTTAGTAGAATATGCTGTGCATAGATGACAACACTTGAACCCTTCCCCTCTGTCTCTTCCTGGGGATGAAGTGAAGAGCTCTTCCTAATATAATGAAGATGAGTGTGCAGTAGGTCTTCAGTGTTAGTGGACGGACCAGGTGTCCAAAGACCTCCCACTGCGTCCTGTTGGACCACGGCCACATAAACACTTTAGGTCACTCAGAAGTCACATGGCTCCCATTTCATGTATGAAAACCATCAATGAGTTAGGTTGTTTATATTCAGTCCTGTGTCCTGTGGTGATCTGGTTTGAATGGTTTAGACTCCATTATTTAGAAGATGTAGCTATGTATGTTGCTAGTACAGGTTGATTATAAATAACACATCAGAAGTGATTCAGTTTTCACTGTCCGGCGGTCTGTCCTCTGTACACTGCAGACTCCACCCTCTGCAGTTAGAGCCGACTGATATCTCAATACATCATCAATTGTTTGAAATGGGACTAGAATAGTCCAGTGGGTTTTTAGTTATTGTAATACAATGATAAACATTGAATGTTGTGGTTGACTGGAGGAGCATCCTGCTTCTCCAGCAGTGGGGACATCATTGTGTTCATATGGTACAACTCTCTGAAGGCTCCATGGAGTCCATCTAGTGTCTCCACCATCCTAGTGGCCATGTTCTAAGACTTCCTGGCCTGAGTTACATCACAGGTTCTGATGGTTGGTTCTGAAGTGACAGACAGGGCCGGTTCCTGCCTGGCACCACCGGGCACAGAGACCCTCAGTCACACGGATCCAGGTCTATCCGCAACCTCCAACTGATCTGGGATCAGCCCATTCCAGTGTTTAGCCTTTTCCTCACTACCCGGGGAAGGCCTCCCTGGTCTGGTCTGCGCTACGGTCTGCGCTACGGTCTGCGCTACGGTCTGTGCTACGGTCTGTGCTACAGTCTGCACTACGGTCTGTGCTATGGTCTGTGCTAAGGTATGTGCACTACGGTCTGCACTACGGTCTGCACTACAGTCTGTGCTACGGTCTGTGCTACGGTCTGTGCTACGGTCTGTGCACTACGATCTGCTACGGTCTGTGCACTACGGTCTGTGCTACGGTCTGTGCACTACGGTCTGTGCTACGGTCTGCACTACGGTCTGTGCTACGGTCTGCGCTACGGTCTGCGCTACGGTCTGCACTACGGTCTGTGCTACGGTCTGCGCTACGGTCTGCACTACGGTCTGTGCTACGGTCTGTGCTATGGTCTGTGCACTACGGTCTGTGCTACGGTCTGTGCTACGGTCTGTGCTACAGTCTGTGCTACGGTCTGTGCACTACGGTCTGTGCTACGGTCTGTGCACTACAGTCTGTGCACTACGGTCTGTGCACTACAGTCTGTGCTACGGTCTGTGCACTACGGTCTGTGCACTACGGTCTGTGCTACAGTCTGTGCTACGGTCTGTGCACTACGGTCTGTGCTACAGTCTGTGCTACGGTCTGTGCACTACAGTCTGTGCTACAGTCTGTGCTACGGTCTGTGCTACGGTCTGTGCACTACGGTCTGTGCTACAGTCTGTGCTACGGTCTGTGCTACGGTCTGTGCTACAGTCTGTGCTACGGTCTGTGCACTACAGTCTGTGCTACAGTCTGTGCTACGGTCTGTGCTACGGTCTGTGCACTACGGTCTGTGCTACAGTCTGTGCTACGGTCTGTGCACTACGGTCTGTGCTACAGTCTGTGCTACAGTCTGTGCACTACAGTCTGTGCTACGGTCTGTGCTACAGTCTGTGCTACGGTCTGTGCACTACAGTCTGTGCTACAGTCTGTGCTACGGTCTGTGCTACGGTCTGTGCACTACGGTCTGTGCTACAGTCTGTGCTACGGTCTGTGCACTACGGTCTGTGCTACAGTCTGTGCTACAGTCTGTGCACTACAGTCTGTGCTACGGTCTGTGCTACAGTCTGTGCTACGGTCTGTGCTACAGTCTGTGCTACGGTCTGTGCACTACAGTCTGTGCTACAGTCTGTGCTACAGTCTGCACTACTGGCTCCAAGTAGAGAAAGCTCTCCCTAAATCACTTGGTCTTTTTTTGTAATTCCTTTTAGGGACAAAGGATCCGCTCCAGGGGTCTGTGTGAATATTTTTGTGATAACAAGATGATACTGTAAAAGATCAAGAGTAATTATACTAATCTGAATATTAAGTTATGTGTACAGCACCGTTCAAATCAGATTTTTTTAAAGATTGAGCCCAATGATTTCCTATCATATTAATATCCAGATGTAGCCTAACTTGTTGATGTGCGTTTGTGCAGGTCGTCCATATTCACTGATCTGAATGATTTGTTGATTTGTGTCTAATCAATC
The DNA here is from genome assembly GCA_027704905.1 of Muraenolepis orangiensis. Lineage (NCBI taxonomy): Eukaryota > Metazoa > Chordata > Actinopteri > Gadiformes > Muraenolepididae > Muraenolepis > Muraenolepis orangiensis. The sequence goes on from CM051017.1 coordinate 25,609,009, forward strand.
CGACCATTGCGATGGTTTGTACTCAAAGATCGGAAACTCAAAACGCCGCTAACTTTCATGATTGCCCCAATAATACATCAGCTGAAGGCCACCTTATGGATGGTCTATACGCGGTCTACGTGGGTTTAACTCTGCCTAATTACACAACCAAAAGTTATATTAAATAGCTTATTTTATTTTTAGCTTTTATTTTTATTTAAAGCAATAAGAAACATCAACTGTTGTATCCCGTGTTTGACCAGAAGGGGCGCTGTCTGGGAGTTTGATGTTCTCTTTAATGGCAAAAAGTGATGTGATTTGATTGTGAATTGAATGTTAGAATATCAGATAACATATGCTAGGTAAATACAGCCCAAGTGTTTCATATGTAAGACTTTACACAATATTATTAATATTACAATATTATTAATTTTTGTTCCATTTTCAGTTGACAGGATGTGAGTTGAATGAGTCTCACGTCCTCCTGGACTGACGTAGTGGAACACTCTTCTGTTGCTCCAGTCCAAACCCCCTCTGATGGAAGGTTTTAACCTATTTCCATAATCAGTATACTGGTTAGTTAGAATCATGTCGTTTGCACATCATCCCAATAAGGTGTCTCATGTGTTAATAAGGAAAGCTCTAAGGAAGAAGGTGGGTTACGTTTAACAGAGGATTTTTATATCTCCAGGATTTTTAAGTGGCAATTGCTAGATGGTTGTTTATTAGTCTAATCTATGATCCACATATGACTTGAGGCTGTAGAGGAGCATCCTATCACTAAGCTGAAGCAATAACTGACGTCTGGGGAGCTGCTGTTTGTTGGTCCAAGGTTCTTCTGTGTGTGTGTGAGCAGTGAGCCAGGGGGCATTGTTGATTGCTTCTAATCAACAATTGGCTTATGAAGATCGATTATTGACCTTGATGACAACTAAACCAGCGCCTTCCTCACTCTGGGACTTGTGGCTTGGTATGATGATGATGATGAAGATAATGGTGATGATGAAGATAATGGTGATGATGAAGATAATGGTGATGATGAAGATAATGGTGATGATGAAGATAATGGTGATGGAGGGGGGCATATTTTCCCAGGTCGACGCAGCAGGTGTGTTTAGGTTTAACTGAACGTCTTTATTTTGAATGGTGTATTTCTTCCTTAATTTATTTAGTCATTTAACATCATCTTAAGAAAGAAAGACGATGAAGAAGAGATAATAAAGTTCTTAATGTTCACACTGGTTCTGGTTCTGGTTCTTCTCTAATGTTGTGTCTGTTGCTCCTCATGTGTTGCTGCATGCGTTTAAATCACTGGATTATCTTGCGGTTGTATTTGCTAACATTTAAGAAATAATGGATATATATAATACCTCTAGTAGACAGATGATAGAGAAATGATTTGGAAAAAACATAACTTTAGGTTATCGGATCCAGAGGACGGAGAAATGGGCTCTGGTGCTCTTAACGCCGGGGTCCTGTTGCTTTAGTGTTTTTTTTTTTATTGTTTTATTGTTGTGTGGTTGGGTGTTCTATTGTTGTGTGGTTGGGTGTTCTATTGTTGTGTGGTTGGGTGTTTTATTGTTGTGCTGTTGTGTGGTTGGGTTGGTTTGTTGCCACTCGACTCAAAGCTCCTTTCAAGAGATGGAAAGCTGGACAAGTTCACCACTCTGCGTCTCTGTCCGTTGAACATAGGAGGTCCGTAAGTAAGTGTTCTACAGTCACTTTACAGCAACCTTGTCCGGTTAATACATAACTGATGACTTAAATGTAAATTAGTTTTTTTGCGGAATGACATTTTCCTTGGACTCCAACTGTGTTGTCAGCATGTGACGCTCAACTTAACTCCGTGTTATGGATATTTAAAGATGCCTTAAACTTAATCTAATGTGGTTGTTTCGGAAAACGACAGTTTTAGTATATAGTATATATTGTTTTACAAAAATACAACTGTAGATCCGTAAGCCTACTCGATATCCATTATAAAGTAGGCTGCTGATTTAACTACACTCCTATATCGATTCATAAGAAGTGAAGGAATTGTATCGTACTGTGATGTAAAGTACTGTAAAGTACTGTAAAGTAATGTAAAATCTGCATGTTTGTGCAAAGAGTAGACGTTGCGCAGCAGAAATGCTTCAGGAATGCATTGTCTCTACTGAACGCTCCCGGTGTCCATGGTTACGGTGTCCATGGTAACGGAGCGCCTCCTCCCGGCCCATTGTCTTCAGTAGACTATGAAGGATGTTGTGGTGGCAGTTAGCAGAGTGTGTCTATATACGTGTCTATGTCGGCAGCATGGCGGAGGAGAGCTTTGGAACAGCAGACGACGCAGACGACACAGACGAGCTCCTTCTCACGGGTCAGGAACTTTGAGCATGTTGTCCCCACGCTGGGGGGAGGAGCTAATGATGTGCTCCCATCCCTCACAGACCTGGAGGAGGAGGAGCTAATGATGTGCTCCCATCCCTCACAGACCTGGAGGAGGAGGAGCTTTGTGTGTCCGGTCCTGACCCCTGTGAGCGGCTGCTGGACTCCATAGATGCTCGACTGAGTGGACTGCAGGTCAGGTTCTGTCCCATAGGGGATCCATAGTTCTGATCAATAGTTCATTAGTCTGTAGGGTTGGTGGGACAGCTGGTTGTATGGAATTAGTAACATAGTGTACAAAATACTGTACAATCTAACAGCTTAAATATACAGTGCCATAAAAAGTCAATCAGAAATTATTTCAAAGACTTAATAACGGATGGATGATAACATTTAAAACGAATAATAATAATAATAATAATAAAACAATAAAAACTTTGAACTCACCTGAACTGCTGTGGAATGTCTTGGTCGGTAGGTGCAGAGACCTGAGGAGAGGTCAGGAGGTCACCGGGATGAAGGTATGAAGAACCATGTCCACATGAAGGACTCTATCCCCAACATAGTGAACCCCAGGACCAGTCCAACAAAGACACCAGATAGCACAAATACATTTAAAAGAGCAGGTCTGAAAGGTGATTAACATGAAGCTTGTATGGTCTTTGTAGCGCCTCTCAGCCCGGTCGGTCCCACTTCCTGTCCTGAGACCATCGCTCCAGGTAACTGATCACTGAATCACACCTGAAAAGGACAAAGGAGGCTGTGATAAGTGCTACACATAAAAGGACATTACAGTACAACAATAAAATAAATGTTTACCTTTCAACCTCCACCTCCCCCCCCCCCCCCAACCTGAAGGGAAGAGGCACCCGGGACTCCCCCGTCAACCACCCCCTTCCTCCCCTCAGAGGCATGGGGCCGGCAGGATGTGGGGTGAGGAGCAGGAAGGGGCGGAGTCTCGCAGAGAGCAGTGTCTGTGGAGGCTGGGCCGTCTGCTGGGCGAGACCTGTGCTGAAGCCACGCCTCCTCCTCCTCCTCCTCCTCCTCCTCCGGACAGCGTCTGCACAGAGGACTTCATCAGCCGCTTCCGAGAGGAGATGGTGGGTTCCCTGGGGACAGCCGGAGGTCCCCGGTGGCCCGAGGGAGAGGGGGACAGAGAGAGTGGGGAGACGGAGGAGGTCCGGTGGACGGGGAACTCTTCTCAGAGGGAGCAGAGAGACACTGTGACCAGGGGACCACAGACAGTGATGGAGGGCAGGGAGGCCTGTATCCTTAGTCCTCCTCTTCCTCAGCCGCCACAACCGCAGAACCACGGTCCGAGCAAAGGGACCTGTTTGGAGAACCACTCGTACCAGGGGACCTGTTTGGAGAACCACTCGTACCAGGGGACCTGTTTGGAGAACCACTCGTACGAGGGGACCTGTTTGGAGAACCACTCGTACCAGGGGACCTGTTTGGAGAACCACTCGTACCAGGGGACCTGTTTGGAGAACCACTCGTACCAGGGGACCTGTTTGGAGAACCACTCGTACCAGGCTCAGGAGATGGACGTCAGACTAAGAAGCGTGGATACTAAAGCCGGACCGAGACACAGAAGAACCCAAAAGCCATTTGGTCTCTTCAGCATCCATTCTGAACTCTCTGCTCCAGACACTCAGGGTTATACACTAAGGGTTATACACTCAGGGTTATACACTCAGGGTTATACACTTAGGGTTATACACTCAGGGTTATACACTTAGGGTTATACACTAAGGGTTATACACTCAGGGTTATACACTAAGGGTTATACACTCAGGGTTATACACTCAGGGTTATACACTTAGGGTTATACACTAAGGGTTATACACTCAGGGTTATACACTAAGGGTTATACACTCAGGGTTATACACTAAGGGTTATACACTCAGGGTTATACACTCAGGGTTATACACTAAGGGTTATACACTCAGGGTTATACACTCAGGGTTATACACTCAGGGTTATACACTAAGGGTTATACACTCAGGGTTATACACTAAGGGTTATACACTCAGGGTTATACACTCAGGGTTATACACTAAGGGTTATACACTCAGGGTTATACACTAAGAGTAATACATTAATTGAAATACAGCTGCTTCTTTTAGAGTTGTGGAATACAAATACTATTGTAGTACACTGTTAGCAGTATTTGTGTCTAAATACTTTTTTTTATATACATATATATATATAAATATATGATATTGTATTTATGATATATATATCATATTATATATGTATATATATATATCATATATATATCATAAATATGCATATCTGTTTATATGTGTATATGATATATATGTCACCCTGAGGACAGAGCCCAGCAGAGCCAGGAGCTCTGTTCTGAACCCAGGAGCCTCTATATTAGCCTGGAGCTCGGTTCTGAACCCAGGAGCCTCTATATTAGCCTGGAGCTCGGTTCTGAACCCAGGAGCCTCTATATTAGCCTGGAGCTCGGTTCTGAACCCAGGAGCCTCTATATTAGCCAGGAGCTCGGTTCTGAACCCAGAAGCCTCTATATTAGCCAGGAGCTCGGTTCTGAGCCCAGAAGCCCGGCAGGTCACTCACTTCTCTTCAGAACTGGACTTTGCTTGGTCTCTGTTCATCCTTAATGCTAGTTTCCTTCTTGATCGGTTGTAGGCGTTCCTATGTGGAGTTTGGACTCGGTCTCCACCAGCAGGCCAGGTAGGACATGAAGCAAAACAGATTCAACACCAAAATAATATCTTATACTTTAGTAATGCTACTTTAATGGTCCAGTTGTAGGTATCATAAAAAAATACTTTTCACTGCACATTTTGCTCGAATGTAAGTTACTAAATATAACTGATCCACGACTCTACTAAAATCCAACGAGAGACTGTGACGTCTAAACCAATACTAATTTAGTTGAATAAGTAGGTAAACCAGGTCCACACCACACACACCCTTACATAGGCCTCTGTAATAACAATCAAGTGTAAAATAGCTCCTTCTAACCCTAGACTTTATTCATGACATGTATGTCTGCTCTCCTCGTTGTGTTCAGCTAAACCTAAAGGAGCTTCAGCTGCCAGCCGCCGGCAGAGGAGGAGAGAGTGTCCCAGGTCATCCTCCTCTCCACCAAGCCGTCCTTCATCCCTACACAGGAAGGATCCCATGGCTATATCTCTGTATTGATCTGTCCCAGGAAGCCATGGCTATATCTCTGTATTGATCTGTCCAGGTCTTTTCAGTCTATGGCTGCTGATGATGATGATGATGATGATGATGATGATGATGATGCTGATGATGACACAGACGAAGGTGGCTGCAGGAGGAAGAACAAGCAAAGTAAGACACCAGTGGTCCAGTTGGAGAAGATGGAATCTGATTGGTCCAAGAGGGAGGAGCTGGTGAGGACCTCACTCATTACACTACAGTCCAGTCGTGAAACCTCACTCATTAAACCCCCACTCTGCTGGGGGGAGGGGCCTAACCCCCACTCTGCTGGGGGGAGGGGCCTAACCCCCACTCTGCTGGGGGGAGGGGCCTAACCCCCACTCTGCTGGGGGGGAGGGGCCTAACCCCCACTCTGCTGGGGGGGAGGGGCCTAACCCCCACTCTGCTGGGGGGGAGGGGCCTAACCCCCACTCTGGGGGTCCGCGGACGCCAGTTTTTGATGGTGATAGTTCTAATGTGTTATAGATTATGATAGTTCTAATGTGTTAATAGATTATGATAGTTCTAATGTGTTAATAGATTATGATAGTTCTAATGTGTTTATAGATTATGATATGATTATGATAAATATCTTGTATCTTGATAGTTATAATGTGTTAATAGATTATGATAGTTACAATGTGTTAAAAGATTATGATAGCTATAATGTGTTTATAGATTGGAATAGTTAGATTGTGTTTATAGATTATGATAGTTAGATGGTGTTTATAGATTATGATAGTTATAATGTGTTTATAGATTATGATAGTTATAATGTGTTTATAGATTATGATAGTTATAATGTGTTTATCGATTATGATTGTTAGATTGTGTTCATAGATTATGATAGTTATGTGTTTATAGATTATGATAGTTATGTGTTTATAGATTATGATAGTTAATGTGTTTATAGATTAAGATAGTTCTAATGTGTATCTGGATCATGATGGTTGTCATTTGTCTGTGGATTATGTGTAACAGCAGCTCTTGGATGAGGCTGAGGGAGAGCTCCAGAGAGCCAGAGAGGGCCTGGGCCTCCTGAGGTCCAGGTGTGAGGCTTTAGAGGAGATCCAGAGACACAAACAAGAGCTTGTGGAGGTAGAAACTCATCAGCATGCAACACACAAACATTACATTCACCTTTGCTACAGAACCTGCATGTGTACTGTTAAACCCAATTATAGAGGCATGTACACATCACGTCTCTTGGAAAAGAGGTGCTTTGCATTAGTTTTACCCTGCATAAATAATGGTAAAATAAAAGTAAAATATTATATATAATTATCATATAATTCTCTCTCTCTCTCTCTCTCTCTCTCTCTCTCTCTCTCTCTCTCTCTCTCTCTCTCTCTCTCTCTCTCTCTCTCTCTCTCTCTCTCTCTCTCTCTCTCTCTCTCTCTCTCTCTCTCTCTCTCTCTCTCTCTCTCTCTCTCTCTCTCTCTCTCTCTCTCTCTCTCTCTCTCTCTCTCTCTCTCTCTCTCTCTCTCTCTCTCTGCAGGCTCTGCAGCGTGAGTCAGAGGAGCTGAAGGAGCAGCTGGGTGAGTATAAGGTGAAGCTGGGGTCCCTTGAGAAGATGGTAGGCCAGAAGGATCTTCAGATGCTGGCTGTCCAGAAAGAGCAAAGTGCTCTGCGTGCAGCCAGGGACAGCCACCAGGGGGCGCTCCAAACACTGAAACTCCAGCACAGCAAAGCAATGTCACAAGCCCAGGAACAGGTACAACTGTAGTTGAGTTGTTGTACAATAATACAACTTAATAATATAAATTAAGGGTGACTCAATGGAAAACAGTGGAGAAATATATACATACATAAGTCTTTTTTCAGGTGATGATGAAAGTATAATTGCTTACAATTTTGACAAATATCTAATATATAAAATTGATACTTTGACACTAAGTTTGAACACTTATTCTCATCAGGTACGCAAGATGGCAGCAGAAGAGAAAGACAGCGCTCTGAAGCAGCAGGCCCAGGCTTTCAGCAAGCAGCTAGAGGCAGTCCAAGTCTCTCTTAAGGTCTCTCTTAAGGTCTCCCTGAAGGTCTCCATTAAGGTCTCCCTTAAGGTCTCCCTTAAGGTCTATCTTAAGGTATCTCTTAAGGTCTCCCTTAAGATCTATCTTAGGTATCTCTTATGGTCTCTCTTAAAGTCTCTCTTAAGGTCTCTCTCAAGGTCTCTCTCAAGGTCTCTCTTAAGGTCTCTCTTAAGGTCTCCCTTGAGGTCTCCCTTAAGGTCTCTTTTAAGGGCTCTCTTAAGGTCTCTCTTTAGGTTTCTCTTAAGGTCTCTCTTAAGGTCTCCCTTAAGGTCTCTCTTAAGGTCTCCCTTAAGGTCTCTCTTAAGGTCTCCCTTAAGGTCTCTCTTAAGGTATCCTTAAGGTCTCTCTTAAGGTCTCCTTAAGGTCTCCCTTAAGGTCTCTCTTAAGGTCTCTCTTAAGGTCTCCTTAAGGTCTCTCTTAAGGTCTCCTTAAGGTCTCTCTACCTAGTAAAAATGACCTTGAATCCATGTGGATTCTGTATGTCATGCACAAGATATCGTGATGAAGACTTCCTGTTGTTTCCATTTGAAATGGTCCAGAGTGTGTGTGTGTGTGACTTCTTTAATGTGAGGCCTTGTTGTGTTCTACTAGCGGAGAGAGGAAGAGGCCAGGAGGCTGAGGAGGTCTCAGGTGAAGCAGAAGGAGGCAGTGAAGGCATGGGAACAGGAGATGCATGCTGAGGCCACAGAGAAGGCAACTATATTCACTTTGACTCCATCCATCTTTCCATCTCTTCTCCTGGTGGTTGTGAAACCATATTAGAATCACATCCATATTCCATCGCCCATCCATTTGCCCATCCAGCTAGCCTAAGGTGCTTTCGGTAGAATTTAAGAGCTATTATTTGAGCATCATTTGTTAGGAATGGGACAGCCATCCGTCGACTATTAGTGAGTGAAGGTTTGGAGTGGACCTGAGACAGAGCTGATCTTCCCTGATTGGTTCCAACACTTCTGAATGGCAGAGAAACGAAGGAGGGAGCAGAGAGATATTATCGTACTCTCTTCTGCTCTCTCTCTTTACAACTCTCAAATCTTACCTACAGCACCTGGAGTTTTACATGCAGTATATTGCATTACCTTTACTATCCATCGTCATACATTTGCTTCAGAGTATATTAATATATACTTAGTATATATATTATAGTATATTATAATATAGTATATAACGGTCACCACCATCTGTTCATCTTGTCAATGGGTTCCTGGGCAGGAGAAGGTCAGCATGTTGTATTGGACGTGTGTGTGACGCTCAGGTCCGGAAGGCAATAGAGGCGGAGAAGAGGACGTGGGAGGGAGAGAAGATGGCCGCTCTGCAGCAGCTGGAGGAGAGGAAGCAGGAGATGCTGGAGGAAGCGAGGAGGGATCTTGAGGAAGAGAGGAAGCAGGAGATGCTGGAGGAAGCGAGGAGGGCCCAGCTGGAAGCTGTAAGATGTTCATCAAGGACTATGATGAACCTGTGGGATTGATGTTCTCATCAAATACATGAACTCTATTGAGCTGAGTACTCACATGTATCTTTGGGTAGGTCAGTGAAGTTTGCATTTAATTGAAGTTGTTGCTATAAAATTGATTCCTTGTTGGTTTTCTTCAGAAGGTAGAGGAGCTGGGGGGAGTGTGCTGCTTTCAGCATAGAAAGCAGGACTCTGCGCTAGCCATGCTACACAGCTCGCTAACAGAGGAGCATAGGGCCGAGCTAAAGCAACAACGCAAACACATGAAACAGGTGACAACACACCCTCCACACCCCTCCACACGCCCTCCACACTCCACACCCCTCCACACGCCCTCCACCCTCCACACGCCCTCCATCCTCCCTCCATACGCCCTCCACACGCCCTCCACACGCCCTCCACACGCTCTCCACACGCCCTCCACACTCAACACGCCCTCCATCCTCCCTCCATACGCCCTCCACACGCCCTCCACCCTCCACACACCCTCCACACTCAACACGCCCTCCACCCTCCACACACCCTCCACACTCAACACGCCCTCCACCCTCTACACACCCTCCACACTCCACACGCCCTCCACACGCTTTTTACACAGTTAGTTAGTTAGTTAGTTACAAATCAAGATTAACATTTTAATGACCCTAAACAATGTTGTAAGGCTATGCTACCCGCCGCCAGCTCCTCAAACTGAAATTAATTTAAATACATTGAGCAGACGGGCCAGCTGGCAGAGCAGGAGGCTGACAGACTGAGGCAGGTGTTGGGCGAGAGGGAGGACAGCCACCAGAGGACCACGGCCGGCCTGGCGCAGCAGCTGCGACGGGTCACCCAGGAGGTGGTGGCAGAATGCAGGCAGCTGTACCTCCTAGTGGAGCAGCATGGATCCGGAGGACATGACATGCAGCTCTCTCAGAGGTAGCCTCTGCTTCAGACTTCATCTTATGCCCCTTGATGGGGTTTTTGTTGCGTTCTGCCGATTCATAAGAATGTCCTCAGGAATATATATATATTCAATTAGCATAAAAAACATAAGCACTCTAGTCATTTGCATGCTATCCACAAGGGATGTAGGAGTCAGCTAACACAGTAGTACACAGTTATGAGATATATCTATATATCTATATATCTATATAGATATAGATATATAGGGGTAGTGGTTAGTCCGACAGCCAGTGCCACTCCACTGTCGTAGGGTAGTCTGATGGGCAGGGGGATCCGCACACAGCAGGGTCCTCCTCCCAGCACTAAGATGTGGGTCCCACTACCAGCAAAGAGGCCCACCCTTGAGTCTAAGGCGTTTGTTTTGACCCCAGCCAATCCGGTCGTTGATTGGCTGCAGCTGGGCTTTGGCTTGATTGCAGGAACTCCAAATATGGGCATAAGGGTAGAGTACAGGATGCACATATCTGTGGTCCCTTACTGCCGGCTGTCACAATATATAGCATGCTATCATGTCAGCTTGTTAGCATGTGTTGCGATCAGGCCTAGACACGTTCTGTAGTTGATGTGTTTTCTGTGGTTGTGTTGTCATTCAGTCCTTCTGCGGCCGAGGCCACACAGTACCTGCAAGACCTGAGGACACGGTTACAGAACCTGATGGACCATCTTCACCAGCAACTGGAATCTCACAAACAAAACAACTGCAAACTGAGACAAGCCAAGGTATGCTTCCTTACTGCAGCATGTCTAACATCCTGCAGTAGGTCTTACATCCTGCAGTAGGTCTTACATCCTGCAGTAGGTCTCACATCCTGCAGCCGGTCTTACATCCTGCAGTAGGTCTTACATCCTGCAGTAGGTCTTACATCCTGCAGTAGGTCTTACATCCTGCAGTGGGTCTTACATCCTGCAGTAGGTCTTACATCCTGCAGTAGGTCTTTCATCCTGCAGTAGGTCTTACATCCTGCAGTAGGTCTTACATCCTGCAGTGTTCCAGCTACAGTAGGACGTATGTGTTACAGTGTGAGGGTGTATTTTCCAGGAGCAGGAGTTGTGTAATCAGAGGCAGAAGATGGAGATGGAGAAACAGCAGGCGCTGCAATCACTGAAGGAGCGTCTCATTCAGGTATGACAATCAAATTGCATAAGATATATTGCTCCACATATAACATATTTATTAATTAGTTTGTGAAGCAAAATAATCTAAACACAAATATAATGAAACGCAAACAATACATATCTTAAACCTGAGCGTTTTACATACACGCGTTAGAAGGAACCCAAAGGTAAAAGCACCTCAAACTGTTGTGTCCATTGATCCATGCAACCGGTTTCTGGGACCGGCTGCCAACCAGCAGGGAACCAGCGGGGAACCAGCGGAGAACCAGCGGGGAACCAGGGGGGAACCAGTGGAGAACCAGCGGGGAACCAGGGGGGAACCAGCGGGGAACCAGGGGGGAACCAGCGGGGAACCAGGGGGGAACCAGCGGAGAACCAGCGGGGAACCAGGGGCGCGGGAACCAACAGGGTACCAGCGGGGAACCAGGGGGGAACCAACGGGGAACCAGCGGGGAACCAGCGGAGAACCAGGGGGGAACCAGCGGGGAACCAGCGGGGAACCAACAGGGTACCAGCGGGGAACCAGGGGGGAACCAGGGGGGAACCAGCGGGGAACCAACGGGGAACCAGCGGGGAACCAGGGAACCTAACCAGAGAGAGAGTGTTGTTGCAGGAGTATGTGGAGGAGCTGAGCAGCATGAAGCGGAGGTCCGGGGTCTTCTGTGGTTGCAGGGAGCCCAGCGAGGGGGGGGCGGCCTCCCTGCGGAGGCAGCTAGAGGCCAAAGACCAGGAGGTGATGCTGGTCCAGAGCGGCATGGGCCGGTGGAAGCGCCAGATCGCCGGACACCTGGCCACCAAGTTTGAGAGGTAGCATGTCCTCCACAGGAAGGACGCCAGGTGTTCACGGTGGAAAGAGAATCGTTTTGAATCAGAAGCTTCTTTTTTATCCCTCATTCTTTCCTGGAATTAAAATAGTTAAAATTAGATTCAGAAATTCCATGCTAACTTTTTTGTAATGTATTCTTCATAATGGCCTTGAATTCTGTATGTGCTAAAGATAGGAAAAGCTATACTGGTTTGATTTGTCCACAAGTGCAGGGGACGCTTCTTAAAGGGGAGGTCTGTAGCAGCGTGCCTTTAATAACTAACCATACCTACAGTCTAACCTGCGAGTCACCTGACCATACTCACTCATGGTGTCTTTTAGTGGTGTTAAAGCGTAATGAAGATGATATTATTGTTATATTGTGATAGTATTGTTATCAAGGTGTACATCAAGCATCAGAAAATGATGTTCCATGATTATCAATTAGATCAATATTTATATAGAATGACAGCATTTTTTTTAATATAAATGCTTGGTACACAAAATGTTTCGATGTACTGTATAAGCATACTGTGATAGCATAATGTGCCTTCACACATTCAATGACACATTCAATTCTGTTTCTATTCTATGTTTTCCAGACGGATATCAAGTACACAAGAGGAGAAGCTTTATGGAGTGAAGAGAGATGCGGCTCAGGTGAAGACTGAAGCTCATTCTACAATATCTATATATATGCTCATAATCTCCCTATTGACTGAACTCATACTACTACATCTATAAATATGTCATAATCCATCCATCTCCCTATCTGACTGAACTCATACTACAACATCTATGTCATAATCATCTCCCTATCTGACTATGTCTGCTATATTCATTGGCTCCTCCCATCAGGAGTCGGGTGACTCGAGGGGTCATCTCCCCGGAGACGCCCTCTGCACCCCGGGGCCCTCGGACACGGCCTCCCTAAAGCTCCTGCATCACCTGCAGAGCCGGGTCCGGCAGCTCCGCGCTGAGAACCAGAGCCTCCCCTCCCTCCCTCAGCCAAGCCACCTCTCGGGGTCCTACCTGGAGACTCGACCCTCTCCTGAGAGAACCCACACAAGCACACAATCTGGACATAATATATTTTAATATGCACAGGTTGAAAAACCGTTGCAAATAGAGAGCAGAAAAGAGTAGTTGAAATATTCAAAGATGTTTGTTCTGTTCGGTTTGCAGTTTGAGTTTGTCTGACTCAGTAGTGGACTCATAAAAGACATTACCTTATACAACGGTGCAAACTACATCTCAGCACTTTGTCTAACAACTTAACAGCTGCTGGTTCATTTGGCCGACCCAACTTTGAATTGCTTTCGGAAGAGCTGGTTTCTGTTACCGTTAGTGTGTGAACTTGTGACGGATAAGAGTTCAACAAATGTGTGTTCATTGGTGTGTGTGTGTGTGTGTGTGTATTTGATAATAACTTCCTAATTTTAGTCCATCTCCAATCCAGCTCTCAGATTCAGCCCACAGAAAGGGAAGCTCTGCCCCGTGGACGAGTGGGAGGCCCAGGTCACACCGCGTGCTCCCAGGAGGGCGAGGCGTGTCACGCTGCTCCTTGTCTCCACTAACCAATGCTTTATGGAGCCAGTGTTGGTCACGCGTGTCCTTGTGTTGAGAAACAGCTCTGGGTCACGGTGAGCCAGAGCGGACTGGGTTTGACATTCTAAACATCAGCACTTCTATAGTTTTACAGCCCAGGGTACTTGTGTCTCATCAGGTAACAGTCAGTGTGTTAATGTTGTCTTGTCAATTTGTGTCCTACAATAAAGACAAGCCTTTGTGGATTTATCGAGAAATTCTGTTCTACTACCAGTTTTGTATTTTAATGCAACCCTGCAGATGCATTCGTCTTGCACAGACAAAATACAGATTTTATTTAGAATTTTTATTTTTAAACATGTATATAAAGTAACACTCAATGGTCTCAGGTTTTGGCAAAACACATAACGGTATACATTCAAATTATACAAAAACAATTTGAAAACCCAAACTTAATGTCATCAAATCTATGGAGGCCCGACAAACGATGGCTGAAACTCCACTAGAAACACCCAACACACGCCACCATGCTGCTCCCAGGGCTCAGTCCATCACCCACCATGTGGATAGGCTCCCAAGCTGATTACAAACATACTCAAGAGATCCAAATGATTGTACATCCAAGCTAGTATTTATATAAGTGTGCCGTCTAGGCTTTGGCAAAACATTTGTACATGTATCAAAGTGCATAAACTTAGCCGACTAGACTGAAAATAAAGGAAAGCGGTTCCATTGAACAGGTCCTAGTTAGAGCGTGAAGTGAGTCTGCAGCAGTTTCACAAGAGCTAACATCACAGACCAAACGGCTTCGCTGAGAAGCCTCGCAGGTGTCGATGGACAGGAAACAAGGCCGCTGTTCAACAGGTAACAGGATGAGGGGCGTGTCTGCAGGCGTCCTGGAGTCACAGCTCCATGTCTTCCTCCCCGTACGCCTCGGGGGAGTAGGGAGGAGGGCGCGGCGCCTCCGGGGCCCCCTGGTGGGAGGGGGACGGCCCGGGGGACGGGGGCCCCCGACCCGCCGTCTGCTGCTTCCGCTGCTGCCTCTGGAGGGAGTCCTTGAGCCTCCGGGACAGGGCGTCCTCTGGGGGGCGCCACAACACCAGCTCCATGCAGGAATGGTTCCTACAGCCACCAGAACACAAGAGGCTGCCTCACTCGAGGCCAGAGGTCCTGGGTGGGTGATAATCGTGGTTCCACTAGAGGATCTATTGGGTGGGTTTCATGGTACACTGTGACAGCTGGGATTATGGTTTCTAGTAGATTGTTAGCACATAGCTTTGTTTCAGTGGTAACTTTTATATGAATGTGATTGTGTTGGTGGCATATTGAGGGAGGTGTTCACAGGAGCAGTGTGTGGTAACTACAGCGTTCATAGGAGCAGTGTGTGGTAACTACAGCGTTCATAGGAGCAGTGTGTGGTAACTACAGCGTTCATAGGAGCAGTGTGTGGTAACTACAGCGTTCATAGGAGCAGTGTGTGGTAACTACAGCGTTCATAGGAGCAGTGTGTGGTAACTACAGCGTTCATAGGAGCAGTGTGTGGTAACTACAGCGTTCATAGGAGCAGGGTGTGGTAACTACAGCGTTACAGGAGCAGTGTGTGGTAACTACAGCGTTAGAGGAGCAGTGTGTGGTAACTACAGCGTTCATAGGAGCAGTGTGTGGTAACTACAGCGTTCATAGGAGCAGTGTGTGGTAACTACAGCGTTAGAGGAGCAGTGTGTGGTAACTACAGCGTTCATAGGAGCAGTGTGTGGTAACTACAGCGTTCATAGGAGCAGGGTGTGGTAACTACAGCGTTCACAGGAGCAGTGTGTGGTAACTACAGCGTTCATAGGAGCAGTGTGTGGTAACTACAGCGTTCATAGGAGCAGGGTGTGGTAACTACAGCGTTCATAGGAGCAGTGTGTGGTAACTACAGCGTTCATAGGAGCAGTGTGTGGTAACTACAGCGTTCATAGGAGCAGTGTGTGGTAACTACAGCGTTCATAGGAGCAGTGTGTGGTAACTACAGCGTTCATAGGAGCAGTGTGTGGTAACTACAGCGTTCATAGGAGCAGTGTGTGGTAACTACAGCGTTCATAGGAGCAGTGTGTGGTAACTACAGCGTTCATAGGAGCAGTGTGTGGTAACTACAGCGTTAGAGGAGCAGTGTGTGGTAACTACAGCGTTAGAGGAGCAGTGTGTGGTAACTACAGCGTTCATAGGAGCAGTGTGTGGTAACTACAGCGTTCATAGGAGCAGTGTGTGGTAACTACAGCGTTAGAGGAGCAGTGTGTGGTAACTACAGCGTTAGAGGAGCAGTGTGTGGTAACTACAGCGTTCACAGGAGCAGTGTGTGGTAACTACAGCGTTCATAGGAGCAGTGTGTGGTAACTACAGCGTTCACAGGAGCAGTGTGTGGTAACTACAGCGTTACAGGAGCAGTGTGTGGTAACTACAGCGTCACAGGAGCAGTGTGTGGTAACTACAGCGTTCATAGGAGCAGTGTGTGGTAACTACAGCGTTCATAGGAGCAGTGTGTGGTAACTACAGCGTTCATAGGAGCAGGGTGTGGTAACTACAGCGTTACAGGAGCAGTGTGTGGTAACTACAGCGTTAGAGGAGCAGTGTGTGGTAACTACAGCGTTCATAGGAGCAGTGTGTGGTAACTACAGCGTTCATAGGAGCAGTGTGTGGTAACTACAGCGTTAGAGGAGCAGTGTGTGGTAACTACAGCGTTCATAGGAGCAGTGTGTGGTAACTACAGCGTTCATAGGAGCAGGGTGTGGTAACTACAGCGTTCACAGGAGCAGTGTGTGGTAACTACAGCGTTCATAGGAGCAGTGTGTGGTAACTACAGCGTTCATAGGAGCAGTGTGTGGTAACTACAGCGTTCATAGGAGCAGTGTGTGGTAACTACAGCGTTACAGGAGCAGTGTGTGGTAACTACAGCGTTCATAGGAGCAGTGTGTGGTAACTACAGCGTTCATAGGAGCAGTGTGTGGTAACTACAGCGTTAGAGGAGCAGTGTGTGGTAACTACAGCGTTAGAGGAGCAGTGTGTGGTAACTACAGCGTTCATAGGAGCAGTGTGTGGTAACTACAGCGTTCACAGGAGCAGTGTGTGGTAACTACAGCGTTCATAGGAGCAGTGTGTGGTAACTACAGCGTTCACAGGAGCAGTGTGTGGTAACTACAGCGTTACAGGAGCAGTGTGTGGTAACTACAGCGTCACAGGAGCAGTGTGTGGTAACTACAGCGTTCATAGGAGCAGTGTGTGGTAACTACAGCGTTCATAGGAGCAGTGTGTGGTAACTACAGCATTCACAGGAGCAGTGTGTGGTAACTACAGCGTCACAGGAGCAGTGTGTGGTAACTACAGCGTTCATAGGAGCAGTGTGTGGTAACTACAGCGTTCATAGGAGCAGGGTGTGGTAACTACAGCGTTAGAGGAGCAGTGTGTGGTAACTACAGCGTTCATAGGAGCAGTGTGTGGTAACTACAGCGTTCATAGGAGCAGTGTGTGGTAACTACAGCGTTCACAGGAGCAGTGTGTGGTAACTACAGCGTTCATAGGAGCAGTGTGTGGTAACTACAGCGTTCATAGGAGCAGTGTGTGGTAACTACAGCGTTCATAGGAGCAGTGTGTGGTAACTACAGCGTTCATAGGAGCAGTGTGTGGTAACTACAGCGTTCATAGGAGCAGGGTGTGGTAACTACAGCGTTCACACTTACATGGACTGGGCCACTTTGTGTGGCAGGATATCATTCATCCCTCGCTGGAGTCCCTGCCTCAAACTTTCTGACATCACCAGCACCGGTCGCCGTGGAAACGACTCCACGTCCAAGTCTTCATCGTCCTCATCGTCCTCCAGCGTTATCCTGAATAATAATAATAATAATAATAATTAATAAAATACATAATCTTTATTTTGCAGAGTTCCTTGCCTTGTCAAGCAGCTCTGCTGAAGTTGCTGGAGTGTATTACTGACCATAGAAACATCACGTCTACCCAATGCGTGACACACTTCCTCATGTGGTTATGGTCCGGTTGTATTGATTAGTTATATACCAGCTCCAAGCACTCCTCACCCATCTTCTATCTCCCGGAGTCTCCTCTGTGCAGCATCCACCTCCATGCAGGAGCCCTCAGCCTCCGGGCGGCCGGGGCTGGAGGCTGAGGTGGAGGCTGAGGTGGAGGCGGTCTGAGGAAAGCCCCCATCCTGGTGGGGAGGGGGGGGGCTGGCGGGTGGCGCTAACAGGGAAGCGGGGCTGCCGGCTGGACCCCAGCCTCTACAGACGTCTCTGGGGCTGGAGCTTTGGAAAAGGTCCGCTCCGTCCTCCGCCAGCTTCCTCCTCTTGGCAAGGCATTCACTAGGAAGACAGAGGGCTGGAGATGACTGCTGGAACATAGAGAAGGACCGTCTGGAGAATACTGGAATTTAACAATACCTCTATTTGATCTCATGTTATACTGAACTAAACAATGAGCCAACTGGTGATCTTAATTAGCTTGGCTGCACACGCACTCATCATCTGCTCTCCTCCGGTGCTTCCGAAGACACCTTCTCTCCAAGGTCCTGGGAGCAACAAGCACAGACAGGCCTCCATCAATCACCTCACTACAACATGGGCTGTTTATTAATCCATTAGGATACAGAAAGACGGTGTGGGATCTTCCTGAGCACCCGAGCACCTCACCTGTTGGACGGCGGTCCTCTCTGGAGACCAGAGACACTCGGAGGACCGAGGTCAAACGCCACCTCGGGGTAGGAGGTCATCACTGCTCCGGGGACCAGGGTGCTGCATGGCCGTCCAGCCTCAAGTCAACACTGACATCACATACACATCATTCACCACACACCAACGTTCATCAGGGTTAGAGGATGATGATGATCAGGGTTAGAGGATGATGATCAGGGTTAGATCGGTAGACATGTTGCTAACTAATCAGGCAGGTCGTTGACCTACATTGACCCGGTCTCACAAGTCAATCAATAACCGTCATCGGTATCCATATCGAAACCATATCAATGCAATACAAAGTATGGACACGGACAGAAACAATGCACCACGAGTGTTATCGGAATAAATATCGATCAACTGTATTTTACGGTGTTCAATACGCAGTGTTATTACTAGTCGATATCTACTGACCGCCCGCCTCCAGCTGTTGTTGTTTATGTGGACTCACTTAGAACACGTCGAGAACCTTCTAACACCTGGAATAGACCACCTCCACCACGAGAAGATACACACATCAACTATAGGAATAATAAACTATTTCGATAATAAACTATATGAGCGACACGCGCTAACCAAGTCGCCGTAGAAAGTCGTCAAGCTTCGGGAAGTTCTCGTTTCATCGCAGTGTTTTGTGGGAATTGTAGTTCACCCGAGTGGGAATTGTAGTTCACCCGAATGGGAATTGTAGTTCACCCGAGTCGGAATTGTAGTTCAACCGAATGGGAATAGTCAACCGAGTGAGAATTGTCGTTCAACCGAGTGGGAATTGTAGTTCATTGGATAAAGGAGTAGGAGGAGGAGGAGGCTCGCGGTAGGGGTCGTGTTATATATAACATGTTGACGGGTCCATAAAGGGACATCGCGCTCTGAGACGTCCTCTTGTGAGACCGTTCGGACAGCAGCAGGTCTCCTCCTTATCACGTGACCCAGCCGTGAGGTTCGAGCCCCGACCTGAAGAGGAGAGACAGGTGAGGAGGAGAGACAGGTGAGGAGGAGAGACGGGTGAGAGGCACGCAGGGAACAATGATTCTAACTTCCCCCCATCACCAGTGGTCTATACCAATCGATTAGATATCGATCCCCGTGTCTTGACGGTCTCTCTCCTCGCAGGTCATCGCCATGCAGCGTCTGGTCGTCCTCTCCGCGGTGTTGGCTTTTGCTTCTATTAAAACATGCGGTGAGTGTTCCTCCTGGTTCTACTGTTGGTTTATACACCTTTCTTCTACTATCTTATTATTATTATTGTTATTATCATGGCTATCGATGTGTACTTCCCCTGTCCTCTCATGGCATGTGACTGCTGAGGCAGCGTTTTGGTTCCGTTTTGTTTCGCAATGTTCTCTGAGTGAGGGGTCTGGTGTCTATTGTCGGTCTATTGTCTATTGTAGGTTCAGATTCAGATTCAGATTCAGATTACTTTATTAATCCCGAGGGAAATTAAGGTGCAACAGTTGACACAGGGGGAATAAATGCACACACAAAAAATACTAATACCTAAGCTAAAAAAACAAAACAACTAACTAAATAAAAATTGTATAAACAAAAATATATTTAAATGAAATCTAAATGTATTGATAAATGAAGATAAATTTACAGTATTATTACAGTAATACGTAGGTATATACAATACACAACAATACGTATAGTGCAAATTGGCAGAATAATATATTAATAAATAACTCAACTGAAAAGTGTAAAGTGAAAAGTGAATTTGAAGAGTAATAATAATAATAATAAGTACGTTGGCCTCAGGTCACTGAGTCTCCACTGTCCCTCTCACGACCCGAGGTAGATGAGTTAAAGAGTCTAATGGCCACAGGAAGAAAGGACTTCCTATGGCGTTCTGTGGTGCACCTGGGTGGAATGAGTCTGTTGCTAAAGGTGCTAAAGGTCTATTGTCTATTGTAGGTCTATTGTCTTTTGTAGGTCTATTGTATATTGTAGGTATATTGTCTATTGTAAGTCCATTGTCTTTTGTAGGTCTATTGTATATTGTAGGTATATTGTCTATTGTAGGTCTATTGTTAGTCCATTGTCTTTTGTAGGTCTATTGTATATTGTAGGTCTATTGTCTATTGTAAGTCCATTGTCTTTTGTAGGTCTATTGTAAGTCTATTGTCTAATGTAGCTCTATTTTAAGTATATTGTATTTTGTAGGTCTATTGTAGGTCTAGTGTCTATTGTAGGTCTATTGTCTATTGTAGGTCTAGTGTCTATTGTAGGTCTATTGTCTATTGTCGGTCTGTCTATTGTAGGTATATTGTCTATTGTAGGTCTAGTGTCTATTGTCGGTCTATTGTCTATTGTAGGTCTAGTGTCTATTGTAGGTCTATTGTAGGTCTAGTGTCTATTGTCGGTCTATTGTCTATTGTAGGTCTATTGTCTATTGTAGGTATATTGTCTACTGTAGGTCTAGTGTCTATTGTAGGTCTATTGTCTACTGTAGGTCTAGTGTCTATTGTAGGTCTATTGTCTACTGTAGGTCTAGTGTCTACTGTAGGTCTAGTGTCTATTGTAGGTCTATTGTCTATTGTAGGTCTAGTGTCTATTGTAGGTCTAGTGTCTATTGTCTATTGTAGGTCTAGTGTCTATTGTAGGTCTAGTGTCTATTCAAGTCAAGTCAAGTCAAGTTTATTGTCACTTCACAGTTTACAGTTTAGTATAAAGCAGTGATGTGAAATTCTTGTGTGCAATACCCGACGACAGACAGCAGTTATAAAATAAGATAAAATAAAAATAGATAAAAAATAGAATAAAAAATAGAATAAAGAATATAAAATAAAAATAAAAAATGCAATTTATAAAATGCAAAAATCAGCACAGAAAAGAGCAATATATATATATAAATCAATGTAATAAAATATACATTGTTATATGTTATACGCCCTTGTTCAGCAGCCTGATGGCCTGACTGTGGAAGCTATCTCTAAGCCTATTTGTACGACACTTGATACTGCGGTATCGCCTGCCTGACGGTAATAGTGAGTAAAGTTCGTGGCTG
This sequence comes from Muraenolepis orangiensis, assembly GCA_027704905.1. Lineage (NCBI taxonomy): Eukaryota > Metazoa > Chordata > Actinopteri > Gadiformes > Muraenolepididae > Muraenolepis > Muraenolepis orangiensis. Next base: position 25,630,187 of record CM051017.1, read on the forward strand.
GGGTGGGCAATGTCTTTTATAATTCTTTTGGCCTTGGCCACGCACCGCTGGTTGTAAATGTCCAGGAGGGAGGGGAGCTCACCTCCAACGATATACTGGGCCGTCCGCACCACCCTTTGAAGCGCTCTGCGCTCGAGTGCCGTGCAGTTCCCGTACCAGGCGGTGATACACCCTGTCAGAACACTCTCGATGGTGCCGTTGTAGAATGTTGTAGATCTATTGTCTATTGTAGGTCTATTGTAGGTCTAGTGTCTATTGTCTGTAGGTATATTGTCTACTGTAGGTCTAGTGTCTATTGTAGGTCTATTGTCTACTGTAGGTCTATTGTCTATTGTAGGTCTATTGTCTATTGTAGGTCTATTGTCTACTGTAGGTCTAGTGTCTATTGTAGGTCTAGTGTCTATTGTCTATTGTAGGTCTATTGTCTATTGTAGGTCTAGTGTCTATTGTAGGTCTAGTGTCTATTGTAGGTCTATTGTAGGTCTAGTGTCTATTGTCTATTGTAGGTCTATTGTCTACTGTAGGTCTAGTGTCTATTGTAGGTCTATTGTAATTAACGTTAGGAGCATTTGGTTCTCAGATGGGACCCTGGCAGTGGAGTCCGTTCAGCAGCAGCTGCTGCGTTCCGTCCAGAGCCCTGAGGGGTCCCCCATCCCCAACCTGTACCTGGCGCTGAGGCTCTCAGGGGACCACAGCCACGCCCTGGAGACCCAGTACCTGAGGAAGATCACCACCGAGCTGCACAATGATATTCAGAGGTAGGCATGACATGTTAGATAGTTTACTGTATACTGAGTGTGTACTGTGTGTCTATTTTGTGCAGAGATGAGATGTCCTCTTTCCCATAGCTCTCTGTCTCAGGGCGTGCCCGGAGCGGGGCTGTTGTCTCAGTACGCCATGTGTGTGCTGGCGTCCTGCAGAAGTCTGCACGCCGTCACCTTCACGGTTCAGGACAAGACGGACACCTTGATCACTCATCTCAAGAGACAGATGCGTCAGGAGAAAGAAAGCATTGACCGTGAGTTCCCGTCTCTAGAAACAATAGAAAATAAAATGTCATATAAAACAATTATTCATTACTCCTTTATTACGGTTCCCGTCCTGCAGTGCATTCACAAGCTAAAGTAAACATGAAGCGATTCAAAGCTAACCATCTCAGTCATCTTCGTGTGTTTCTTCTCCTCATTGTGTGCAGACAGCCAGAAGCCTTTGAGCAGCTACTTCACCTTCTCCGGCGGGGTTCTGGCGCTTTGTCTGGCCGGCGTCCGGGTCAACGTCCACCACACCGCCCACCTCATCACCGCCGTCCAGCACGACAAGCTGGCTGAGGCGGGCACGGTCGGCTCCGTGGGTCAGTAGGGGGTCACATGGTAGCTAGGGCCTAGCTTGTTGCTCGCCGGCCACCGTGGTCATTTCACCGTGGCTCCTCCCCCTCCTCCCCAGACACCCTTTCTATGGCGGGGATGGCGCTCAGCTGTGAGAAGAAGGCAGGCTTCTACACGCACGGCGAGGCGGCTCTGGACGCCGCTATCCAGAAGATAAAGGACCAGCTGGAGGTCACCGGAGAAGACTTCTCTATCGGGAACAAGTACAGCACGCCGATGGCTGTCATGGTAACCGCCTTCACTCCTCATGATGTCACGTCTCAATTCACACACACGTATGTTCTGTTAGAACATGCGTGTTCTGTTAACACGTATGTTCTGGTAGAACACGTATGTTCTGTTAGAACGCGCATGTTCTATTTTCTGTTAACGTGTTCTGGCTTCTAGGCTCTGGTGGCCATGGGGAGCCACAAGGACCTGTCGTCCACCATGTTGAGCTTGGAGGCCGACGCCCAGAGTGGAGCGTACACCAACCCCATGGCGCTCTCCTATGTGCTGATGGGCCTGCAGAGGAAGAGCTACCTGGACCTCAAACACATCAACTGCCAGAATGAGCAAAGTAACCGCAGGCTTCATGGGTCACTGTACCGAGCTTTAGCTTTCATGACGTAGCTCATATGATTTGTCTCTGGCACGCTTCTAGATAATCTGGTTCTGGAGCCAGAGGTGGAGCAGGACGTGCTCGTGGAGGCGGTTCCGGTCCAGAAGGTGATGGTGGTGGTGGAGGTGGTGAAGTCCGGCGGACAGATCCACCTCTACACCGTGCATGTTCCCAAGGGCGCCTCTTTATTGACTGCTCTGAAACTCATCCGGGACAAGAACACTGGCTTCACGTGAGTCTCAAGTACAACACGTCAACACTTATGTTGACGTGTGAGGACTGCACCCTAAGAACCAGAAGGGCTTTGTGTCGTAGGTTCGAGGTGGAGCCGTCCCAATGGGGTCCCTTCTTAAGCAACGTGAACGGAGAGCACGCTAGACAGAGCGACCGCCGAGCCTGGAACCTTCTCTCAGACGGCGCTCTTCTCTCTCAGGGTAATTCTCACTCCAACACTTAGCCACTCATCTTATTTTCCCAACCTGGATCTCAATGAACGGGTGCCATGTTTGTTCCTCCAGGTATCAATGACTTCAAGATCCAGGGGCCTCAGGTGTTCGCCATCAGAAACACGGCGTACTGATCAGGAGGCGCTGACCCGGAGGAATGGATCAATAAGAGTTCTACTAATTATTTTTTCTTTATTTCTTTCTGTGTTTCTATGTCTGTGTAATATTTAGCATTTTAAATATGACCCTGTAAGAAGATATGTAAAACATATCATGAACATAGAGCCATTCACATTCCACCATATGCTGCAAAAACATTCATAACAAATGTCATTTAGACAAAGACTTTCTTGAAGAACATATTTTATTTTTTTAAAGGGATAAGGACGATGGCAAAGCTAACATTTAATTTAGCATAAAAGGTAGATATAGTACATTAAATATGCTATACACAAATCCAAAAATGTATTTTAGAAAGTAACTTGCTCGGTTTGAAGACACTTTCCAATGACCTCTTTAAGTTGTAATAGACAGTTGTCTTTTAAATAAATTACTTACTGAAATGTAATGCTCTCGAATTGATTTCATTTATTGTGTAAAATGTTTGTGGTAATATATATTTAAATAGGCCTGACATGCCAGACCGAAAGATGATCTACAATACATAGATTACTGTTTCATTCAAAGGTAGCTGAGTTTATTAGGTAGAAGCATTACTGTTGTAATTGTGGACAATTCACAATATTGGCATATATATATATACACATGTGTATATATATATATACACACTACACATATATATACTACACATACATATATATATGTATATATACATATTTATATATATATATACATATACACACTACACACATATATATATATACATACACACTACACATATATATACTACACATACATATATATATATACACACATATAAAGATAAACAAATCATCGCAAACCTACCATTGTGATGTATTGTAGTTCCCATTTAATAAATATTCACATAAGATATACGATGTATCGTGATATGTTTTATATAAGCACCGTTTCGCTGTCATCAGAAGCTGTTTTACGCGTTACCATTAAAACATTAATAAACATTAATAAACATTAAATTAATTCAATTCGAACGGGCGATGGAAAATGGTCCAGTCGCACCGGAAGCACTTGTCGGTCCTTGGCCATGTTGTCTTTCCGGCTTAGCAGCGACTCATTTCGATCCTAACGGAATGTTTTAATACTAGGCTTTTTCCCTTTAAGACACTTTATTAATCTGATTCATCTGACATTTATAATTCATTGTTTAACGATTCTTATGATGCAAATTTTCGTAAAAATAAACGTATTTTAGTGATTTAGTGTAACAAGCTGAAGTTATTAACCGAATAACAACACATGCGAATGTAAACCAATAAGGGTTCCCAATAAGTTGTTTAAATATGTCCTTTAACATGGTTCGATTCAATCGATTATTGATCAGAGTCCCTGTGAAGAGCATGTGGAGTCAGAGTTACTCCGGGGGAGCCAAGAGAGTCTCCATCGAGGGGAACATCGGTGAGCTGAAGGGGATTCACTACAATGATCCATGATATGTTAATTCCCCCGTGTGATTGACTGTAATGATTATTGATCTGTTAATCCCCCGTGTTGTGATCTATATCTGTCTCACTAGCTGTAGGGAAGTCCACCGTCGCCAGGCTGCTCCAGTCCGCCCGCCCCTCAGACTGGGCTGTAGTTCAGGAACCGGTCGGCAGGTGGCAGAACGTCCAGAGCCACCAGGCACAGGTACTAAGGGCACTGTGTAGATATATATCTATATATCTATCTATATATATAGATAGATATATATAGATAGATATATACACATGTATGTATGTGTGTATATATAGATATATGTACACTATGTATGTATTTGTGTATATATAGATATATATACACACATACATACATAGTGTATATATATGTATATATATGTACACTATGTATGTATGTATATGTATATGTATGTATATATATATATATATATATATTAGAGGTGGGACGATCGATCGGCTTCCGATCATTATCGGCCGATTTTGAAGAAAAATGCGCAATCGGAGAATGCCGATCTTTCTTTAATGTTGCCGATTTCATAGCCGATCCTGCACGTGAGAAACACGCGAGCTCATCTCTTTACCAGCGAGTAAAACACGTGGGGCCCCGCTGGATGATCAGCCATTGAGCGTGGTTGAAGATGCGGGATTCTGCTCGCA
>CM051017.1:25639873-25657373 GCA_027704905.1 Muraenolepis orangiensis
TCTTGCATTAAGCTGAGACTGGTGCATGAACAGACCTGTTCAGAGCAGCACTTTGGGCTCCTTGGAGCGTGTTGATTTCACCTTCATGAGATCCTGATGGTCTTGTTTTGGGTTCACAGGTTCAGGACTTCTTCAGTGGGTTATGAGAACCCGTCTCTCACCAGACCAGACCTGGTCCACCTTTTATTTACATCATATTGTTTTACATTATTATTATTATTATTATTATTATTATTATTATTATTATATTTTATTATTTAGTAGGTGCCATGTGTGTTGTTTGCTGTAATTGTTCACTTTTGGGACCATATATACTTAACAAGTAACTGTTAAGTATATACAGCAGATTACTGTATATTTGAAACTTGAAACATAACAGTGTGTTATGCACATAACTGTGTTGTGTATTTATTTATAAGTTTATATTGTTATCAATGTAATGTAATCAATCACAGACTAATAACATGGTTTACACTTCAGTTAGGACTTTACTGACCAACTGTGATTTATATTCAATAAAAGTTTGATATTGCAATATTGGACTTTTGTATTTGACTTTTTTATTTGCTTCATGAACAATGTTGACTCACCAAACATTTGACTTACAGTTTTACCGTATTATTACTATATTATTGTTATAGTATTATTACTATATTATTGTTATAGTATTATTACTATATTATTGTTATAGTATTATTACTATATTATTGTTATAGTATTATTACTATATTATTGTTATAGTATTATTACTATATTATTATTACAGTATTTGCTCAAAAGCTGATTTGAAGCGGTGCAGATGAATATGAAGGGAGTGTTCTCCGGGGCGATGACCTTGGGTAGAGGAGGCCCCGCCCCTCTGCTCTTCTGATGTCTGGAGAGCCTGGATGGTCAGGGGTCATCAAAGGCAGCTGTCCCCTATAAAGAGGCCCGTCTGGCTGCTGACAGCATCACTCCACACCCAGACTCCACCGGAGGAACACACCACTGCCTCTCTAGTCTCCTTCACTTCTGCTCTTAATTCACTCTGGTAGTTTGTTTACTTCCTCTCTAACATGGAGCTGTCATTGGTGTGGTTGGTGTGCGTGGTCCATGCCGCCTCCACCAGAGCTCTCTCCCTGACGGAGGAGAGCGTGGTCCATGCCGCCTCCACCAGAGCTCTCTCCCTGACGGAGGAGAGCGTGGTCCAGACCGCCTCCACCAGAGCTCTCTCCCTGACGGAGGAGAGCGTGGTCCAGACCGCCTCCACCAGAGCTCTCTCCCTGACGGAGGAGAGCGTGGTCCATGCCGCCTCCACCAGAGCTCTCTCCCTGACGGAGGAGAGCGTGGTCCAGACCGGCCCAGGACACGTTAGCCTGTCGTCACGTTTCAGATATCCTCCATACATGATGCAGCTGTACCGCTCCTTCAAGACCGCCCCTTCCTCCCCCGGAGCCGGAGCTATCCACAGGCCGTCCATGGAGCAGTCCGACTCCGTCTTGAGTCTGATGGCCAAGGGTGAGTTCAAAGTTAAAGAAGGCTAATTTCTGCTTTTTATTTGATTTCTTAGCTTTTTTTTTATATAGTATTATATAAAGTTCCAAATTTGACGTTGCAGTGGTTTCAGGCATTGATCCTTGGAACGTACGCACTTCCAACACTGGCGGTTCCAGTCTTTATTTTTATGGCTCAGTATGTTTGGAACAGGGAGAGGAGTCCACACACTGGGCCATGCTGGGAGTTTCACCCAAGATCTTCTCCATCCTTTATTCCTGCTTTAGTTCTGGGGCCTTATCTCTCTTATCTGACCCTCTCTGATACCCAGTGTCAAAGTGCTTATTCCACTTTGAAGGGCTTCTCTGTTTTATGTGACAGGGTGTGTGTATTGGCTCCTCAGACGTCTTGAATACACATCCTGCTCCGTCCTCCCACCACCGACTCTGACATCTGTCCAAGCATGAGGCTTGTCTAGAAGTGACAGCTCAGGATCTCCAAGGAGTTGTCTGGCAACTGGAAGGGTTGATGTTCTCCTGGCTAAAATGTCCTTTGAGCAAGACAACTAAACTTGCTCATGTTCCACACATGAGTGAATATGAGGGATAACAATAAAGTGCTTTGAGCATTTATGGTGGAAAGTAAAGTCATTCTTCTCGTCTTGTTTTAGGTTGCTCTCAGGTCGGCGACAGATGGACGCTTACATTCGACATGTCCTCCGTGGCCCCCGGCGACCCCGTGCAGCGGGCGGAGCTTCGTGTCCGGCTGCCGGCGTTGGCGGCCTCGCCGCGAGTCACCGTGGACCTCTATCACTCCCCCGAGCAGAGCTGCCCCCCGGGGCCCCTCGGCGGACCCTGTCCCCGGGACCACCGCCTCTTCCTGGGCAGCTTCGGCGCATCTCCCGACGGCCCCCGACGGTCCTCCTGGAGGGTGTTCAACATCACCTCCCTGCTAAGGTTCTGGCTGTACCAGGGAGAGGCAGAGAGAGAGGCAGAGGCTCTTCTACCCGGGGCGGAGGACGGGAGCGGGGCGGAGGAGGCCGTGGAGACGGAGGACACGGCGGAGGCGAGCGGGACCGGCGAGACGCGAGGAGGGAAGCCCGGGAAGAAGCTTCACCCCGCGGGGGAGCGCGTCATGATGGTCATCTTCTCCACACAGCGCCGGCCCGCCGAGGGCCAGGGGGCCCCCGGCCTCATCCGCGCCGTGGAGCGCTCCAAGTACACGGGCCGGGCCCAGGGCTCGGGCGCCACGCAGGCCCGGGGCTCGGACGCCACGCAGGCCCGGCGCCACAAGAGGAACCGCATGGACCCCATCCGTCTGGCCGACCGCCAGACGCCAGCCCCCCCGGCCCCGCGGGACAGGGCGCCGTGCCGGAAGGTGGACATGTGGGTGGACTTCGAGCAGATCGGCTGGGACGAGTGGGTCGTTCACCCCAAGCGCTACAACGCCTACCGCTGCGAGGGAGACTGCCCGGCGCCGCTGGACGAGTCCTTCCGGCCGACCAACCACGCCTACATGCAGGTGAGGGGAGGATAACCGGCTCGCTGGTTCTACGGTCACCGTGACGACAGCTAACGTGGTTTTCCTGTTATTTCAGAGCCTGTTGCGCCTCCACCAGCCGGAGCGTGTGGGGTGTCCCTCCTGCGTGCCCACGCGCCTGGCCCCGCTCTCCATGCTGTACTACGAGGACGACGACGTGGTCCTCCGCCACCACGAGGACATGCTGGTGGAGGAGTGCGGCTGTCACTGAGACGGGATGGACCACAGGGGGACTACAGGGGGACTACAGGGGGACCACAGGGGGACCACAGGAGGACCACAGGGGGACCATAGGAGGACCACAGGGGGACCATAGGAGGACCACAGGGGGACCATAGGAGGACCACAGGGGACCACAGGGGACCATAGGGGGACCACAGGGGGACCATAGGGGGACCACAGGAGGACCACAGGGGGACCACAGGAGGACCACAGGGGGATCATAGGGGGACCATAGGGGGACCATAGGAGGACCACAGGGGGACCACAGGGAGACCACAGGGGACCACAGGGGGACCACAGGGGGACCATAGGAGGACCACAGGGGGACCACAGGAGGACCATAGGGGGACCACAGGAGGACCATAGGGGGACCACAGGAGGACCACAGGGGACCACAGGGGGACCATAGGAGGACCACAGGAGGACCACAGGGGGATCACAGGGGGACCACAGGGGGACCATAGGGGGACCATAGGGGGACCACAGGAGGACCACAGGGGGACCATAGGAGGACCACAGGGGGACCATAGGGACATAATACCAACCACGCTGACCATATGGCAACCATGAAGAAATAATACTGGCAATGAGAGAGAGAGAGAGAGAGAGAGAGAGAGAGAGAGAGAGAGAGAGAGAGAGAGAGAGAGAGAGAGAGAGAGAGAGAGAGAGAGAGAGAGAGAGAGAGAGAGAGAGAGAGAGAGAGAGAGAGAGAGCATCCATACTGTGTGGTATAGGTTACTGTTTCAGTGTGTCATTTGTGTTTTTATATTTATAGTTTGTGTATATTTTTGTACATACAATAGGGTAAAGCTCTTTATTCTGATATGAAACTAAACATTGTGTATTGCTTCTGTTCTGATGTAAATATGATAAGATATGGTTATTTATAATAAATAAATACTAAATAAATACCTTGAGACCAATTCATTCCATTGTCATACTCATAAAACACACGTGTTTTATGAATGAAAAAGAAAGTACGCTTCCCCTACAGAGTCCCTGCTCTGTGTGTGTGTGTGTGTGTGTGTGTGTGTGTGTGTGTGTGTGTGTGTGTGTGTGTGTGTGTGTGTGTGTGTGTGTGTGTGTGTGTGTGTGTGTGTGTGTGTGTGTGTGTGTGTGTGTGTGTGTGTGTGTGTGTGTGTGTGTGTGTATTTAGATCAAACGGACAAACACAAGAGGTCGTAGTGGAGGAGCTCAGAAGACCAGTAGCACTTGTTTGTTTAATGTGGGGGGGGGGGGGTGTGTGTGTGTGTGTGTGTGTGTATGGGCGGGGGGGGTTAGGCAGGATATGGAGGTGTTGTGTTTGGGGGAGGGGCTCCTGCCATAAGGCAGAGGACAGTCTGCTACTGTGGGACAGACCGGGGTCATCTTTATACCACCTTTAATATATCTACTTATCCACACACACACACACACACCACACACACACACAACACCACACACACACACACACACACACACACACACACACAACACACACACACACACACACACACACACCACACACACACACACACACACACACCACACACACACACACACACACACACACACACACCCTTGGTAAAGTTAGTTGAATATGTTTTTAAGTGGATATGGATTAAGCATATTTGTTATTTGTTAGTAGTCTAGATAATAATCACTGGATAGTTCCTCTCTCTTTCCTCACCCTCACACCCCCTGAGGAAAGACTCATTCATTAGCCTTTCTATGGAGAATCACCGCTCATTGCTGTTTTCAATCCCTAACTGTGAAATGCTGCTAAACGATTGTGTTTAGCCTGAATCCCTTCTTTAGCAGGTGGATTCATTCCCATGAGTTTCCAACCATTCAGGAGGTCAGTCCTGTTCTGCATTAAACTAGTCGTCCAGAGACAGGACCACGCCCCACCTTTCAGGTTGGGAAATGTCTGCTTTCCGTTTTCATCAAAAGGTTCATTTTGGTGGATCAGATGGAATATAAGGTTTAAAACCTTCATTCCACAGCAGGCCTAATGCGTTTCTACCCCATGTTACTTAAACTATCTACTGTGTGTATTGGACCAATACACACAGTAGATAGTTTGTATTGTTCCAATACACACTTAACCCTCACTGGTCCTCCTCGATGAGCCTGAGTAACGAGGCAGCTCTCGGTGATATATGACAGTACTGACTGCATGAACTAAGAGGCCCTTTAACTGTGTGTGTGTTTGTGTGTATTGACCTCTTCTGCCCTCAAGGGCCACTGGCTCCAGTTATCAGTGAGCAAGAGGTCGTGGGGCCAGACCCCTTGTTGTTAAGATGAAGGCAGGAGCTTTATAAATATACATAGTATATATAAATATACATAATATATATAAATATTATCTCTAAATGTTCGCTTAACACAATCGCTTAAGCGTTTGTTGTCAAACTCTTTTTTTGTACAGTAAGTTGGAAGTTACAAAGCCTACTACTACGGCTCAGGAGTACAGCGGTCGCCCGCTGGTTCGATCCCCGGCTCCTCCTAGCTATAAAACTGTGGAGGTGTCCTTGAGCAAGACACCCTAACTGCTCCCCTCTCAGCTGACCGCTGCTCCTAATACTAGGATGGGTCAAATGCAGAGAAATTCCTTTCGCTGTACTGTACACTGACAAATTTATATCATGATTTCAGCCAATCAGAATGTGGTGTACTTACCGCTCTACCTGAGTACGGTGTACTTACCGCTCTACCTAAGTAAGGTGTACTTACCGCTCTACCGGAGTACGGTATACTCACCGCTCTACCTGAGTATGGTGTACTTACCGCTCTGAGTATGGTGTACTTACCGCTCTACCTAAGTAAGGTGTCTGTATTTCTCTTTTTAACCACCGCAGCGCCTCCTGGTGGTCGGATGCCAAAAGGCCGCTCACCATTCTAAACCAATGAGGACATAAGTCATATCCATACGTGATGTTTTGAGAGGTCAAGTTTGACTCCAACTCTTGTCCTTCATTTATTAGAGTATGTTTTATGAGTAGCCTTCTTCTGGAGCCAGTTCTGACATGTGATGAAATGGGACTATGCTGCAACCCGGATGAATAAATATCTATGGTTTCTTATTCATATATTTTACAGTACATGATACATAAACTGATAGATATAGTGATGGTCCATAAACACAGATACGGATAGTGGCATCGCTGCACCTCCCCATCGTGAATTGTAATGTCTAGTCTCTGACCGAGTCTTAATGGCACAGTGGAAAAGAGAATTGTTTTTGTATAAAATGTTGGTATTACAGTAATTCACATTACTAGGACATTATTACAAATGTTTAAGAACCAAAAGGCTACGGAAGGAAGCCAAGTATTAGTAGAATACTAAATGTATCTTATCTTATGTGTTAATTAACTTCCCAGCCACCATTAGCTGTGGCTCAGTGAAATGTACTGTGATGAATGTGATGTTCTCTAAGATCTCCGATCTTAGAGAACTCTGTTCATGCAATGAAAGGTTGATGACATATTGAGACCAAAGTGGGATGAGGTTTTCTTTGCCTTTAATGCTTTTTCACCCTAAACACCATGGAATTTCCTGCTTCATGTGATAAAGTCTCTGTATGAAACTCCAAGTGAACAAGCCTCTCCAACCTGATCCACTCATTACATTTCCAGTGACAACCGGCAAAATGATAAAGTTACTCAATTACTTGGAATGGAGCAACCAAAAACGTGTTAACTTATATTTGTTTAAATTGGACCTTGGTTAATTCTGTGTGCCAAGTAAATAGGCTTTTAATTAGAGTGCTTAGGTCCTTGGTTGTGTCTTCATTATAACCTGAATCCACTATAGAAAGGCACAAGAATAACAACTTTTAAGCCTTTAGGTACAGAACAGTACAATGTGTTGTTGCAGGTTAGATCCCATCTGGAGGCGGGACACTGAGTCACCGAGAGGCCCTGGAGGCCAGGAGGAGGCGGGAGCTTCTCTCGAGTCTCTAAGGCGGCCCGCCGGGACCTACAGGGCCCACTTGCTCTTCAGTGTCCATCCGATGTCAGCTAGATGTCCATCTCAAACTGGGCATCGTCACCTTGGGGGAGGAGCGTGGACGGGATGGTTTAGTACATTTCTACCTGTGCAATAGATGGAAAGTTCTGCTTCCCTCTGGTTTCACCGTCCGTGTTGTGTTTAAGGACATGTAGAACCTCCAGCTTCCAACAGGAAGTCTTCCCCTGAGATTAGAGTCCACGACCTGTATTCACTAATTATCTCAAGCAGGAGGTGATGTTCTTTTAAAGAGTGTGTAGTAGGGCTGTGCCATATCGTATCGTTTATCGCAATAAGTCCTCCCCACGATAAGTATTTTGTCATACCGCGGTAATGACGATAATTAATGGCGTGTTTACATATGCGTCAAATGCCGTCAAATGGCGTTTGCATTTTCACTGGAATTGGCTTCTATTCACGGCTATCATATCACTCCGCGAGTAGTCCCGTTCATCATATCGCTAGTAGTCCCGTTCACTTTTCCTGACGTTAAATACTGACTTGCTGATAGAATTGCTGAATTGTTTGCGCCAGTTGCCAAGCAACGCCTCAACTTCGGAGAACTATTTTTTTCTCCGCGGAAGTAAATCATAATAAATCGGGACCGACTACCGACTTATTAATGAGCGTTCCGTTCATTATCCCTTACGTATTTGATGATGGTAAGGATTAAGATTATTATTATTCTTTTTTAAAAATTATTATTCTTTTGTGGTCATTTATCGTCATCGCAATAAATACCATGAAATATCGTGATATAGTTTTAAGTCCATATCGCCCAGCCCTAGTGTGTAGTTGGTTACCCTCACCAGGGGCCTTGCTGTCGGGGGCCCGGATGACGTTGTTGTTGAGTGGTTCCCCCTTGAGCGGCTTGTCTTTAAGGCCATCTTTAGCGGGGGGGCTGGTCACTCCCGGGATGTCAGGCAGACCCCGTGGGGGAGTCTTAGCCACTGCAGAGCTGCGGCAGTCCAACAGGAACTTGCGGTCGTAGATGATCCTAGTGCCTGTTGGGAGGAGGGCAGGCGGACGGGGAATTAGACATGGAGACTTATCCTGGTCCTCCTTCTTTGGTCTCATTCTGCATTCATGGTCCTGGGGTTGTAATAGTTCTATGGGGTCCAATGAATGATCAACCAACACTGCTAGGCCACATGGGTTCAGTGTGAGACCTTGGGATAGGGGGGGGATGGACAGTAGCTCAGTCTGTTGGGACTTGGCTTGGGAACGGGAAGGTCGCCGGTTCAAGTCCCCAAAACACCTGGGCCCTGCCGAGGTGCCCTTGAGCAAGGCACCAGACCCCTCCACTGCTCCCCTGTATATCCAATAGCTGATACCCACTGCTCCTCATACTAGGATGGGTTCAATGAGAGGAACTCATTTCACTGTTAGACATGTGACCAATGAAGAGGATTCAATCCTCCAGGTGTAGAGCTGATTCCCAGGATGTCTAGAGAGAAAGCAGCAGAGTATCCTCCCACCACACTACTTGTAATCCACATCAACACATATTGGTAAATATACTTAAAAACTAATGAATGAGCCTATACCAATGGAATCATATTTCACAGTTATTGTTTAATGTAACAGACACAATACTAAGCATTTCTATCTAAGTTTCTGCATTCTTTGCAGCGCAAATCAGGCTATCAAGTTTAGTCGATGAATTAGACGTGTAATGCTAATTTAAGAAATGTCTGCCCACTTTCTTGTTAGTCTATAACAATAAAGACAGGTGGCGTTATAACCACCTCCTGGTAACTTCATACTCATATATATTCTACTGTTCATTATATATTACCATGAACTTTATTGTAACATTTGCACTCTGGTTAGATGCCAACTTATTTTCTTGGTACTGTACTTGTGCTGTACAATGACAATACATTAGAATCTAATTTAATCACTGACTTAAGGATGCGACAGGTAGCTTCATACTAAACACTGAGGATGCTACAGGTAGCTTCATTCTAAACACTAAGTATGCTACAGGTAGCTTCATACTAAACACTGAGGATGCTACAGGCAGCTTCATACTAAACACTGAGGATGCTACAGGTAGCTTCATACTAAACACTGAGGATGCTACAGGTAGCTTCATACTAAACACTGAGGATGCTACAGGTAGCTTCATACTAAACACTAAGGATGCTAAAGGTAGCTTCATACTAAACACTGAGGATGCTACAGGTAGCTTCATACTAAACACTGAGGATGCTACAGGTAGCTTCATACTAAACACTGAGGATGCTACAGGTAGCTTCATACTAAACACTAAGGATGCTAAAGGTAGCTTCATACTAAACACTAAGAATGCTAGTTTCATACTAAACACTAAGAATGCTAGTTTCATACTGAACACTAAGGATGCTACAGGTAGCTTCATACTAAACACTAAGAATGCTAGTTTCATACTAAACACTAAGGATGCTACAGGTAGCTTCATACTAAACACTAAGAATGCTAGTTTCATACTGAACACTAAGGATGCTAGTTTCATACTAAACACTAAGAATGCTAGTTTCATACTAAACACTAAGGATGCTAGTTTCATACTGAACACTAAGGATGCTTCCTCGCTAGCAGGAAGTTACATCACGCTTCTGCGCAAATAATGCACATGGCCGTTTTAGGCCAATAGCGTTGCTCCTTACTGGAAGACGTAATAACCACCATGCGTCAAGCTGTAGCATAAACACTATCAAATTATTGCGATTACGATGACGCTTCTTTAACGACTAGCGTCATTAAGGGCCATGTCTCCTCAGGGGGCTTCCTGTGGTCACCTTCTGGGTGAGGAACCCCAACCAAGAGGGGGTCTAGGGTTCAGTCTAGAGTTCTCCTTGGGGTCCTAGACCAAGAGGGGTCTAGGGTTCTCCTTAGGGTCCTAGACCAAGAGGGAGCGCGGTGTTCGGGTCCGTACCTCCGGGCGTGGTGCTGAACAGCGTCCCCCCGGGGGTGGAGCAGCAGTCGTGCGGCATGTGGTCCTCGCTGCTCACCTCCACCCGCCGGGTGGGGATGAGCTGGGCGCTCGTCTTCTGGCCGCTTTCACACATGAGGACAACAAGGATCCGAACTAGGATCCCGAACTAGGTCTGCAAAGGTCGCCGTTTGCGTCGTTGTCCACGACACCAAAAACCCTCCTTCGGGTAAATACTAATCAATATAACTATAAGTATAAATACAACACCGGGGGTTCAAATGTGCAAGTCGAGCAACAGGACGGGGGGTTACATGAGACGTGGTTCTTCTGGAGGAACCTGAAGAGAACACGAACCTTCACCCTTCATGCACTAGTCCGAACATACGAGGAAACACACAGTTGGGAGTTGGGTTAGTGCGCCCCCTGCTGCACGCGCATCGCCACCAACACGTTACCATGGCATTGGAATTACCATTTGAAAGATATACTTAACATACAAGTAATTAGGGAGGGAGGGAGACTATGGAACACACACAACGTTCCATGCAAAGTCATACACGCTAAGCACAGAATAACGGTTTGTTTCTTTATTAATTTTGCAAATGTTGAGCTGGTGTACAGAGTAAATTTTTCAACAGATGTCTTCCAATTTCACTTGATTAAAAGGCGTTATATAGTTTTTAATTCATATTTGACTCTCCATACCAATAAAAAAAAGCAAAGAAAACAAGTTAAAATCCCACAAGGCCGATTGGCCCCCAGGCAGCAGGCGGTACCCAGAGCAGCCTCCTGGGAGCTACAGCTGTGATGCTAACATCCAGAACATCAGAATCCCACTTGATAAGTAAGGGTGCATAGCATTCTAAGTAAATATATATATAGAGAATTTTCATATATTTCATATATATATATATAGCTTTTATGTCAAAAACATATTCTGTGCATGTGCGCAGTTGCATTCCTTAATATTGAGTAATATGCTATTGCGTTAATAAGGTCTTCAATGCATTCTAAAAGGAATATACATGTGATCTCTAGTTTTTGCAACAGTATAATATTTTTGCATGAAGTCAACGCCTGTCCTCATCTCATCAGTCTGCCTCTAAGGTTCTGTTGTTGTTTTCATCTTGATGAACACATTTGATCCACCTGATGTCGGCCAGCGCTTCAAAGTCTCCTTGCCCTTCTGGACTTCTCTGTCTCAAGCTGTTTCATACGTGGATGGTTCCGAGGGGCGGGCTGAGAGGCTGTTATTTGGCAGGAGAAGGTGAAGGTGGGGGCAGCCCTAGATGGAGGAAGGTCATGCTGTTGAGGGAGGATGCTTGTCGTCTTGAGAGTCCACCGAGCCCACCTTGCTCTCACACCTTCAGGTCAGGGCTGGCTTCAACTCCTGTTCACAACTCATGAAGCCATAAGGATGTAATGGGCCTCCATAAGGCCACTATCATCTCAATGTCACTTTAAAGCAGTCTGTTGATATCTTCTACGGCATTGACCATATCCTCCTTCAGTCTCTCAGATGAACCCTTCACACACTCCAGAGCATATTGCAGTATTGAACAACAGGTCTGACAAGCCAGAGCCTTTTACCCGCATATCTTTTGTAAAAACAAAACGTATTTGTAATTGTATACTAAGTAAATCATTGGAAATCGAAATAAACCAGGACTTGAGAATAATAATACAAATGTTTTACATCCAACTCTCTACCTCTACAAAGCTCATTGTTGACCTTTCTTCATCACTGGATTGACTGTTCTGCTTTTGTATTTAAAATCGATTTATATATCGGATAAACCTGCACCACCAACTGTCTCTCCGTAGGGCCTACTTCTCACTTTGGTGAAGTGTCCCATGAAACACGTTTCTAAATCAAGAGACAGAAAAACACAAAACCTACGGCTGCAGAACAGAACAATGTTTTACACAATGCAGCTTTAAATTATGAATCCCATGTGAAAGCGTCTCAAGGTTTACTATCTTGTGGTTTAAATCATCAGTAAGCTAATAACATCGAAAGCACGGTTGTAAAAACAACTTGCACGACTGCTGTTCATCTCCCAAAAAGAAAATCGAGCAGTTCTACAGATGTAAATGTTGAGAAGTTACATTCTTTCTCTGTCATGTCTGGCTGCCGTTGAACTAAACAATACCTCGAAGTGTGCAGTGGTTAAGTCCTTGTGAGCTACCATCTTTGTAGAAGTAGAACGTGGTGGACATCAGAGAAAGAAGGAGAGCCGATAAAGCAAAGCATAGGTACAAAATGAACATGTTTGGGGATTGCTGTCTTGTATGTTCTTCTCCAAAAATAGTGTTAATATTTCTATGCAGTACCCACATTACCATCTCCTCATTGCATCACTGAGTTGATGATATTTAAAACACAAACACCTTTCTCTGTGTGTGTGTCCGTCTCACTTCTCTCTCTGCCACGCACACACATACACACACGCTGGCACACGCAAATATACACACATTACATTTGGTGAGTTCAGTATGAATCTTTTTAAGGCGTAAATAAAGACTTTCTCCTGATGAGGGATGATATAAACCACTTAGCACTTAGCATGGCGTGACGGGACATACCAGAACAACTCAAACTATCCCGCTTCTGAAAATCAATACATCTCCATTGCAAAATATTAATGTTTTGACATCATTTTTTAATAAAAGAGTAAAGCTATGATTAGAAGAAAAATATAGGTTTAAATATGATAATGGCATCTCCACTCGTGCACACAGGTCCACACACACAGACGGATATGCACACACACACACACACACACACACACACACACACACACATCTATTCCTTTCATAGTTAGGTATTCATACCTAATTAATAATTGTGTTCTAGTTCTTATTGCTTCTGAAGATAGGACAGTAAAAGATTAACTAAACACGGAGGTTAGGGAGTGAGACAAGAACCAGGGTAGAGGAAGTGTCTCCCAGGCTCACAGTAAGGGGGTCAGTATTACAGTTTCTCCTCACAGTGATCGGCTACTGACGTCCTCAACTGTCAAGAAAACAAACATCTGTGCTCAACACGCCTCTCAAGAGATGCCTCCCTCCAAGGCCAAACCAAATCAGAGCTACATTATTACCATTCAGTGGCCCCCCTATACCCCACATCAAAGTGACATCAACAGTAGTGGCTGAGATGGTCTTTATATGTTGGTTCCTCCATGAGTAGAGATAGCAGTCTACTACTGGAAGGTCAAGACTCACATCAAAGACATTCAAGCTACTAAGTGGAGGTGAAATCCTGCCCCCTCCTGGGGGAGGACAGGACTGCTGCTACATCTACTACAGAAGGCTGCCCTCAGAGATGGCAGGGGGGTGGGGCAGGCCAGGGGGAGGAGCCCACTTGTGCCTCCCAAACTGTGGCTATATGTCAGAAGGACAAGCGAGCGTCTTGTTAACATCACGAATCTGGACACAAACATAAGAAGGAGCGATAAACAGGCAGAGCAACACACCAGGTTTGCTTGTTCTCGTGCACATATATAGAATAATAATATATATCTTATATATGTGTGTATATATATCTATATATATAGATATAGATATACATCAAACAAGCCAGATAAAACAAAAGTAACACCACTGGTATCTGAAAGAGCAGCGTTGTCGTGACGACAGGAGCAGTACAACATCCAGAGCCGGTCCTGTAGCAGGAGTGTAGGATGTGATGTACAGGTGTCCTCTGGCTGATGGTTAGCATACTGGACGTAGAGCACTGAGACCTGGTGGCCAACGGGTCTGTGATGATTGGCTGAAGACGTGGAGTGATACAAACCTGTTGCCTAGAGATTATGCAAATTCACACACATATATTTAATTTTCTCGGAATTATTGAGAGAAAGGGCCAGTTAGCTAGACGTAACCCTGCATGTCATTCTCCTGTAATTCCGAGAGTCTAGCTTGTCCCCGTGGCTAGGTTCTCTAGAGGAGCTACAGGCCATGCCATCACGCATGCTCCAACAGATAACGCAAAGCACCTTTTGCTAGCTTTTTTTTTTGTTTGTTTAAGTTTGGTTTGGTTTTGTTTTGTACGAAAAATCATGCGTCTAACCTAGAACTCGATTGACAGTTTCTTAAAAAAGAAGAAGAAATAAAGTAAGAAAAAACTACGAGTAGATCCATCTGCCGTCTCCCCGGCAGCGCGCTGATCGGCGGCGTAGCTGCTAGCTTTGTGTACATTTCGTCGGTGTCCATTGCTCTTTCGTCGGCCTCTTCCGATGAGTGGCCCCCGCCCCCTGCTGGCCGTCATGTGTCTATGTAGGATGGTTTGGGTGAGGGGGTTTGATCCTGTGGGGAGCCCTGTGTGTGTGGAGAGAGACACAACACTCAACACAATAGATGCTTCCAGACACTGCTCGAATGAGGCTCTGTCATGCAAACCACTAGTTGACAAACGATAGCCTTGTAGCATTGTTTGTATCAATGTTGTTTTAACGCATGATGGTTTCCCTGGTCTTAGCTATGTAGCGCATGCCTTAGTAGCCAGATGAGAGATGTTCACGGACATTACAGGTGCAGTGGGTAACTCTCTGATTGGTTCCCAGGTGTGTCAAATTAAACACTTCTCAGGTGGAGAACATAGGGAGGGAGCAGAGGCTCTCTCCTGCTCTCACAGCACCGGAATGTGTGTGTGTGTGTGTGTGTGTGTGTGTGTGTGTGTGTGTGTGTGTGTGTGTGGGCAGAAGTCTAGAAGAAGGTCCATCTCCCACGTAAGCACATTCCTATTCCCATTGAGATCACACCACTTCCCCTCTCATCACTGTTCTGTTGAGTTCAATTAGCCAAGACGTATCAATATTAATACCTATGATGATTCATTAGGCTATACATTATTAAGGCTTTAGCCACCATCGCCTTCTCCTCTCACCATCTGGACTACTAAACCAGACCAGATCTGGAAACCCCTATACCCCTTATCCCCTATACCCCTTTACCCCTATACCCCTATACCCCTTATCCCCTATACCCCTATACCCCTTATCCCCTATACCCCTACACTCCTTATCCCCTATACCCCTATACCCCTTTACCCCTATACCCCTATACCCCTTTACCCCTATACCCCTATACCCCTTATCCCCTATACCCCTACACTCCTTATCCCCTATACCCCTATACCCCTTATCCCCTATACCCCTACACTCCTTATCCCCTATACCCCTATACCCCTTTACCCCTATACCCCTATACCCCTTTACCCCTATACCCCTATACCCCTTATCCCCTATACCCCTACACTCCTTATCCCCTATACCCCTATACCCCTTTACCCCTATACCCCTATACCCCTATACCCCTTATCCCCTATACCCCTACACTCCTTATCCCCTTATCCCCTATACCCCTAATCCCCTATACCCCTTATCCCCTATACCCCTACACTCCTTATCCCCTTATCCCCTATACCCCTTATCCCCTATACCCCTTTACCCCTTATCCCCTATACCCCTACACTCCTTATCCCCTATACCCCTACACTCCTTATCCCCTATACCCCTATACCCCTTATCCCCTATACCCCTACACTCCGTATCCCCTATACCCCTATACCCCTTTACCCCTATACCCCTTTTCCCCTATACCCCTATACCCCTTTACCCCTATACCCCTATACCCCTTATCCCCTATACTCCTATACCCCTTTACCCCTATACCCCTACACTCCTTATCTCCTATACCCCTAAACTCCTTATCCCCTATATCCCTTTACCACTATACCCCTATACCCCTTATCCCCTACACTCATTTTCCCCTATACCCCTATACCCCTTATCCCCTATACCCCTATACCCCTTTACCCCTATACCCCTATACCCCTATACCCCTTATCCCCTATACCCCTATACCCCTTTAACCCTATACCCCTATACCCCTTATCCCCTATACCTCTATACCCCTATACCCCTATACCCCTTTTCCCCTATACCCCTATACCCCTATACCCCTTTACCCCTATACCCCTATACCCCTATACCCCTATACCCCTTATCCCCTATACCCCTATACCCCTTATCCCCTATATCCCTTTACCACTATACCCCTACATACACTATAGAAGACCCAACCCCACTAAGGTGGTGAACCGGTATGGTCCTTAAAGGCTATATAATAGTTATTGGTTGGAAGTGCTGATACCAAACCAAGGGGTCTGGGAAGGACAAAGCTCTTTAGTTCTCAAGTGTGTATAGAGTTATAGACGTGACCCTGACATATGGCAACCAGTAGCCCTCGCTCACATGACCTGGGGGCTGGGGGCCACCTTGACACACACGCGCACGCAAGCACACACACACACACACGCACGCACACACACACGCACGCACGCACATGCACACACACACACACACGCACGCACGCACACACACACGCACGCACACACACACACGCACATGCACACACACACACACACACACACACACACACGCACGCACGCACGCACGCACATGCACACACACACACACGCACGCACACACACACACGCACACACACACGCACGCACGCACATGCACACACACACACACACACACGCACGCACACACACACACGCATGCACATGCATGCACACACACACACACACACGTACGCACATGCACACACACACACACACACACACGCAGGCGCACACTGGCAGACACACAATTCCAAATACTAGGCCTGCTATAAACATACATGTACTGTATAGAATTTGTGATATTGCCTTTAATTGCCTTAAGTGTGTCTAATATATAAATACTGATACTTACAATTGTGTACAATAAGTACACAATATAATCAGTAGAAGCCATAAGCTGCAGTGCTAAAGGAGAACTAACAGTGTATTCAGTGTCATCTATGAAGGCCTTCTAATGCATCCACTATCAAAGGAGTGGATGAGCTGAGAGTTAGTTCACTGTCCACACGCAGCAGGAAACATACACATTAGCATGCTACTGAATTAGCATCAACTCAATGGCACATTCAGCAGCCCCATTTAACCCGGTGAGGCGGGTTAAATGGTATGACCCGGTGAGGCGGGTCAAATGGTATCACCCGCCCACAGGGGGTCCGGTACCTTTAGGGACGCTGGCCCTCGGTCTGCCTCACTGCTTTACCCGCCGCAGACTGGCACACTGCACTATCTGAGCCCCTCGCTTCACATCCATTATATCCAGCTACAGGCAAGGAGTGGGGGGGGGGGGTTAGTTAGGGTGGGGGAGGAGGGGGAAGAGAGGGAGGAGGAGGAGGAGGAGGAGGAGGAGGAGGAGGAGGAGGAGGAGGAGGAGGAGGAGGAGGAGGAGGAGGAGGAGGAGAGGAGGAGGAGGAGGAGGGGGAGGAGGAGAGGGAGGAGGA
>CM051017.1:25659873-25674873 GCA_027704905.1 Muraenolepis orangiensis
GCCTGCTGTTAGTATGCTGTTAGCATGATGCAAGCATAATGTTGGCATGCTGTTGGCATGCTGTTGGCATGATGTAAGCATGATGTTAGCATGATGTTAGCATGATGTAAGCATGATATTTGCATGATTTTAGCATGATTTTAGCATGATGTTAGCATGCTGTTAGCCTGGCTACATGGTGGATAGCCTTTAACCTCTGGAGCCATGGGCCAAGGAGGCCCAGAAAGACTGAATGTCAGCAACTGATTGATCTGGAGCAACTTGGCTACATATCGGTGTAAAATAGCGTTGGCTAAACACCAGGTTCAGAAATAGCTTATGAATCCCTGCCGTGTTTAGGATCCGTTCCTGCACTCGAGGATCCCAGCTAACTGGTTCACACCAACACCGCACGACACTTTGAAGAGCTGAACCTGGACCACATCTTCTGAATATGTATCGTAGTGTAGTTCTACTGCACATAAATCACCACCACTACTTCCTTTAGGAGCGGGGGGGTCACCACCACATCTAGACCTTCACATCAACCCAGCAAACCCCAAACACCACACTCACACAAACTACTGTTACTGTCACAACCTTCAAATCCACCTTTTTCAACCTAACACCTTGCATGTCAAACGTGTGATTTGGGGCATGTTTGAGATCCATTCCAAGCCTCTTAGTTCCCCTGCCGGGTACCTTGAGGATGACTCTCCGTCGCACCACCCTGGTGGTCACGTTCTCCTCCTCGTCCGCCACCCCCTCCCCCTCTCCCAGCTCCCGGTCCAGCTGGGTGTGCACGTAGGAGAGCACCGAGCGCACCGAGCCGCTGGCTATGTGGAGGACGTTCTGGCAGCTGATGACCAGGAAGGCCAGCAGCACGGCGCTGAACAGCAGCTCCGTGACCAGAGCCCACATGGTGTCCCCCGGCCGGACGCCCTCTCCTCAGACCCACGATCCTCCGCCTTCTGTCTCACCCACTGAGCCCACGCCCACCTCACAGCCCTCCTGTGCCTGTGAGCAAGGTGGCTTCTCAACCTCTGGGTTCCCCGCGATGGTGGAGATGAAGATAAAGTGAAGTCCCGGGTGTTCTTCAGGTTTTAGTGAGTATAAAGTAAAGTATCCTCCAGTTTCGTCAGCCGGGGGAGTGGACCCTCCAACGACCTGCTGTCCTCTGCCAGTTGGTGGGTGGGAATGGCTCTGACACCAGAGCCACACACCACCTTAGTAGGATACTATTACACTCTCTCTCTCTCTCTCTCTCTCTCTCTCTCTCTCTCTCTCTCTCTCTCTCTCTCTCTCTCTCTCTCTCTCTCTCTCTCTCTCTCTCTCTCTCTCTCTCTCTCTCTCTCTCTCTCTCTCTCTTTTTTCCATTTACCATATACATTGAGATAAACCGAGACTTTTCCTCAGGGAGTCACAATGTACTGCACAGACTCACAGACTCACTCCCCTGGTGGAGTATAGAGTATAGAGTATAGAGTACTGTGTATAGAGTATATAGTATAGAGTATAGTGTATGGAGTATAGAGTATAGAGTATAGAGTATAGAGTACTGTGTATAGAGTATAGAGTATAGTGTATAGAGTATAGAGTATAGAGTATAGAGTATAGAGTATAGAGTATAGTACTGTGTATAGTGTATAGTAGTGTGTATAGAGTATAGTACTGTGTATAGGGTATAGTACTGTGTATAGAGTATAGTATTGTGTATAGTACTGTGTATAGAGTATAGTACTGTGTATAGAGTATAGTACTGTGTATAGTACTGTGTATAGAGTATAGTACTGTGTATAGAGTATAGAGTATAGTACTGTGTATAGAGTATAGTACTGTGTATAGTACTGTGTATAGAGTATAGTACTGTGTATAGTACTGTGTATAGTACTGTGTATAGAGTATAGTACTGTGTATAGAGTATAGTACTGTGTATAGTACTGTGTATAGAGTATAGTACTGTGTATAGAGTATAGTACTGTGTATAGAGTATAGTACTGTGTATAGTACTGTGTATAGAGTATAGTACTGTGTATAGTACTGTGTATAGAGTATAGTACTGTGTATAGTACTGTGTATAGAGTATAGTACTGTGTATAGAGTATAGTACTGTGTATAGAGTATAGTACTGTGTATAGTACTGTGTATAGGGTATAGTACTGTGTATAGTACTGTGTATAGAGTATAGTACTGTGTATAGAGTATAGTACTGTGTATAGTAGTGTGTATAGTAGTGTGTATAGAGTATAGTACTGTGTATAGAGTATAGTACTGTGTATAGTACTGTGTATAGAGTATAGTACTGTGTATAGTACCGTGTATAGGGTATAGTACTGTGTATAGTACTGTGTATAGAGTATAGTACTGTGTATAGAGTATAGTACTGTGTATAGTACTGTGTATATAGTATAGTACTGTGTATAGTACCGTGTATAGGGTATAGTACTGTGTATAGTACTGTGTATAGAGTATAGTACTGTGTATAGAGTATAGTACTGTGTATAGTACTGTGTATAGAGTATAGTACTGTGTATAGAGTATAGTACTGTGTATAGTACTGTGTATAGTACTGTGTATAGAGTATAGTACTGTGTATAGTACTGTGTATAGAGTATAGTACTGTGTATAGTACCGTGTATAGGGTATAGTACTGTGTATAGTACTGTGTATAGAGTATAGTACTGTGTATAGTACTGTGTATAGAGTATAGTACTGTGTATAGAGTATAGTATTGTGTATAGTACTGTGTATAGTACTGTGTATAGGTATAGTACTGTGTATAGTACTGTGTATAGAGTATAGTACTGTGTATAGAGTATAGTACTGTGTATAGTAGTGTGTATAGTAGTGTGTATAGAGTATAGTACTGTGTATAGAGTATAGTACTGTGTATAGTACTGTGTATAGAGTATAGTACTGTGTATAGTACCGTGTATAGGGTATAGTACTGTGTATAGTACTGTGTATAGAGTATAGTACTGTGTACTGTGTATAGAGTATAGTACTGTGTATAGTACTGTGTATAGAGTATAGTACTGTGTATAGAGTATAGTACTGTGTATAGTACTGTGTATAGTACTGTGTATAGAGTATAGTACTGTGTATAGTACTGTGTATAGAGTATAGTACTGTGTATAGTACCGTGTATAGGGTATAGTACTGTGTATAGTACTGTGTATAGAGTATAGTACTGTGTATAGTACTGTGTATAGAGTATAGTACTGTGTATAGAGTCTAGTATTGTGTATAGTACTGTGTATAGAGTATAGTACTGTGTATAGAGTATAGTACTGTGTATAGTACTGTGTATAGAGTATAGTACTGTGTATAGAGTATAGTACTGTGTATAGTACTGTGTATAGAGTATAGTACTGTGTATAGTACTGTGTATAGAGTAAAGTACTGTGTATAGTACCGTGTATAGGGTATAGTACTGTGTATAGTACTGTGTATAGAGTATAGTACTGTGTATAGTACTGTGTATAGGGTATAGTACTGTGTATAGTACTGTGTATAGAGTATAGTACTGTGTATAGGGTATAGTACTGTGTATAGAGTATAGTACTGTGTATAGGGTATAGTACTGTGTATAGAGTATAGTACTGTGTATAGAGCATAGTACTGTGTATAGAGTATAGTACTGTGTATAGTACGTGTATAGAGTATAGTACTGTGTATAGTACTGTATAGAGTATAGTACTGTGTGTAGTACTGTGTATAGGGTATAGTACTGTGTGGAGGGTCTCATGGATCACATGTCAGAACAGGAGAGAGGAGCTTCTTCTATATTTGGCAACAAACACATGTCCGTTTTTGTGCCCATGTTGGGCTGTGGTTTGGTGTGTGTGTGTGTGTGTGTGTGTGTGTGTGTGTGTGTGTGTGTGAGTGTGTGTGTGTGTGAGTGTGTGAATAACCTACTATAAAGACAGTGTTTGAGAATTGAATGTCATGTAACATTATGCACAAACATAAGGAGAGGTGTAGAAGACTCAGTCGATAGTTAGTGAGTCAGCATGGGAGGATATGCTCTGTGTATAAATACCAGTTAAGCACGACCGCTCCTGAGAAAGGTTCAGTGACCATGGACCCAGATAAACCTGACAGGGTGGTAAACACAGACTCATGTGATGACCTCTGAACCCGCCCAGATCTGAAGCCATCTCTTATTGTGTCGGCACAATCTGCATTAGTCAATCGTCCAGTTGGATATTCCTATTTTACATTAAACAAATCACAATATATAATATAATATATAAGATTTGACTAATATGATTTGACAGATGACACAGTTCACCAGATCTAATTCTGTGTATTCTATTTCTGCACAATGGATCTTGTGAGCTTTGGACCATGCAGTCTGAGGTTCTGTTCCTCTCACCTGTGCCCTGAGGCGTACGTCGTCCCAGGACCTCAGATCGGGGACCCGGTGGGGGAACCCCAAGCCCTTCTCAAAGGGCTGAGTCCCCCGGAAGTGTCCCCTCAGGATCTCCGAGTGTCCCATGTCCCTGATGGGCTGCAGCAGAGCCTCCTGGGACAGACGCACCGGGTCTCCGTCCCTCACATCGCGCACGGCCGACATCACGCCGTCCACAGCCTGCCGGGGCTTGGGCTGAGTGCCCACCCAGGCCTGGGTGGGGTCCGTGACGGGGGTCCAGCCTGGACCCGTCTGCTCCTGCAGGTAGGATAGAAAAGATCCTCCTCCACCTCCACCATTACCTGACCTGGGAGACGGGACAGGGCATGGATGGTGAAGAGTGTCCTCAAAAAGACGGATAACATCCTCATTGGACGAAGGGAAGCGCTTATTTTGTTAGCATGGCTGAAAACATCAACAGATGAGCACTTTGTTTGTTGCACTGCATCGTAGCTAGCTAGCTGCTGCAACTCATCGGTGGTCAGAAACATGCTAGCCTACTTAAGATCCTAAAGGTTTAGCAAGCAATTCTATAAATCCTATAGCATTGGAGGAAGAATCTTGATAAGGTAGCGATAAAACACTGAGGTTCCCACATTACGATTAGTCACATGACCAGCCTGTAGGACTGTTGTAATGTGCCTGTCCACCTGAGGGGGGCGGTGTTCCTCACCTGTCTCCGCTCCGATCCGTTACATTGCTCAGACCAGGGGACTCGCTGAGTCGGGCGTACACCCTCTGCTGTCCTGCAACGAGAGAAAGCCTTTCCTCTGAGCCCGTCCCTCCTTGTTCTCTTCCTCCTCCTCCTCTTCCTCCTCCCCTGGTTCCATCTCCGCCACTCATGCTTGCAAACGCCAAAGCCTCTGAATTGACCTCTGACCCCTGACCGTGATTCAGTCCGTCGGCGTCAATGCCGTCGATGGTCCCCCCGACGGAGGCGGGCGTGGCGGTGGCCGTGCTGAGCGAGTCGACGCCCATCTCCGAGTCGTCCTCGGCCAGCTCTACGGAGCCGTGGCTCAGCCCCGCCCCGTCTCCGGTGCCGGCAGGTCGGCCCGGGGTCCCGTAGGGCGGACCGGGCGGGCCCCCTGAGTCGTCGGCGTGGCTGCGCTCCAGCGAGGAGTCCTCCACGGCCACCAGGGAGGGGCTATTGCCCGAGGGCCACACCTGCACATCAGACATCTCCATGAGCGTGTCCTCCTCGGTGGTGGCGATGGGCGCACAGTCCAGGCTGGAGACTTCCTGCCAGTAGGGCTCGGCGCCCAGCGGAGAGGGCAGGCTGTACTGCATGGAGGCCGGTGAGAGGAGCTCGTCCTGCACCAGCCCATAACCTGGAGCGAGACACAGAGAGGCACACTGACATGGGCCCCCCCGCCCGCCACACCTCACCCCCCTGGGCACCGGACCCCCGACCACCCCCGGAGAGTGGGGCTGTTGTGGTGGTGGGGGGCGTTTGGGAGGCGGGGGTGGGAGGGTGCCCCTGCACATGGGCAGGACCAATAGGAGGAGGAGGGGGGGGGGGGGGGGGGGGGGGGGAGAGAGACAAACATGGCTGAAGTAAAAGGTGCAGGAAGCTCAGGATAGAGGAAGCAGAGAGACAGAAGTTCATGAGTAACCCCTCACCAGGATCAGCCCACCGGGACAGCCCCAGAACACAGGAGTCCTGCTTTGGGGACTGTGCTCTAATGAGTCCCAGGGGACCTCACGAGGGTCTGGTCTTGTTCACCATGAGACGGGGCGTGTTCCAGTGGTTTGAGCTCAGTGATTGGTTACTCTCTACAGAGGATTGTCAAGCTAGGTCACAGCCAGCACTGACAGATAGCAGCAGCAGATACAGCCAGACAAGAGAGAGAGAGAGAGAGAGAGAGAGAGAGAGAGAGAGAGAGAGAGAGAGAGAGAGAGAGAGAGAGAGAGAGAGAGAGAGAGAGAGAGAGAGAGAGAGAGGAGAGAGAGAGAGAGAGAGAGAGAGAGAGAGAGAGAGAGAGAGAGAGGGAGAGAGAGAGAGAGAGAGAGAGAGAGAGAGAGAGAGAGAGAGAGAGAGAGAGAGAGAGAGAGAGAGAGAGAGAGAGAGAGAGAGAGAGAGAGAGAGAGAGAGAGAGAGAGAGAGAGAGAGAGAGAGAGAGAGAGAGAGAGAGAGAGAGAGAGGGATAGAGAGAGAGAGAGAGAGAGAGAGAGGGGGGGGGGGTCTAGCTGTGTCTGAAGCTGCTCTGTACACTGCCCCCTGTAGGTAGAAGGCCTCTCTGTTAGGGCTGAGGACACACCTGTCCAGCAGGGGGAGACATACCCATGCCATCAACACACAGGTAGTTTATTTTTCATTCCAATGTTCTCTGTCAAACACACACACACACACACACACACACACACACACACACACACACACACACACACACACACACACACACACACACACACACACACACACACACATGCATTTTGCGTTATTATGTTTTCATTCAAAGACAGGCAGGAGGCTAGTATAAATCAGGCTGGATAGCATGCTGCAGGCAAATGATCTAACACTGCAACCCACCCCTCACACCTCATGAACCAGAACCATAAACCATCATCAACCATCCCAACACACGCAGACCCATGGTTGACATATATACTGTATACATACATATATAGTTTCACAAAAATACAGTTTTTTTCAATCTTTTTTGTAATTTGCTGGTGGACGGGTGGACTCAGGTCACTCCTACCGCCGGTTGTGACCCTCTGTTGTGAAACAACGTTGCTTCATCACAACGTCGACCCCGCGTCCTAAAGGTCAAAGGTCAGTGGGGATGATCCAAAAGGGATAGTCTGTCAATGTGTGGACAGGTGTTCATATGTAACAAAAGAAGAAACTGCTCATCCCAAAGTCACATTCAACCAACGTGGAGGTGTTCAGCCATCAGAGACAGGGGACGTCCAGATGTTCCTCATCGAAGAGCTGATGTGCAGAAGCAAATGACTGCTGTTTTACAGCTAAGACACGGTGAAGGGGCTAGGGGCTAGATCCTGTCAGTAACCATGTGTGGAGAGAGAGAGAGAGAGAGAGAGAGAGAGAGAGAGAGAGAGAGAGAGAGAGAGAGAGAGAGAGAGAGAGAGAGAGAGAGAGAGAGGGAGCATATGTCTGTTCCAAAGCCCTGCAGTGTAACTTGAGAATGGGCTATTCTGCTGATCAGTCGTCAACAGACGACTTTAACCGGCTTTCCTCGCACAGAGAAAACGTTAGCAGATGGTAAACCAAATCATACCAATAGCTACCATTGTTCTGTAACACAATACAGGAACTTAGGGACTCGTAATGCTTCCCTTCAAGTCAACTCAATTAGGATTTCATGCTACTAAAAAATAGTAAATGCTGTTAGCATAGAAAGTGTCATGTCACGGTAAACCTATCCTCAACAGCGTGAACGGCTGTTTAATGACGTTACAATATTCCTTATCAGAAGATGTCTGAGATCTTAGCCATAGTAGCCATAGCTGTTATTTTGTACAATTATTTTGTACAATTTTGTTCAAATATTATTAGTTTGAGTCACATGACTCAAACAAGCCACCCCACAGTGTGGTAGTGAAGGCTGGCCATTACGGGTCAGAGGTCACAGGTTCATTAACCCCTGACCCCTCTGAAACATCACACATGTGGGAGGAGGAGAACAGGGAACACCGGCGATCGGTAAGAAGCAGCTTCAGGCTCTCAGACCCTTTGGGAGGTCTTAGAGCCTGTTAGCGTGTCGCTTAAAGTGGTTTGCACATCACTGTTTATTGACATAGTAAAATGTGTGCAGTATTGTGGATAGTAGTCCTAAAGGACTCAAGGAAATATTTTTGTTATTAACTAACTAAATGTTGACCTTGTTTATGAAAAAAAACATAAATCCAATAAAACGTGCATTTTGGTATTGTGAGAAATGTTTGACTGGACAGGAAGTGCTTCTGGGTTCAGACGAGATGAGGGGAGATGTGAAGACATGGAGGAGATGACAGGAAGGTCAACTCTGTCCACTCGATGGCTGTGTATGTACGTGTGCAGTGAGACGCAGAAAGACTTACAGAGACACATTGAGACAACAGAGAAGAACTCTAAAACACCAAACACATTTGAAATATATATCACACACACACACACACACACACACAGGTTCACATTGGAGAAACAGAGAAACATTGATATGTACAACACTGAAAAACACAGTAACAAAAGTAATGCTCCCCACTGTGATATACACACACATAGAGACAGATATACATATAGACAGAGAGAGAGACATAGAGACAGAGAGAGAGACATAGAGACAGAGAGAGAGACATAGAGACAGAGAGAGAGACATAGAGACAGAGAGAGAGACATAGAGACAGAGAGATATACATATAGACAGAGAGAGAGACATAGAGACAGAGAGACAGAGAGAGAGAGAGAGAGACATATAGACAGAGAGATATACATATAGACAGAGAGAGAGACATAGAGACAGAGAGACAGAGAGAGAGAGAGAGAGAGACATATAGACAGAGAGATATACATATAGACAGAGAGAGAGACATAGAGACAGAGAGACAGAGAGAGAGAGAGAGAGAGACATATAGACATAGAGATATACATAGAGACAGAGAGAGAGAGACATAGAGACAGAGAGACATAGAGACAGAGAGAGAGACATATAGACATAGAGATATACATAGAGACAGAGAGAGAGAGAGACATAGAGACAGAGAGAGAGAGAGAGAGAGAGAGAGAGAGAGAGAGAGAGAGAGAGGAGAGAGAGAGAGAGAGAGAGACAGAGAGACGGAGAGAGAGACATATAGACAGAGAGAGAGAGAGAGAGAGAGAGAGACATATAGAAAGAGAGACAGAGAGAGACAGAGAGACGGAGAGACAGAGAGACAGAGAGAGAGAGAGAGAGAGAGACATAGAGACAGAGAGAGAGACATATAGACAGAGACAGAGAGACATATAGACAGAGAGACATAGAGAGAGAGACATATAGACAGAGACATATAGACAGAGACATAGAGACAGAGAGACAGAGAGACAGAGAGACAGAGAGACAGAGAGACAGAGAGAGAGAGACATATAGACAGAGACATATAGACAGAGACATAGAGACAGAGAGAGACATAGAGACATAGAGACAGAGAGACAGAGAGACATAGAGACAGAGAGAGAGAGAGAGACATAGAGACATAGAGACATAGAGACAGAGACATAGAGACAGAGACAGAGACAGAGAGACATAGAGACAGAGACATAGAGACAGAGAGACAGAGAGACATAGAGACAGAGAGACATTCAAATAGAAACATTCATTCATGAACACAGTCACAATTTCCCCTTCTGAAAAAGGCTTTTCTTGTATCCCTGTATAGAACGGACCATTCTAGAAACACAGAGGAGACATGCTCTCAGCTCATTTCCTGGTACGCATGCCTTGCAGGAACACTTCACTGGGTCATGCAACGCTGGGTGCCATCGCAGGGGTGGAAGAACTTAATTTCCCAGAAGCCAACTGTGCAAACTCCTGCCCCTCATTTAGGTGTCACCATGCAAACGTATGAGGGGAGAACTGAAGCTCTCGTGCAGTCAGACATGCAGGAGGTCAGGAAGAGACTGATGTGAAGGAGGAGAGAGGAGAGGAGAGGAGAGGAGAGGAGAGGAGAGGAGAGGAGAGGAGAGGAGAGGAGAGGAGAGGAGAGGAGAGGAGAGGAGAGGAGAGGGGGAGAGGAGAGAGGAGAGAGGGGAGAGGAGAGAGAGAGGAGAGAGGTGAGAGGGGAGAGGAGACATCCACAAAGGAGGGGACAAGAGGAGGGTAGCCAGAAGGACATTAGATTTAGATTTAGAGAGCAACAAATAAACATAGAGAGAGAGAGAGAGAGAGAGAGAGAGAGAGAGAGAGAGAGAGAGAGAGAGAGAGAGAGAGAGAGAGAGAGAGAGAGAGAGAGAGAGAGAGAGAGAGAGAGAGAGAGAGAGAAGGAGGAGAGAAGGAGAGGGGGAGTGAGGGACACCTCCACCCCCGATGGGTCCTGGATATATAATATATAATTTATAATATATAATATATAATTTATAATATATAATATATAATATTTAATATCATCTGTGTGAGGGGATTAGCTCACGGAGCTTTATAGTTTAACAAAAATAAGGAAAAAGGGATTTTCAAGACTACAAAAAATCTCTTCTAATACTATAAGTAGTCTTAAAGTAAAGACAGAAAGATATGGGTCAGAGGTCAATATGAGGTCAGCATGAGGTCAGAGTTCGAGGAGTAGGAGGAGGAGGAGGAGGAGGAGGAGGAGTGAGGAAGAGAAGGGCGACCGGGCTGCAGATGACACGTGGAAAGGAAACACACCGACAGATTCAGAGTCACAGGAAGTAACCAGGGAACTTTCCAGAAGGACATACAAGCGGGCCGACCGCGGTCCTCGGGACGCTCCCACTGGGCCCATGCATGGCAGGCAGAGAGCTGGAACCACCAGTCATCATCCTTCACATCATCAACACACTTCTCATCAACTGCTAGATTATTCTGCTGTTTCTAGAGAATCCTGCCATTCTAAGGATAAAAGCCACGCAAATTAGAGTTATTTCTAAACAAATAGTAGGAATAATTTATATTATTAATTTTCATAGATAGATCAATTCATTGATAAGCCACATGGCTTGCTGATGTATCATGTATTCTAATGAAGATGAGCCTCTCTGAGCAGGACATGTCGCTCATGGAGCTCCAGTTCCTCTAGTGTAGATCTTGGTACTAAGTATCAAGACGGGCCTAGCATGCTTTAACCTGTAGATGGCAGCAACCTCCCCATAATAGACTAGTGTGTAGTTACCCTTTAAATCACTCTGGATCATTCCCTTTAAATAACTCTGGATCAGTCCCTTTAAATAAGTCTTGATCATATGGATTACTATCAAAGGATTACAATAGACAAAGTTATGGACAAGAGCTGGAAAATGTGAGATAAAAAGAGCTAAAAGCTTTACGGACTGAAGCCTAGCAGACTCATAAGGCTCTTCCTATTTAAAGCTAAACCTCCTCTGCTCTTCCTTCATTGTGTGAGCAGCAATAGACACAACACCCACTAAATATATTCACGGAGAAAGACGAAGGCCTTTGAGATACTTCAAATAAGACAGATAGACAGACAGAATTTCAGACGGACAGACAGACAGACAGACGTACGGACGGACGGACGTATCAGATGCACTGCAGGTGTGATCTGAGCGTCGCTGTCGAGCCTTTCATGGTCATGTTTCTATTGCTCCAGTTTGCACAGCGAGGACCTGGAGGTCTGGAGACAGAGAGCTGAGCGGGCTCTCGCTTGGGGACCAGTCCACAGGGGCAGGCCAGAGGGGTGAAACTGGAGTCAATCCAGATGTACCATGTACCATGAGGAGCAGGAGTACAGAGACTCAGGGCTGGTGACTGGAGAGGAGAGCAGTTACCATGTGCCGACCTGATGCTCCGAGGAGGACCGTGTCATGTATGGCAATGAGTTGATACACATTGAAAATATCCCATTTGAAATTCATCGGCTTTAAAATTGATAATGAATAAAAGGTGTAATTTAAGGTTAAAGCAAATGCTAAATACTTAGACACTTAGATATGTAGACTAAAACAATGCAATGAAATAATACTTTAGTGATTGTTTACTAGTATAATTGTTAACTATATCAGAACATATTTGTGGTTTCTTTCTACCTTTTCCACTACTGCACTTTAAAGTAAATCTTTACACCTAAAACTAAAGACAAAATCAAACGTAGACGTCAATATTGAACGCTTCACCACTTTGTTTCTTCCTAAGAACTGTAATGTGAACATGCGAGTGAGACCTTCCATCGGGAGGAATCTGGGAATATTCTTCACTGTTTTTTGAAACAATGAAGAAATCCTTATTTTTGTGCCAGTTGATCCAATTTGACCCAAGATACAAGTCTCTCCAGTGGTCTCTAGAGGGTCATTTGGCACATGACTCGGAAGGTCCTGAGGTAGGAGTGTCCTGAGGTCCACTCACTGATCAATGTCTAACGCTTTTACAGAAAGCACCTCAGGGTTAAATAGTAAATAGAAGAACAACAAGACAAGCCAGAGTTGGGACCGGGAGGTGTCTGAGGTGGTCTTACCGTTGGTCAGCCCGGGGGAGTGCTGCTCCCTCTCGCTGGGCCGGCAGCGGCTGAGCGAGCCCTGAGAGGGCTGGCCCTCCAGCAGGTGGACGATGTCCATGCGGTCAATGCTCTTCAGGGCCACGTACAGACTCTCCACTGGGGAGGGAGGAACACACAATGAGGGTCACGGGACAGCCAGGAAGAGACTAAGAAATGGTTATTCAACTCTGTCTTTAAAGACTCTTGCCTTGATTGTAGGGTTGTGGTCTGAATCCCCGGTTGAGGCTTCTCCATGCATTAATACAAACCCATTGAATCCCAAACTGCTGGCTTATGAACGTCTTCCTGAACATCCCTTTGAGATCATGTCTTTACACGTGATTTGGGATAAATATATGCTGATATATATAATAATGTGTCTTCATTTAGCTGCACAGTGGCCATAATGTGAGAGCTGTAAAGCAGTTAGCCGGCTGACCAATAAGTAAACAGCAAAGAGACTCCATCCTTTAAATCGGCAAAGAATAGAAGGAAATCCAAAGACTGAACAAACGAGATGCCATGGATTTAGATGTAGTTTGTCAATCGCTTTAAGTAGATCCTACACAACCTGTTCTAAGGTTGTGAGTAGTGGTGCCGTAGATCCTAAAGCAGTACAGTACTATGAGATGTAAAGGGATGGTGGACTGACTCTTAGCCCTCTTTCCCTCCCGCGTGGCCCAGAGGTTGAGCAGCGCTGAGCTCTGCTCCAGCAGAGAGTTGGGGTTCTCCACACGGATCTTGTTGATGTGGTCCACGCTGAGCTGGAGCTCCCGGGCCAGCTCTGTTCACAAGAGGGAGGAGAACGAGGGCTTCATGATGCTGGAACATACTGGATGCTGCTTGGAGCAGTAGTTATCTACTTTCATTTAGCAGGCTACACCTGCCTACCTACAGCCCTACTAACCTACTAACCTACCGCTACCTACAGCTCTACTAACCTACTAACCTACTAACCTACCTCTACCTACAGCTCTACTAACTAACCTACCTCTACCTACAGCCCTACTAACTAACCTACCTCTACCTACAGCCCTACTAACTAACCTACCTCTACCTACAGCCCTACTAACTAACCTACCTCTACCTACAGCCCTACTAACTAACCTACCTCTACCTACAGCCCTACTAACCTACTAACCTACCGCCATACGTCCATAACCCTGTTTTGAAGTGTGCATGTCTGTGTTCAAGCAGCCGGTCCCTCATCCACTCACCAGCAGCTGGTCCCTCATCCACTCACCAGCAGCTGGTCCCTCATCCACTCACCAGCCAGCTGGTCCCTCATCCACTCACCAGCCCAGTTGGTCCCTCATCCACTCACCAGCCCAGTTGGTCCCTCATCCACTCACCAGCCCAGTTGGTCCCTCATCCACTCACCAGCCCAGTTGGTCCCTCATCCACTCATCAGCAGCTGGTCCCTCATCCACTCACCAGCCAGCTGGTCCCTCATCCACTCACCAGCCAGCTGGTCCCTCATCCACTCACCAGCCCAGTTGGTCCCTCATCCACTCACCAGCCAGCTGGTCCCTCATCCACTCACCAGCCCAGCTGAGTCCCAGTTGTTCTGCGATCAGAGCCATCTTCAGCTCGGTCCTTTCCATGGCACTCATCACTGCTGCAGAATCCACACCAGAATTCATACCTTAGCAAATAAAAGGTGGACATTTCCAGACTCAGGTTAACCATTCTGCCACCGGTTTTTGATTTGGTTTCCGTAGTACCTGAAAACTAATGATAAATGTTCAAATAAACCTTTTCTTTGTGGCATCATTTCATCCTATTTTGCCATCTTGCAGCATTTGAAATGCAATCATTCATCCTGTCATTCATGTATTTACTGAATGGACGTAAGAGAGTAAGCCTTGTACCCAGAGTGGGCTCATTCAGAGCACTGTATCTCTCCCTTAGAGCTAGCGGGGTCAGAGTTCGCCTCCGGTCTTCACTCCCGACAGCCTGCGGAACACGAGGACATGACATCACTCAGAGCTCATCCCTTCTGATACATGTATTGGTTTATTGCTGTTTATTAATCTATTTGTGTATTGAGCAGCTGTACCCGGACGCAGGGCGGCATGCTGATGTTCAGGTTGCAGAGGACCTGCTGGCCGTCTTCATACTTGGTGGACTTGCGAAGGAAAGACAAAAATCCAGCTGGATCCTTGCTGCTGTCTCTCACCTGAAGGAGGAAAGTCTGCTCAGGGCTTCTCTTATATCATACATGACTTCATAATAACTACACATATATAATAACAACACATAGGAAGAAGGGGATTTGGGATTAAATGATGAAGATGAAACACATATCATCCGTTTGGTTAAGAGCTGAGTACAATCATGGTCAAGTTCATGCTGAGTTTAGCACAATCAGTTAAATATTGATTGCACACACACACACACACACACACTCACACACACACACACACACACACACTCACACACACACACACACTCACACACAC
>CM051017.1:25684873-25694873 GCA_027704905.1 Muraenolepis orangiensis
GGGGACATTGGGACATTGAGAAAATAATAACAGCTTGAAAATGAAGCCACAGACTTGATCACAACCTCGGGACGCGGCACAGAGAAGAGAGGAAGAGACAGTCATACCTATCGTTAGCTGGGTAACTCCTACAAAAGGGCAAAGGGCAAAAAAGCAGAGCTGTAAAATAACAGCCCATTAAAACGTCCACCAAACCATCCTCACCAACACCGCATCACCACTAAGTGTCAGCAGGAGCATGTGGCTGTGCTTCAGTCTGGATGGGAACGGGAACACAGCAAGGTGTCACCCTGTGGCTCTCCATACCTTCATCCTCAGACACGTCCAGGATCTCGTCCACCGTCTCCGGGAAACTCATGCGATGTTTCTCTGTTGTCGTCTGGGAGACAGAAACCATGTTGGATAAAGATGAGGTTCGTACAGACGCAACAAAAGTCACTTTGAAAAGATGGTGGTAAAGGCTTCACAGCTCACCATGGAAGCCGTCTCCTCGGTGACCAACTTGAGGACGTCGATGACGGAGATGTAGCCCAGCCTCTTAGCGATGGCCAGGGCAGACATGCCGTTCTGTGCAGAAACAGCAGAGGGGGCATGGTCACATACACAATAACAGGACCGTCTAGTCGTGGGCGAGGCGTTGGCCAACCAGAAGGTCATGACCGCAACCACCCTGGGCTCCATCTCTTCTCCCCCCTACCGTCCGGGCTCCGGTTCCGCAGCATCCGTACAGCAAGGACTAGCAGGTTTAAGGAGAGTTTTTATCCACAGGCAGTGACCTACTGAACTGATAGGAGTGCTGCCACGACCATAACATTGTCATTAACATTACACTATCATAACATGTCATTAACATTACTCTATCATAACATGTCATTAACATGACACTGTCATAACATGTCATTAACATGACACTGTCATAACATGTCATTAACATTACACTATCATAACATGTCATTAACATGACACTATCATAACATGTTATTAACATGACACTATCATAACATGTTATTAACATGACACTATCATAACATGTCATTAACATTACACTATCATAACATGTCATTAACATTACACTATCATAACATGTCATTAACATGACACTATCATAACATGTCATTAACATGACACTATCATAACATGTCATTAACATGACACTATCATAACATGTCATTAACATGACACTGTCATACTGAGCTGGAGCTTCTGGACTCATCACAGTTACTGCTCTGTATTCATGATGCTGCTGCACTACTTTTGCTTTAAAATGCTTTTTTAATGCTTTTTGCACATTTCAACACATGTAAATATCATCCTTCAGTCACTTTATTGTTCTTTTTATGTTTATCTTTTATTGTGTATAGTATTTTTATAGAATTGTTTTTGAAATTCATACTGCGGGAGGGAATGGGGAGTTAGCATTCTTGTTGCAAATGGCCAATCAACATCTTGTATCTGTTGTATGATGTTGAGGCTCTAGACCCACTCCTACTGCTGCCTTTACTCACTGTGAGTCACTTAGTGCTGGAGCTGGTCTGCTACTAGAG
Organism: Muraenolepis orangiensis; assembly: GCA_027704905.1. Taxonomy (NCBI): domain Eukaryota; kingdom Metazoa; phylum Chordata; class Actinopteri; order Gadiformes; family Muraenolepididae; genus Muraenolepis; species Muraenolepis orangiensis. The sequence goes on from CM051017.1 coordinate 25,686,418, forward strand.
GACTGAGGGCTCATGTGATCTCACCGTGGAGAGGTCGTTGGGCTGAGCTCCGTGCTTCAGCAGCAAGGTGACGATGTCCGTGTGTCCCTGCTGGGCGGCCTGGTGGAGGGAGGTGTAGTTCACCTGAGGACACAACCACACCCAGTGAGGACACCACCACACCCAGTGAGGACACAACCCCACCCAGTGAGGACACAACCCCACCCAGTGAGGACACAGCCCCACCCAGTGAGGACACAACCCCACCCAGTGAGGACACAGCCCCACCCAGTGAGGACACAACCACACCCAGTGAGGACACCACCACACCCAGTGAGGACACAACCCCACCCAGTGAGGACACCACCACACCCAGTGAGGACACAACCCCACCCAGTGAGGACACCACCACACCCAGTGAGGACACAACCCCACCCAGTGAGGACACAACCACACCCAGTGAGGACACCACCACACCCAGTGAGGACACAACCCCACCCAGTGAGGACACCACCACACCCAGTGAGGACACAACCCCACCCAGTGAGGACACCACCACACCCAGTGAGGACACAACCACACCCAGTGAGGACACAACCACACCCAGTGAGGACACAACCACCAATCTTCACCCTCCAGTGGGAAAAACAATGTTTACACACACACACACAGTGTGTGTAAATTCATAGTTAATAGTTCAAGTTTATATTTGTTATATCTTAAACCTTTTAGCATTCATCATATTTCGCCCCCCCTCTCCCCAAGTCTCCAAAGTCTCAAGTTTAAATGATACACCTTTTTTTCATTTGTATTTGATCTGCTTTATCTGTCTTATTTGTATCTATGTAACTATTAAATGATTTTACTGTGTGTTGTTTTACTCTGTCTGTAAAGCACCTTGGGTGTCCAGAAAAGCGCTATATGAAATTGAATGTGTTATATTTATTATTATTATTTTCCCCAGTAAGCCTCACCCTGACGCTGACTCTGACTCTGGTTTGAGTCCTGCTGTTCCTCTGGCCATGAGGCTTCCTGTAGGAATGCATCATCCACCACAGTTGACTTGTAGTTCTGACCATGGCCAGAGGGGGCACACTCACCCTAGTTTTGCTGTTGACGTTGGCTTGTAGCTGCAGCAGGAACTTCACCATCTTGATGTTGCCATAGTGACATGCTACATGGAGAGGGGTGTAGCCCATCTAAAAGAGAACGGGGTAACAAGACATCAACAAACACACAACACTGTAAACAGACACATAATTATATCATAATTACAAAGAGAACGATTCTTTGGCATGCCCTGTCCTTGATAACAAGTGATCAATCTTAGTTAATGAACAAGTCAGGTCTAATAAACCCTTTTCACAGAGGCATCACAAACACAGGTGTTTCTCATAACACTAATGGAGCTTTATGAACGGGTGGTAGACTACCTTCCCGCGTCCTGGAACATGAAGTACCAAACCCTTCATGACTGCTATGAGCTGTTATGTTACCATGATGCCTCTGGAACATCAAGTACCAAAACCTTCATGACTGCTATGAGCTGTTATGTTATGTTATATTACCATGTTACCATGTTACCATGTTATGTTACCATGATGCCTCTGGAACAGGAACCTTTCAATGGAGGCTGCCCTGCCACTCAGGGCAATGCTGCCGTAGACGTGAAACTACAGTCCGCTATCAATGCTTCATCATTAAGGTAACAGGCCGTATATTTACATCAACATCAGACATGAACCCATTTGAATCAAAGTCACAATGAACTTGTAAAGCCAGTTTCTTGTTTAGTTTTACAACCTTTTTTACAGTGATGTGTCCAATCCATATGGTCGGATACTAGGTTAGGGTATTCTGTGTATATATACGGTGTGACGTGATACTAGGTTAGGGTATTCTGTGTATATATACGGTGTGACGTGATACTAGGTTAGGGTATTCTGTGTATATATACGGTGTGACGTGATACTAGGTTAGGGTATTCTGCGTATATATACGGTGTGACGTGATACTAGGTTAGGGTATTCTGTGTATATATACGGTGTGACGTGATACTAGGTTAGGGTATTCTGTGTATATATACGGTGTGACGTGATACTAGGTTAGGGTATTCTGTGTATATATACGGTGTGACGTGATACTAGGTTAGGGTATTCTGTGTATATATACGGTGTGACGTGATACTAGGTTAGGGTATTCTGTGTATATATACGGTGTGACGTGATACTAGGTTAGGGTATTCTGTGTATATATACGGTGTGACGTGATACTAGGTTAGGGTATTCTGTGTATATATACGGTGTGACGTGATACTAGGTTAGGGTATTCTGTGTATATATACGGTGTGGCATGATACTAGGTTAGGGTATTCTGTGCATATATACGGTGTGACGTGATACTCTCCAGGCTATCTCCTTTCCAAGCTGTGTTTTCCTGTCAAGTATTGACGGTAACATAAACCGCGGCTCTGAGATCCAGTTATTTTTACTCAGGGTCACAACTTGAGATACTCGATCTGACTACACAAAGTAAGAGGATGTCTTTTACATGAAGACATACTTAAATATTGATTAGGCCCGTATTAGTTTCGTGTTATTAGTAGATGGGCTATATTAGGGAAACAAATACATGTTTAGACCCAAGACCCAAACATTGATGATATCTTTATCTTAACAGTACATGAGTAGCATGGCCTGCTAGCTCCTCTTATGATTTCATTCAGGTCTTCAATCATCTCCTTCCATGTAGTTTCATCTCAACTTTTCAAATTGAAATCTTTAGATTCAAGATTCAAGATGATTTAATTTCTATTTGCAAGTACGATGAAATGCTTCCTCCCATTCCCTCCTGCAGTATGAATTCCTACAACAATACTATACTATACTATACTATACTATACTATACTATACTATACTATAAACAACACTATATACTACCTATGATATGCTATACTATATACTATAAACAGCACTATATTATACAATAAAAATTAAAACAACAATAAGTGACGACTCATGGTATTTTATTTTTGAATGATGATGGTTTTACTTCTGAGGTGAGCATTATTGTTCCATGGCTCCTGTTCTCTCTGTATTTGTGTACTGTGTGTATTAGTGTGTAGTGGTGCAGGTGGAGGTGTGTTGTACCCGTGTAGCGGCGTATACCGACGCCCCTTGCTTCGCCAGGATGTCGGCGATGCCCACATGGCCCTCCTGGGCTACCAGGTGCAGCGGGGTCAGGCCGCTCTGAGGAGAGAGGAGCGTCCTGGTCCGTTAGAGAGCCACCAGAGGCTCAGAACAAACCAGGGGCTTTTGCTATTGCTCTCTGACGGGTTCTCATCGGAGCCAATCGATACCCCCTCCCTCGGCTAGTTACACCAGCCTATTTGAGCCGATTGACACCATCGTGGAGAAAACAACATTTATTGATATGTTCTTTCTGACTGGCTCACAGGGGTGCCAGGTGATGTTATTAAAACCAAGACACAGACTCTGTTTCCTGTGGATTGATCTTAATGGGCTGACAGTGTGCAGCTGTTAGAGGGTTCTCTAAAGAGAGGAGAGTCGTCTACCTTATTGCCCAGGTTAACGTTGGCCTGTTGGGAAATGAGGAGGGCCACCATGTCGGGGCGTCCCTCCTGGGAGGCCAGGTGCAGAGGCGTGACCCCCTGTAGGGACTCAGCGTTGGCCGAGGCCCCGTACTGCAGCAGGCTGCTGGCCACCTCCACCTGGTTCTGCTTGGAGGCGATGTGTAGAGGAGTGTAACCGTTCTGGAGGACACAGGCTGCAGGTGAGCTGGGGAGAACTATGTGGAGAAACACACGCCTGTGTGTGTGTGTGTGTGTGTGTGTGTGTGTGTGTGCGTGTGTGTGTGTGCAGGTTTGTGTGTGTGTGAGTGTGTGTGTGTGTGTGCAGGTGTGTGTGTGTGTGTGTGTGTTTGTGTGTGTGTGTGTGTGTGTGTGTGTGTGTGTGCAGGTGTGCAGGTGTGTGTGTGTGTTTGCAGGTGTGTGTGTGTGTGTGTGTGTGCGCAGGTGTGTGTGTGTGTGTGTGCGTGCGTGCAGCTTTGTGTGTGCGTGTGTGTGTGTGCAGGTTTGTGTGTGTGTGTGTGTGTGTGAGTGTGTGTGTGTGTGTGGTGTGTGTGTGCGTGTGTGTGTGTGTGTGCAGGTGTGTGTGTATGTGTGTGTTTGCAGGTGTGTGTGTGTGTGTGTGTGCAGGTGTGTGTGCAGGTTTGTGTGTGTGTGTGTGTGTGCAGGTGTGTGTGTGTGTGTGTGTGTGTGTGTGTGTGTGTGTGTGTGTGTGTGTGTGTGTGTGTGTGCAGGTGTGTGTGAATGTAGGTGTGTGTGTGTGCGTGCGTGCAGGTTTGTGTGCGTGCAGGTGTGTGTGTGTGCAGGTGTGTATGCAGGTGTGTGTGTGTGTGTGTGTGTGCGTGCGTGCAGGTTTGTGTGTATGCAGGTGTGTGTGTGTGTGTGTGTTTGTGTGTGTGTGTGTCCAGGTGTGCAGGTGTGTGTGTGGGTGTGTGTGTGTGTTACCCTAGCAGCGCTATGCGGAGAGCCTCCTTTGCTAACCAGCAGGTTCACCACATCCAGGTTGTTGTGATGAACTGCAACATGTAGTGGGGTCAGACCGTTCTGCAGAAACACAGCAAATACAAACACATATTCTTATTCACGATAAATATAACACAGACGCAATATATATATATATATTAGACAGTGATTGCAACACAAACACAGGAGTTCAGAGGGGGATGAATGTGGGTGCAAGGTTGTATAAAGTTATGTGATGGTGGTTTTGTGCTTCAGGGCTGAGGGTCTAGGGGCCGTGGTCGATCCATCGGGCCCCTCAGTTGGTCGGTACCTTGCCAGCAGCGTTGGCGTTGGCCCCTCTCTCCAGCAGCAGCTCCGCCACATCCACCTTGTCGTACTTGGAGGCGACATGCAGCGGAGTGAAGCCCTTCTGCAGCCACCCACAGAAAGAGAGTTCAAAACATTCAGTTCAAAACATTCATACAGCTGTTCCACTCTGACTCCACTCTCAACCACACAGCAACTGGCGTGTTGCAAACCATGGAGGATGTAAGTGTCTAGTGAGGCACCAATACCATCAGCTGGCTGACCTGCTGAGCTCCCAAGGACCCAGAGAGAGGTAAGAGTTAACCTCACTCCAAGGACCCAGAGAGAGGTAAGTGTTAACCTCACTCCCTGTCTCTCTCTCAGTCAACTCTCCGTTATGATAAATTAACTGAATTTATGAAGTGCTTTTTCTAACCAGTGGTCATTCAAATCACTTACAATTTGTGCCTCACATTCACCCATTCATCCCCATCTCCATATGACACACAGCAGGGTCGGCCCCGCAAGGCCACAGTCAGCTCGACGGGTCGGGTGACTCGGGGACGCTGTAGGACAGGTTGAACCGAAGAGAGTCACAGCAGGGGGTACGGAGCAGCGTGGCCCTACCTTGGTCATCTTGGTCTGCTGGGCGTCCATGTCCAGCAGCATGCGTATGGTCTGGGCGTGGCCTTCGCGGGCGGCGATGTGCAGAGGGGTGTGTCCCGCCGTGGTGGTGGAGTTGGGGTTGGCTTTGTGCTCCAGGAGGAGCTTCACCAGCTCCTTGTGGCCCATTCGAGAGGCGCAATGCAGCGGCGTCTGGTCGTCCTGCGAGGTTCAGGTTCAGTTTGTCACATACAGAACCCAGACCCATCAGCGGTCGCTGGTCTAGTCCATTCAACAATCACCAGAATCAACTGATAGAGCCGACTGGGAAGTAGTACGCTGAGGGCCGGGAGAATCGTTTCAACACTGCAGAGAAACAGCTGAGACCTGCTGTCAGCTCCAGAGATGAGACCTGCTGTCAGCTCCAGAGATGAGACCTGCTGTCAGCTCCAGAGCTGAGACCTGCTGTCAGCTCCAGAGATGAGACCTGCTGTCAGCTCCAGAGATGAGACCTGCTGTCAGCTCCAGAGCTGAGACCTGCTGTCAGCTCCGAGACTGCGCAGCTCAGAGATGAGACCTGCTGTCAGCTCCAGAGCTGAGCTTCCTCAGCCTCCTAGGGCTGGTGATTGAGAGCATCTTTCACTAGAGCTGAAGCTGTTGGAAAGTCTATGAAGAGCTAAAGAAGGGCATTGATTTTGTACACTGGAGAAATGTAGGGTAGCAGCAGGGTAGCTTTCTGAAAGACAACAGCGGAAGCCTTTTAATAGGGAGGGAATATGCAGTTCCCTTTGCGGGAGTCTAATTCAAAGGGTGCCAGCTTGCTCCACGAGCATCGGGAAGGACCACTCAGTTGTAGCGCTAAGAGTACAGCGTGTGTGCACTTCATCATAAAGGTCAGATGTCACGTATCGTGTGTGTGGTACCTTGGCCTTGGGGTCCACGGGCGCGGTGTTGTCCAGTAGGAACTGGGCCACCTCGTAGTTACCAGCCCGCGAGGCCATGTGGAGAGGAGTCTCCACCTTCTGCTCACACACAAACACACACTATTATTATCACGCCGAGCGCCGTAGAAACCATAAACTCCAATCAGCTCAGCTTCATCCACAGCATGTCACTTATAAAGGAGTCAAATTTATTTGATTGTCAATTTCTGATAACTGCTGCTCTGGGGGCGGCAGTAGCTCAGTCTGTTGGGACTTGGGAACCGGAAGGTCGCCGGTTCAAGTCCCTGAAACACCTGGGCACTGCCGAGGTGCCCTTGAGCAAGGCACCAGACCCCTCCACTGCTCCCCTGTATATCCAATAGCTGATACCCACTGCTCCTCATACTAGGATGGGTTCAATGAGAGGAACTCATTTCACTGTTAGACATGTGACCAATAAAGATAATTTTATAATTTATGTTCAGTATATTGAGCTGCCGGGCATAAAAAGACCTTAAATAGACGGCAATGTATTGTGTAAATTAAGTTGCAAGGTCAATATTAAATATGAAGATAGAGATACAATGGTCTCCTCCGGTCACTCGGGACAGCTCGTGAGCGATCCATCGCAGTCCAGGGTCCATGCCCACCCAGTTCTGCCGACTCACCACATTGGAGGCGCTGGGGGAAGCTCCCTTCTGCAGGAGAATCTTCACCATGTTGAGATGACCCATAAAGGAGGTGACGTGGAGTGGGGTGAGACCAGACTGGAGCACACAGAGAGTCACATGGTCAGGCCATGTCTCACATTCACCGTCTCACCTCACATTCACTGTCTCACATTCACCATCTCACCTCTGTTATATCACTGTCTCACCTTTGTTATATCACTGTATCACCTCTGTTATATCACTGTATCACCTCTGTTATATCACTGTCTCACCTCTGTTATATCACTGTCTCACCTCTGTTATATCACTGTATCACCGCTGTTATATCACTGTCTCACCTCTGTTATATCACTGTATCACCTCTGTTATATCACTGTATCACCTCTGTTATATCACTGTATCACCTCTGATCACTATGATCTCCTTTGACCAAAGGAGGATGTTCAGAGAGACACGCTCCCTCACACGGAGGTGTCTACCCAACCCAGTCCGGCCGTAAGGGCCCATCTTTGGAAGGTCATAGTTAACAAGAGACTGGAAGGTGAAGGAGTGCGCTGGTATTGCGTTAGCAGGTTAAGAAAGGCTTTATGAATATAGAAGTAGCACTGGGCCTCACCTCGGTCACGGCCTCCAGCGACGCCCCGTGCTTCAGCAGGAGGTCCATCACACGCATGTGGTTCTTCTTGCAGGCGATATGCAGAGGAGTGAAGCCGTTCTGGGAACACCATTTTACATTTAAAGGGATATAAGTCAGAACTGAAACCTCGGCCCTTCAGTTATTAGTTCTTTAAATAAAATAAAAAGAGTTGAAAAGTTAAAGGTCAACCTGGAGCCCATTTCTCCTCATTTTGGGTGACTAATGTGGACAACAAGTTTTGAAATGTGTTTGAGCTTTAGCCCAAACGTCTGCACTTTAACTCTTTGGGACAACAGTCAAAATACGTCCTGTAAAAGTGCTCTTTTTACCACTGACAGCTCAGACTGTTCTTATAAGAGTCTGTTATAAGAGCCTCGCCAGATGTCAGAGCGAGACTTCTTGTTGAGCGAGATGTTTAGACGCAATAACAGACAAAAGTATTTTGTATATTTTATTCAGGGATCCTTTCCCTAATGTTGTCAGACACGTAGAAGAACAATGTGAGCCTGTGGGAGCTCAAAACAAGCACTTTAAGAGACATACGCCTGACGGACCCAAAGGGTTACAGACGACTGAACCGTGTCACGGCCGACCGCTCGCTCAATACTGGACCTAAAGATTAGTGGACCAAAACATTACTGAGACACTAACATTAGTCACTTAAAAAGAGGGTTAGTTAACTTTTAACTATTGAATCGACCTTTAAATATTCACTATCATACACTATCATACTTTAGCTGGACTTTCTTGACTCATTACAGTTACTGCACTGCTCTGCACTCTACTGATGATGCTCTACTGGGGCTTCT
>CM051017.1:25707373-25709873 GCA_027704905.1 Muraenolepis orangiensis
ACCAGAGCTGAGAGAGAGGAGGAGGAGGAGGAGGAGGAGGAGGAGGAGGAGGAGGAGGAGGAGGAGGAGGAGGAGGAGGAGGAGGAGGAGGAGGAGGTGGAGGAGGAGGAGGAGGAGTTAGAACATTTGTCAAGACAGAAATCCAAGAGTGAGGAACTCCGAATGGAGGTTGGTGCTAGGTGTGAACCGGGCGAGGATGTCGTCACACCAGACGCTCTCCGGAGAGTTCTGTGGCGGGAACTGACTACACTTGAATCAGACATTTTCAATTTGCAATGTTTCTGTGACATTAGATCCTCCTGTTTCATATTTTGTGTTGAGTTTTATGTTCATCGTTTTCCCAGTGCTCTCCGACCTCAGGACTTACAGAGTGTGACTGTAAAACTGTTTTATCCGGATAAGCGGCAGACGATGGATGGTTGGACGGATTAAAAATTCATATTGCATATATTCTTAGACCATCAATATGCATCGTGTTGCTTCCTTTAGTCAAATCCTGGTAAACGTCTCCTCAAGGGAACAAATGAAATGCAGGATTTGGGGAACCTGTTTTCTGCTCATCCTATTGGACGTTGAGCCTTTAGGAGAACAGATGACTCAGTTCACTGCCCGGGGCTCAGGGCAGACGCTACTTCTGTTGAACAAAGTGTCATCTAGGTATCAAACAGGCCCACACTAGAATGCCTCAACAAGATCTGACACACACACACACACACACACACACACACACACACACACACACACACACACACACACACACAAGCGGCTAATCTCAAACACACACACACGCACCAGTCCGCTCCACTGCCCGGCTATCAGACCAGGTTCTAATGAATTACACTAGTTAGTGGGACTATGAACTTTCATCTGTCTCATTGACTTTTTACAGATTAACATTTTATATAATATTAACATTGACTTTTTACAGATTAACATTTTATACAATATTAACATTGACTTTTTACAGATTAACATTTTACATAATATTAATTTTGACTTTTTACAGATTAACATTTAATATTATATTTATATTGACTTTTTAGAGATTAACATTTTATATAATATTAATATTGCCTTTTTACAGATAATATTTTCTATGGACTATGCAGAAACCATGACAACCACCTGAATCACACCAGACATGGTGTGTGGAGCCAGTGTTGATTTAAACAACCAGTCTCAGTGTTCTCTGACCCCCCCCCCTGTCAGACAGAGCGATGAGGCCCTCAGGAACCCTGCCTGAAGAACAGCCAGCAGTGAAAGGGTTACCCAGGGTGACACCACGGAGGGCCCCAGGAAACAGGGACCACAGACCAGGGAAACATACATATACATTGAGATAAAACATAGAACTACCAAGAGTACAGGGGGATATATACACAGAGCACCGAATTAGGGCAAACAACATCCTTTGATTGAATGGAATTATGAATAAAATCGAACACAATTTATGCCATCCAAGTTTTGGAATAAAAATGAGAATGACAACCAAGTTCCTGAGTGACCAAAATCAACATTTCCAGAGGAGCATGAAGACAAAGTGAGGACTGACAGAAGAGTGTCCACACGTCCCACACCAGAGACGGGACAGAGACTAGCTGAAGACCAAGCCACCGCACTTCAACAAGTGGATGAAGATGCTGCTGAGAAGAAGAGAAAAAGCGTTTTCTGGTACTCACTCCAAATGTCCTGCCCGGCATGGCTGACAGCCTCCGAGCTCTTCCTCCGTTCTTCCTCTTCCTCTTTCTTCCTCTTCCTTTTTCTTCCTCTTCCTCTTTCTTCCTCCGCTTTTTCCTCAAACACGCAACATGTCTGCCCCCCGTGAGCACACAGTAAGTGTGTCCAACATAAACTCTCTCTCTCACACCCCCCACACACACACACGTTCACACCCCCCACACACACACACACACACACACCCAGACTCACACACACACCCAGACTCACACCCAGTTGAGTGCGCAGGGCTGTGAGGAGGGCGGGCGGCCAGGGGCCCGGGGAGGTGGGGTGTGGCCCCTGACTTATCTCTAGAGGAATGCAGGCCTGTATCTGAAGACACACATTTCACTAGAGACATGCCAGCCAGACGGGGGGGGGCCGCAGACCACCTGCTGCACAGGCCGACCTGCAGCTCCGTGAAGGAAGAAAACCGTATGTTTTGTTTTCTAATCTCGGGGAGTTCCGTTCACCTTCCTCCTCCGTCCGTGGCCCCCTGCTCCCCACCCTGGGACCCCGTCTGGGGGTTCCTCTCCACCCCATAACACCTCCTTCCCTCCTCATCCCCGAGCCGCTGCTAACACCCCGACTCTCAAACCCGACTGGAGCGCCGGGATCCGCCGTCCCGTCTTCTCCCCCACTGTCCCTCCCCCCGTAACGCTGTCTCCTGTATGTGAGGGGGACAGCCGGAGGGGAGATCTTCACCCCTCTCTCCTCCTTTCTTCCCTCCCATTCTCCCGGGACAGCGGAACCTAACTGTGGATAATTTGGGGGGGGGGGGGGT
>CM051017.1:25712373-25714873 GCA_027704905.1 Muraenolepis orangiensis
GGAGGACACACACACACACTCACTGAGGGAGGACACACACACACACACACACACACACACTCACTGATGGAGGACACACACACACACACACACACACACTCACTGAGGGAGGACACACACACACTCACTGAGGGAGGACACACACACACTCACTGAGGGAGGACACACACACACACACACACTCACTGAGGGAGGACACACACACACTCACTGAGGGAGGACACACACACACTCACTGAGGGAGGACACACACACACACTCACTGAGGGAGGACACACACACCTGTTCAGCTGCACTGACAGCCCCGTGTTACAGACACATATGAAGTCCTTAATGAGGTGATTGTCTCTGCAAGGATGGAGAGTTGAGGCTGAGGAAAGCAACGTTTTCTTCTCACTCAACCCACTGATTCCATTCATTAATGAAGGAATGATGAATGACTAAATCCAGACGGCTGTGTGAACCGTTGACGTGAAACAGCTGGATCCCACTTCATCACCTCATACTGTGTTTAGAAGGACATTGTGGCGTTCTGTAAAAATCCAAAACCAATCCCGATGAGGAGGCAAAAAAAGAGGAAAGCAATCCAGGAGTAAAGCAGGCCATTAGTCACCATGGAGACAGGGTCTCATCCAGCTCCATGGAGACAGGGTCTCATCCATCACCATGGAGACAGGGTCTCATCCAGCTCCATGGAGACAGGGTCTCATCCATCTCCATGGAGACAGGGTCTCATCCAGCTCCATGGAGACAGGGTCTCATCCATCTCCATGGAGACAGGGTCTCATCCAGCTCCATGGAGACAGGGTCTCATCCAGCTCCATGGAGACAGGGTCTCATCCATCACCATGGAGACAGGGTCTCATCCAGCTCCATGGAGACAGGGTCTCATCCATCTCCATGGAGACAGGGTCTCATCCAGCTCCATGAGGAAGTAGAGCATAGCAGGAGGAGATGAGAGGAGCTCTCCTCCCTCATAGCTGAGAGCTTGGGCCACTGGCTATCACCGCCTGAGACAATAGTCTCCATATTTAAATGAAGGAGTCCTAGTCCCAGTCCCAGTCCTAGTCCTAGTCCTAGTCCTAGTCCTAGTCCTAGTCCTAGTCCCAGTCCCAGTCCTAGTCCCAGTCCTAGTCCTAGTCCTAGTCCTAGTCCTAGTCCTAGTCCTAGTGATGGATCTCAAATCCAGCTTTCAGGAAGGAAAGAAAATGGCAGGGGGACAGAGCGGAAAGTTAAATCAATAAAATAACTCTTTAATAACTATTTTTTGTTGCTGAATGTAATTGGTATTCTAAGTCATTTAAGATGTAGTGTGTGTATGTGTGTGTGCGTATTAGTTTGGATGGATGACTTACAGTGTGCACTAGCAACAGAAGGAGAGACTGGTCAGGCCCTGGGCTGGTCCTCCCTATGGACCAGGCAGATCACAGTGTCTTGTCTTCATCCTGTCTTCGTCACAGGGGGTCTCTGGTTTGTCAAGGAGCTCACAGGATGTCAAGAACGGGAAGAAGATGACGAGAGCCATTTTATCTTCCATAGTTCCAACGTTATCGAAAGGAAGCTCCCTTTCCCATGTTGTCGAGTGTAGATCTCCATATGTCACACAACAGCAGATCATCCCGACTTTACTGGGAGGTGGAGGTCCATGCTGGTTCCACTGGAGGCCTGCATGGAACCAGAACATCTGGAGCTGTATGTTATGGGCCTCCCCAGGCGGGGGAGGAGGTGTTTGGAGAGCAGACACAAGAGAGTCCCAAGTCAGTCCAGAGAGACCACAGGGGATAATGAAAGGACCAGGGGAAGCACCAACCGTAAGCAGCTCCAAACAGTTAACAGCTCAAGCTAACAGCTTCCTCTCACTGAGGATGACTCCTTGTTCCCTCAGTGTTTAACAGACTGGAACCTTCCATCCGCAGAAGGACTGGGACACAGTCACCGTCCCACATCGACAGGGTCAACAATGACACTCATCTTCTGAGATTGTGTCGCTAGAATTCTTTATCTGTCTTAATCATTTTATTTAGTGAAAGGTTGCCAAGCTAATACAGCTTGTTTTAAAGGAAGGGGAAAACATGCACAGACAAGTTTGATAATGAACATTACGATGGTTTAAAAGGCTCTGCAGCCTGCTAACTACAGCCTGCCAACTACAGCCTGCTAACTACAGCATGGTAACTACAGCCTGCTAACTACAGCCTGCTACCTACAGCATGCCAACTACAGCCGGCTAACTACAGCCGGCTAACGACAGCTGGCTAACTACAGATGCTAACTACAGCATGCTAACTACAGCATGCTAACTAGAGCCCCATGCTTCCTATTGATCATACTCTCCTGCAGCCGGCTAACGACAGCCGGCTAACTTCAGCCTGCTACAACAACAACAAATCGTGAGGATTGAATCCTCTTTATTGGTCACATACATGAAGACATACAGTGAAATGTGTTCTCTGCATTTAACCCATCCTAGTATTAGGAGCAGTGGGCAGCTATTTGTACA
>CM051017.1:25717373-25719873 GCA_027704905.1 Muraenolepis orangiensis
GAGAGGAGAGGAGAGGGCATCTTAGTGACGCTTGTTTGTGAGCTTTAGTTTTAGCTCTCTTCATCTCATCCCACATTGAGTCTGCCAGGCGGCCGTACTGTGTCTAAAGGGCCTTGGTTCCCTGGGCATCTGTAGAACGTCTGTAGGGCATCTGTGGGGCATCTGTAGGGCATCTGTAGGGCGTCTGTAGGGCATCTGTAGGGGCGTCTGTAGAACGTGTGTAGGGGCGTCTGTAGGGGCGTCTGTAGGGGCGTCTGTAGGGGCGTCTGTAGAACGTGTGTAGGGCGTCTGTAGAACGTGTAGGGCGTCTGTATAACGTGTGTAGGGCGTCTGTAGAACGTGTGTAGGGGCGTCTGTAGGGGCGTCTGTAGGGGTGTCTGTAGGGGCGTCTGTAGGGCGTCTGTAGGGGCGTCTGTAGGACGTCTGTAGGGCGTCTTTAGGGCGTCTGTAGGGGCGTCTGTAGGACGTCTGTAGGGCGTCTTTAGGGTGTCTGTAGGGGTGTCTGTAGGGGCGTCTGTAGGAGGTCTGTAGGGCGTCAGGGTGGGGGTGATTAAATTATATATGCTCCAGGCGTACGCTACAGCGTATCTGATCTGATGGGAGGTTGCAGGGGTGAGGCTGTGGGTGAGGCTGTGGGTGAGGCTGTGGGTGAGGCTGTGGGTGAGGCTGTGGGTGAGGCTGTGGGTGAGGCTGTGGGTGAGGGGTCGTGATGGAGCGCTTCATTTAGGTGTAAATCAGCCCCTCAAGCCATGCTTTATGGTTCATAAGCTTGGCTTATTTGACATTGCAGTTTATAATCAACAGACGGAGGCCAGCATGTCTGCTTATCACTGACCTCATTACGGCCTGACAGCTGCTGTTAGCAGTGTTAAGGGCAACCATGCCGTTGAAAAGAACTACAAAATTACAATAACTGTAAAATTAAGTACAAATTAACCTACAGTATGTATATATATATACAGTATATATATATATATATATATATATATATATATACTGTATATATATATATATATATATATACACTATATATATATATATATATATATATATATACTGTATATATATATCGTTTGTGTGTGCGTGATTATAACAACACATCAAAACTCTTATATGAAGTGAGGACACAGAGCAATAGACCCAGGTGGGATGCAGGCTTTGGTTGATGCAGTTTTCTCTCCACTGCTGTATTGGCAGAGTGCCAGAGGCAGGCGATTGGCTCCTAGCAGAACCCACGGCTGCAGGTCCTCATGCTGTCGCTGATTGAAGGAGTAACGAAGCGCTGGAACAGATCCTAGATGTGTGCCCTGCCTCTGTGAGGCAGGGACCAGGAGATGTTAACGCAGCACAAGGAGAATCAGAAGATAAGGGCTGGTTGCTGACGTGTGACCAGAGGCTGATGATCCTTTGGTTGAGCTTCACTGATGAGTGTTTATGACTCAAAGAGTCACCAGCCCAGAGTAACAAGGAGTAACAATTTAAATAAATCAAACCTATATAAATATACTAACATAAAAAATGAAAACAGACACGTGTCTCACTTACTCATCCTCACCAAAATGCAAAGAAACATCTAAAGGAAACACTAGCATTAAAAACAGTTCATAAGGAAAAGTAAGTCATGTTCATATTGTGGTGTGAAACCTCGAAGAGTCACCTGATAGTGATATAAGGTATAAGGTATAGTGATATTGTTATAGAATGATATTAATATGTATAAGGTATAAGGTATAGTGATATTGTTATAGAATGATATTAATATGTATAAGGTATAAGGTATAGTGATATTGTTATAGAATGATATTAATATGTATAAGGTATAAGGTATAGTGATATGAGAGACCAGGGAGGAGAGCCTGGAGACCAGGGAGGAGAGCCTGGAGACTAGGGAGGGAAGCCTGGAGACCAGGGAGGAGAGCCTGGAGACCAGGGAGGGGAGCCTGGAGACCAGGGAGGGGAGCCTGGAGACCAGGGAGGAGAGCCTGAAGACCAGGGAGGGGAGCCTGGAGACCAGGGAGGAGAGCCTGGAGACTAGGGAGGGAAGCCTGGAGACCAGGGAGGAGAGCCTGGAGACCAGGGAGGGGAGCCTGGAGACCAGGGAGGGGAGCCTGGAGACCAGGGAGGAGAGCCTGAAGACCAGGGAGGGGAGCCTGGAGACCAGGGAGGGGAGCCTGGAGACCAGGGAGGAGAGCCTGGAGACTAGGGAGGGAAGCCTGGAGACCAGGGAGGAGAGCCTGGAGACCAGGGAGGGGAGCCTGGAGACCAGGCAGGGGAGCCTGGAGACCAGGGAGGGGAGCCTGGAGACCAGGGAGGGGAGCCTGGGTTTGAGGGGAAGTCTTGAGGTTGCAGGAGAAATCCTCTGGAACAAGTTTACCAAAAGCTTGATTGCAGCTTGATCCTCTCTCCTCCCAGATTTGAGATCATCTGTTGGACAGGTGCAATCAAGCTTTGAGCAAACCGATCCCAGACTCAACAGATCCAATGAGAAATACACGTACAC
>CM051017.1:25737373-25739873 GCA_027704905.1 Muraenolepis orangiensis
CTCAACTGGGTGAGTGATGGGTGATCACAGCCTTCCTCCTCCACACGCTCCGGGATGGCCTCTCCCATCACTGAGGTCTGTAGTGAGGCGTGTGCAGCCTCAATACAGAGGAGAGGAGGCGTGTGCAGCCTCAATACAGAGGAGAGGAGGCGTGTGCAGCCTGCCTCTGCTCACCTCTTGTTTAAATCATTTATGACCCTGCAGTGCTGCTGCCTCACCCAGCCTCTGCTCCTCACCCAGCCTCTGCTCCCTCACCCCAGCCTCTGCTCCCTCACCCCAGCCTCTGCTCCCTCACCCAGCCTCTGCTCCCTCACCCAGCCTCTGCTCCCTCACCCCAGCCTCTGCTCCCTCACCCAGCCTCTGCTCCCTCACCCAGCCTCTGCTCCCTCACCCAGCCTCTGTCAATGACAGCCGGCCTGCTCCAACACAGACTTACGGCTCCGGCCCTGGCCTCGCATGGCACACACACACACACACACACACACACACACACACACACACACACACACACACACACACACACACACACACACACACACACATTCTCTCTATTTTCACATGCACACCGTCTCGCTCTTACACACAACCAGGGGACTTATAGTATCAATATGCTATGTATAATGCTATAATTCATATGCTATGTATTATGCTATAATTCATATGCTATGTATTATGCTATAATTCATATGCTATGTATAATGCTATAATTCATATGCTATGTATTATGCTATAATTCATATGCTATGTATAATGCTATAATTCATATGCTATGTATTATGCTATAATTCAATGCTAGTATATGCTATAATTCATATGCTATGTATTATGCTATAATTCATATGCTATGTATTATGCTATAATTCATATGCTATGTATAATGCTATAATTCATATGCTATGTATTATGCTATAATTCATATGCTATGTATTATGCTATAATTCATATGCTATGTATTATGCTATAATTCATATGCTATGTATTATGCTATAATTCATATGCTATGTATTATGCTATAATTCATATGCTATGTATTATGCTATAATTCATATGCTATGTATTATGCTATAATTCATATGCTATGTATAATGCTATAATTCATATGCTATGTATTATGCTATAATTCATATGCTATGTATTATGCTATAATTCATATGCTATGTATTATGCTATAATTCATATGCTATGTATTATGCTATAATTCATATGCTATGTATTATGCTATAATTCATATGCTATGTATTATGCGCTGCCTCAAATGTATTTAGTACTAGCTGGTGTTACCAGAAGAGAACTAACTTAACTTTAACTTTATTTTTATTTTGATGTGATCCGTTGGTCAAACCCTCCAGCCTTCCTCTCCTCCACGCCCTGGAGCCACCATGACAGCACCACCGCTGGGGGGACACAACACCTAGGACCTTTTGTTATAGATCTTTATAGACTATAGGTTATCAATATTATTATTATTATTATTATATCTCATTGGGAGGCCAGGTCATCATCTTGAGGAGATAAAGGCATGGATAGTGCCTTTAGTAGTAGTAGTAGTAGTAGTAGTAATATTATTATTAATATAGTAGTAATATTATTATTATTATTATTATTATTATTATTATTAATAATTGTATTATTAGTAGTAAAATTATTACTATTAGTATTAGTATTAGTATTATTATTATAATAGCTTTCTTGGTAATTTCACTGATCACTGATTTCTGTCATACTTGCTGCATGGTGCAATATGTCATCCACTGGTTCTTTAAGGGCAGAGGACATTAAGGGGGGTGACACTCTGAGGGGGCGTGGCCCGGGGTGTTGGATTAATAGGGTTTGATTCACCCTCTCATCACTGAGCTGTCATCTCCTCGCTGTCCACATGGGGACTGAATAAGTGATGGAATCCATAAATTGATGAATAATTGATGACTCTGCATTACAATGTTGCAGATCGGCATGAAATCACTGCTCTTCCTTGAGGAGGGGGAGAGGGAGTGAGATAAGAGAGAGAGAGAGAGAGAGAGAGAGAGAGGGAGAGAGGGAGAGAGAGAGAGAGAGAGAGAGAGAGAGAGAGAGAGAGAGAGAGAGAGAGAGAGAGAGAGAGAGAGAGAGGGATAGAGGGAGAGAGAGAGAGAGAGAGAGAGAGAGAGAGAGAGAGAGAGAGAGAGAGAGAGGGAGAGAGGGAGAGAGGGAGAGAGGGAGAGAGAGAGGGAGAGAGGGAGAGAGAGAGGGAGAGAGGGAGAGAGGGAGAGAGAGAGTGTTTGGTGTGTGTTATCATCTCAGCGTGGTGGGGAGAGCATCCTAGAGGATGTCTGCACATCAGTTTATTTTAAGATAACAAGATAAAGCTGCTTAAAGCACATTTAGCTAACATCATAGAGGAGGTGGACGATGGATCATGATCCAACAGAACCTGGTTTAGCTTCACAAGAGAACCTCACACGTTCAACCGCCCTCACGCCTCTCTCTCTCTCTCTCTCTCTCTCTCTCTCTCTCTCTCTCT
>CM051017.1:25756161-25766161 GCA_027704905.1 Muraenolepis orangiensis
CTCTCTACTCACTTTCTCTCTCTCTCTCTCTCTCTCTCTCTCTCTCTCTCTCTCTCTCTCTCTCTCTCTCTCTCTCTCTCTCTCTCTCTCCTTCTCTCTCTTACTCACTTTCTCTCTCTCTCTCTCTCTCTCTCTCTCTCTCTCTCTCTCTCTCTCTCTCTCTCTCTCTCTCTCTCTCTCTCTCTCTCTCTCTCTTCCCCTCTCTCTCTCTCTCTCTCTCTCTCTCTTTCTCTCCCCCTCTCCTTCTCTCTCTTACTCACTTTCTCTCTCTCTCTCTCTCTCTCTCTCTCTCTCTCTCTCTCTCTCTCTCTCTCTCTCTCTCTCTCTCTCTCTCTCTCCTTCTCTCTCTTACTCACTTTCTCTCTCTCTCTCTCTCTCTCTCTCTCTCTCTCTCTCTCTCTCTCTCTCTCTCTCTCTCTCTCTCTCTCTCTCTCTCTCTTCCCCTCTCCCTCTCTCCTTCTCTCTCTCTCTCTCTCTCTCTCTCTCTCTCTCTCTCTCTCTCTCTCTCTCTCTCTCTCTCTCTCTCTCTCTTCCCCTCTCCTTCTCTCTCTTACTCACTTTCTCTCTCTCTCTCTCTCTCTCTCTCTCTCTCTCTCTCTCTCTCTCTCTCTCTCTCTCTCTCTCTCCTTCTCTCTCTCTCTCTCTCTCTCTCTCTCTCTCTCTCTCTCTCTCTCTCTCTCTCTCTTACTCACTTTCTCTCTCTCTCTCTCTCTCTCTCTCTCTCTCTCTCTCTCTCTCTCTCTCTCTCTCTCTCTCTCTCCTCTCTCTCTCTCTCTCTCTCTCTCCTCTCTCTCTCTCTCCTTCTCTCTCTTACTCACTCTCTCTCTCTCTCTCTCTCTCTCTCTCTCTCTCTCTCTCTCTCTCTCTTACTCACTTTCTCTCTCTCTCTCTCTCTCTCTCTCTCTCTCTCTCTCTCTCTCTCTCTCTCTCTCTCTCTCCTCTCTCTCTCTCTCTCTCTCTCTCTCTCTCATTCTCTCTCTCTCTCTCTCTCTCTCTCTCTCTCTCTCTCTCTCTCTCTCTCTCTCTCTCTCTCTCTCTCTCTGTGTGTCTCTCTCCAAACGTATCACACATTTTCGGAAAAAACGGCGAAACTAGATGCTGATTGATGCCCGTTTCCATTCCATTAGGTCAGCAGGTGGCGCTGCCTCTCCGTCCCGGTGCCTCCA
Organism: Muraenolepis orangiensis; assembly: GCA_027704905.1. Taxonomy (NCBI): domain Eukaryota; kingdom Metazoa; phylum Chordata; class Actinopteri; order Gadiformes; family Muraenolepididae; genus Muraenolepis; species Muraenolepis orangiensis. Next base: position 25,757,328 of record CM051017.1, read on the forward strand.
TTCCACTGCAGAAGAAGAGATGACATAATTAAAATAGCTCCGGTCTGACCTCAAGTGAAAGAAAGGATAAAGAAGGACTACCAGCCGGGCGGCGGAGACTCCTGGGCTTCATCACATTTACCTTTCATTAATTCATTTTATCAATCTGGAAAAAACGTTTTCCCGATAGTTTAACTTAATTAAGTTTAACTAATTTTTTCGGATGTCTGTTTCAACTCTTTGATGCAGAAAATGAAAATGTGCATTTAAACAGATGGATGGAAACACACTGACTGTCTAGTCGCTCTCTCTCTCTCTCTCTCTCTCTCTCTCTCTCGCTCTCTCTCTCTCTCTCTCTCTCTCTCTCTCTCTCTCTCTCTCTCTCTCTCCATCCCTGTCTCTCTCTCTCTCTCTCTCTCTCTCTCTCTCTCTCTCTCTCTCTCTCTCTCTCTCTCTCTCTCTCTCCATCCCTGTCTCTCTCTCTCTCTCTCTCTCTCTCTCTCTCTCTCTCTCTCTCTCTCTCTCTCTCTCTCTCTCTCTCTCTCTCTCTCTCTCTCTCTCTCTCTCTCTCTCTCTCTCTCTCTCTCTCTGTCGTATCATCACAACAGACAGTACAGGTGATGTGATTCTGACTCACAGCTGATGAAGACCGGCGGGAGGAGAGCAGACCAACAGAGCTCCGCCTTCTCACCTGGATATTGATTCAGTTTCTATTTCCTGTATTTAATATCTCTCTCTCTCTCTCTCTCTCTCTCTCTCTCTCTCTCTCTCTCTCTCTCTCTCTCTCTCTCTCTCTCTCTCTCTGAGGGGTGTAGTGGTTCATCTCAGATCCCTCTGATCACTCATCACCTCTCGAAAACCCCTTCACTCACACACATGCAAACACATGCAAATACAAACACACACACACACACACACACACACACACACACACACACACACACACACACACACGCACACACGCACACACACACACATGGAACTCTTCCAGGTTCATTCCGATGTGTTCATGTCCTGATGGAAACATAACCAAAAGGAAGGGGAGGACAGCTCTATGGCAACTCTACCTGTTTCCTCTCAGCAGTGTGTGTGTGTGTGTGTGTGTGTGCGTGCGTGTGCGTGTGCGGGTGTGTGTGCGTGTGTGTGTGCGTGTGTGTGTGTGTGTGTGTGTGTGTGTGTGTGTGTGTGTGTACCACACAGTGAGGTTCTGACGGAGACAGCACCTGTTCACTAGTGTTGCTACCCTTGTTTCACTCCCTCTCCCTCTCACTTTCTCCCCCGCCCTCCCTCTCCCTCCTTTCTCTCTCCCCCCCTTTCTCTCTCCCCCGCCCTCCCTCTCCCTCCTCCCTCCCTCTCCCTCCTCCCTCTCTCCCCCGCCCTCCCTCTCCCTCCTCCCTCTCTCCCCCGCCCTCCCTCTCCCTCCTCCCTCCCTCTCCCTCCTCCCTCTCTCCCCCGCCCTCCCTCTCCCTCCTCCCTCTCTCCCCCGCCCTCCCGCTCCCTCCTCCCTCTCTCCCCCGCCCTCCCTCTCCCTCCTCCCTCCCTCTCCCTCCTCCCTCTCTCCCCCGCCCTCCCGCTCCCTCCTCCCTCTCTCCCCCGCCCTCCCACTCCCTCCTCCCTCTCTCCCCCGCCCTCCCTCTCCCTCCTCCCCCTCTCCTCCCCCTGCAACACTGCTGACTGAGGCAAAATTCCTCCTATTACATCTCTCTCTGCCTGGAGAGACATCACACATATGGATCGCTGGGATGCTGCATACAAACACACAGGAACCCACCGGAACCCACAGGAACCCACAGGAACACACAGAATAATGTAGTGTAGTGTAGTGTAGTGTAGTGTAGTGTAGTGTAGTGTAGTGTAATGTAATGTAATGTAGTGTAATGTAGTGTAATGTAGTGTAGTGTAATGTAGTCTAATGTAATGTAGTGTAATGTAATGTAATGTAATGTAATGTAGTGTAATGTAGTGTAATGTAATGTAATGTAATGTAGTGTAATGTAATGTAGTGTAATGTAATGTAATGTAATGTAGTGTAATGTAGTCTAATGTAGTGTAATGTAATGTAATGTAATGTAGTGTAATGTAGTCTAATGTAGTGTAATGTAGTCTAATGTAATGTAGTGTAATGTAGTGTAATGTAATGTAGTGTAATGTAGTCTAATGTAGTGTAATGTAATGTAATGTAATGTAGTGTAATGTAATGTAATGTAATGTAATGTAGTGTAATGTAGTGTAATGTAATGTAGTGTAATGTAATGTAATGTAATGTAGTGTAATGTAATGTAATGTGTTGTGATGCATAAAGCACCACAACACCCTTTCCTGATGGTTCTGGGTGTCAGCTGTCAGGGTCATTAGGTGCTCTAGAGAGGTTCTGATGGAGGTTCTGATGGAGGTTCTGTTGGAGGTTCTGATGGAGGTTCTGATGGAGGTTCTGATGGAGGAGCTGATGGAGGAGCTGATGGAGGTTCTGATGGAGGTTCTGATGGAGGAGCTGATGGAGGTTCTGATGGAGGTTCTGATGGAGGACCTGACGGAGGAGCTGATGGAGGTTCTGTTGGAGGTTCTGATGGAGGTTCTGATGGAGGTTCTCTTGGAGGTTCTGATGGAGGAGCTGATGGAGGTTCTCTTGGAGGTTCTGATGGAGGAGCTGATGGAGGTTCTGATGGCGGTTCTGATGGAGGAGCTGCTCTCCTCCGCTCTACGGTTCCGGGTCCTCCATGCAGGCTCCTGTGGGGTCCTGATGGGCCAGGCCCTCTCCACCTCCCCCTTGCATTGATTTCCTCCCATCCTGCAGCTGGGATGAGGAGCAGCTCTCCTTCCTCAGCAGCTCCTTTTAAAGGAGCTGTGATTCCATTCGTCTCCAAAGCCGCCTTGGACTAAAGCGTCTCCTAAATAAATCAATCTTAATGTTGTGTAATCCCTCCCTGCATGGTCCTCCTCCCTCACACCGTCCCTCCAGCTCCTCAACCGCGTGACCAAAGTAACCGGACAGACGACCGTCTCCGGGACCTCCGTGACCGTCCCCTCACCGCGGGACGCGCTGACTCAGCTGTATTATCTTTAGTCCTTTCTGCCGGTCCGTACAGGAATGACCCGCTCTAGGGGGTCGGGAGGAGGGGCTTAACCGTAGGACTGGAATGGGTCCAGAGGGAGCGGTTAGACCTGCTGAATCATCACCTCACTCCTACCTCTAACCTCAACACCAACACCACCCTCACTCCTACCTCTAACCTCAACACCTCACCACCCTCACTCCTACCTCTAACCTCAACACCTCACCACCACCCTCACTCCTACCTCTAACCTCAACACCTCACCACCCTCACTCCTACCTCTAACCTCAACACCACCTCACCACCACCCTCACTCCTACCTCTAACCTCAACACCAACACCACCCTCACTCCTACCTCTAACCTCAACACCTCACCACCCTCACTCCTACCTCTAACCTCAACACCTCACCACCACCCTCACTCCTACCTCTAACCTCAACACCAACACCACCCTCACTCCTACCTCTAACCTCAACACCTCACCACCCTCACTCCTACCTCTAACCTCAACACCTCACCACCACCCTCACTCCTACCTCTAACCTCAACACCTCACCACCCTCACTCCTACCTCTAACCTCAACACCACCTCACCACCACCCTCACTCCTACCTCTAACCTCAACACCAACACCACCCTCACTCCTACCTCTAACCTCAACACCTCACCACCCTCACTCCTACCTCTAACCTCAACACCTCACCACCACCCTCACTCCTACCTCTAACCTCAACACCACCACCACCCTCACTCCTACCTCTAACCTCAACACCTCACCACCCTCACTCCTACCTCTAACCTCAACACCTCACCACCCTCACTCCTACCTCTAACCTCACCACCTCACCACCCTCACTCCTACCTCTAACCTCAACACCACCACCACCCTCACTCCTACCTCTAACCTCAACACCACCTCACCACCCTCACTCCTACCTCTAACCTCAACACCACCTCACCCTCACTCCTACCTCTAACCTCAACACCACCTCACCACCCTCACTCCTACCTCTAACCTCAACACCACCTCACCACCCTCACTCCTACCTCTAACCTCAACACCTCACCACCCTCACTCCTACCTCTAACCTCAACACCACCTCACCACCCTCACTCCTACCTCTAACCTCAACACCACCTCACCACCCTCACTCCTACCTCTAACCTAAACACCTCACCACCCTCACTCCTACCTCTAACCTCAACACCACCTCACCACCCTCACTCCTACCTCTAACCTCAACACCACCTCACCACCCTCACTCCTACCTCTAACCTCAACACCACCTCACCACCCTCACTCCTACCTCTAACCTCAACACCTCACCACCCTCACTCCTACCTCTAACCTCAACACCTCACCACCCTCACTCCTACCTCTAACCTCAACACCTCACCACCCTCACTCCTACCTCTAACCTCAACACCACCTCACCACCACCCTCACTCCTACCTCTAACCTCAACACCAACACCACCCTCACTCCTATCTCTAACCTCAACACCTCACCACCCTCACTCCTACCTCTAACCTCAACACCACCTCACCACCCTCACTCCTACCTCTAACCTCAACACCACCTCACCACCCTCACTCCTACCTCTAACCTCAACACCACCTCACCACCCTCACTCCTACCTCTAACCTCAACACCTCACCACCCTCACTCCTACCTCTAACCTCAACACCTCACCACCCTCACTCCTACCTCTAACCTCAACACCTCACCACCCTCACTCCTACCTCTAACCTCAACACCTCACCACCCTCACTCCTACCTCTAACCTCAACACCACCTCACCACCCTCACTCTTACCTCTAACCTCAACACCACCTCACCACCCTCACTCCTACCTCTAACCTCAACACCTCACCACCCTCACTCCTACCTCTAACCTCAACACCACCTCACCACCCTCACTCCTACCTCTAACCTCAACACCTCACCACCCTCACTCCTACCTCTAACCTCAACACCAACACCACCCTCACTCCTACCTCTAACCTCACCACCCTCACTCCTACCTCTAACCTCAACACCACCTCACCACCCTCACTCCTACCTCTAACCTCAACACCACCACCACCCTCACTCCTACCTCTAACCTCAACACCACCTCACCACCCTCACTCCTACCGCTAACCTCAACACCTCACCACCCTCACTCCTACCTCTAACCTAAACACCACCTCACCACCCTCACTCCTACCTCTAACCTCAACACCTCACCACCCTCACTCCTACCTCTAACCTCAACACCACCTCACCACCCTCACTCCTACCTCTAACCTCAACACCACCTCACCACCCTCACTCCTACCTCTAACCTCAACACCACCTCACCACCCTCACTCCTACCTCTAACCTCAACACCTCACCACCCTCACTCCTACCTCTAACCTCAACACCACCTCACCACCCTCACTCCTACCTCACCACCTCACCACCCTCACTCCTACCTCTAACCTCAACACCTCACCACCCTCACTCCTACCTCTAACCTCAACACCCTCACTCCTACCTCAACATCAAACCCCTGATCCCAACGCAAGCCTAAACACCATGGAAGCACAACCTTCAAACCCATCACATCACATCCCATCCCATCCCATGACATGACATCACATTACAGCAACAATAGGCCTATATCACACTTCCTGCTTCCGGAAGTGGGCGGAAAAGGCTAATAATGTCGGGTATGTGTATGATTAAAAGCACTGGTCCTGACCCCACACACACCATCTCTCATCCGAATAGAGCCACATAATGACGGGTAAGTGTGTGATTAAAAGCACTGGTCCTGACCCCCACACACCATCTCTCATCCGAATAGAGCCACATAATGACGGGTAAGTGTGTGATTAAAAGCACTGGTCCCAAGTAGGGCTGGGCGATACGGACCAAAACCCGGTATTTTTAGGCTGCATCGCGATATACGATATATATACATATCTCCATCTATATAGATATATACATATCTCTATCTATAGGTATTTTATACAAATTCGGTTTTAACTCAATGCCACAAGTATGTCACAAGCACTTTTATTTTAAGACAACTCATATTCACAAGAATAACAGGCATTCCCTTTTAGAAAATATACAGCTGCACACTACATATTAACACGTAAATGAAAAGGTACATTGAAATAATCAAAATCCATCAAATAAATAGCCTATATTAAATACATAGGCATACCTCTGCTCCTACACAAAATTGCCTTCGTTCTATGGCGATATATCCAGATAGAGCCACAAGACACAATGTCGGGGAATTGTATGATTTGGATTGAGACTTCTTCACTGTAGTGTTCATTCACTAGTTGAACCACATCGTCTGGACCGACTTGTGGAAGGTTATCAGCGATGTTGTCCAGCGATAACTGACCTCCATGGTGAACGCATTAACCGGAACTTGGGATACACTGCTTCAGCGGTTTTTAACGGGTACTTCCAGCTTTCAAATCTAACGTGATATAGGCCTATTCAACAATACAGCAACAATACAACAAGCTGAGGGTGGAATGAGGATCAATTGTCTTTGGAATGAACTCCAACTAAAATAGAAAAGTTTAGCGACAGATGAGAGACTAGAGTTGATCTTTAGAGATTAGGATTATTAGTATTGTTCAAAATGAGGTGATGGTTAATACTGCTTGCGTGTCCTTGTTAAGATGTAGGAGCTAATGAGGAATGGATCGGGTGGAGGAAGAGGAGGAAGAGGAGGAGGAAGAGGAGGAAGAGCAAGGCGTAGCGGGAAGAAGTCAATGCAGTCTCCCCCAGGGGAAACGCTGTGGGAGGAGCTTGAGGATTCTGGATCAATCTACCGCAACACCATGTAGGACAGAGGCCATGGCTCTGTGTGTGTGTGTGTGTGTGTGTGTGTGTGTGTGTGTGTGTGTGTGTGTGTGTGTGTGTGCTCTTTGCTCACCGCTACGATTTAAGATACGGTGGGTTGACATGGTTAAGACATGGTTAAGACATGGTGGGTTAAGTCATGGTTAAGACATGGTTAAGTCATGGTTAAGACATGGTGGGTTAAGACATGGTTAAGTCATGGTGGGTTAAGACATGGTTAAGTCATGGTTAAGACATGGTTAAGACATGGTTAAGTCATGGTTAATTCCTACCTCTAACCTCAACATCAAACCCCTGATCCCAACGCAAAGCAACTCACCACAAGCCTAAACACCATGGAAGCACAACCTTCAAACCCATCACATCCCATCCCATCACATTACATTACATTACATCACATCACATCACATCACATTCAATTACATAACATGACATGACATTACATTACATGACGACATTACAGACGGCACCAGAAGTCAGAAGTGTCACGGCGTACACGGTGTGGACCCAAAAGCACGAATACAGACAGTGATAAAGTAAAAGAGTCTTTACTGACAAAAGCAAAGTCCAACACAAAAAGTCACTCGATGATTGTAAAGCTTAAAGGCAAAATAATGAATCACCAAAAACCTGACGGTGGCGTGACGTGGAACCTGAACGCTGAGGAACTCAGCATAACACAACGAGACAGTATATATAACATAATATACACATGTACAATATACACATGTACATACATACATACATACATTCATACAAACAAACATACATACATACATACATACATACATTCATACATTCATACATTCATACAAACAATGAACCGGCCCTGAACAAAAGAAGACGCCGCCTATTTAAACACACGGGGCATAACAGGTGGTCCCAGGCAGCCAATCAGACGGGCAGGAAAACATGAGGGGGAAATCAACGGTGATGCGCTGCAGCTGCGGGGGAGCACTAACAAGGGGGCGTGGCTATCAGGACGAGGGCTGGGGAAACGATGACAGGAATGCGGGACGTGATAGGGGGCGTGGCTACCTGGACGAGGGCTGGGGAAACGGTGACATAAATGCGGAACGTGAAAAGAGGGCGTGGCTACCTGGACGAGGGCTGGGGAAAGCTGGGAGGCAGAACTGCCAATCCTGACAAGAAGTGCATGTCATTCCTAAAAAGTCACAAGTTGGCAAACAATAGAACAATCCAGCAACAAGCTGAGGGTGGAATGAGGATCAATTGTCTTTGGAATGAACTCCAAATAAAATAGAAAAGTTTAGCGACAGATGAGAGAGACTAGAGTTGATCTTTAGAGATTAGGATTATTAGTATTGTTCAAAATGAGGTGATGGTTAATACTGCTTGCGTGTCCTTGTTAAGATGTAGGAGCTAATGAGGAATGGATCGGGTGGAGGAAGAGGAGGAAGAGGAGGAGGAAGAGGAGGAAGAGCAAGGCGTAGCGGGAAGAAGTCAATGCAGTCTCCCCCAGGGGAAACGCTGTGGGAGGAGCTTGAGGATTCTGGATCAATCTACCGCAACACCATGTAGGACAGAGGCCATGGCTCTGTGTGTGTGTGTGTGTGTGTGTGTGTGTGTGTGTGTGTGTGTGTGTGTGTGTGTGTGTGTGTGTGTGTGTGTGTGTGTGTGTGAGCTCTTTGCTCACCGCTATGATTTAAGATACGGTGGGTTGACATGGTTAAGTCATGGTTAAGACATGGTTAAGACATGGTGGGTTAAGACATGGTTAAGTCATGGTTAAGACATGGTTAAGACATGGTTAAGACATGGTGGGTTAAGATATGGTTAAGACATGGTTAAGACATGGTTAAGCCATGGTTAAGACATGGTTAAGACATGGTTAAGACATGGTTAAGTCATGGTTCAGACATGGTTAAGACATGGTGGGTTAAGACATGGTTAAGACATGGTTAAGACATGGTTAAGACA
>CM051017.1:25773661-25778661 GCA_027704905.1 Muraenolepis orangiensis
GCAGAAACTGTGATGAGTCCAGAGAGACCAGCTCAGTATGTTATGATAGTGTAATGTTAATGACATGTTATGATAGTGTAATGTTAATGACATGTTATGATAGTGTAATGTTAATGACATGTTATGATAGTGTGATGTTAATGACATGTTATGATAGTGTAATGTTAATGACATGTTATGATAGAGTAATGTTAATGACATGTTATGATAGTGTAATGTTAATGACATGTTATGATAGAGTAATGTTAATGACATGTTATGATAGAGTAATGTTAATGACATGTTATGATAGAGGCAGTACTCCAGCAGTTCAGTAGGTCACTGCCTGGGGATAAAAACTATCCTTAAACCTGCTAGTCCTTGCTGTACGGATGCTGAGGAACCGGCGACCAGACGGTAGGAGGGAGAAGAGATGGAGCCCAGGGTGGTTGAGGTCCTTAGTGATGGAGATGGGGGAGAAGAGATGGAGCCCAGGGTGGTTGAGGTCCTTAGTGATGGAGATGGGGGAGAAGAGATGGAGCCCAGGGTGGCTGTGGTCCTTAGTGATGGAGATGGGGGAAAAGAGATGGCGCCCAGGGTGGTTGTGGTCCTTAGTGATGGAGATTGCTTTCTTCTGACATCTGGTCCTAAAGAAAGAAAAATTGAAAGTAGTGTAATGGATACTGTGGTATGTTTTGGATAGATCCCGGTTGTGACCAGCCTCTGTCTGTCTGCTGGTTCTCTTGTCTGTCTGCTGGTTCTCCTGTCTGTCTGCTGGTTCTCCTGTCTGTCTGCTGGTTCTCCTGTCTGTCTGCTGGTTCTCCTGTCTGTCTGATGTACAGGGAGCCAGTGGGCGGAGCTGAGGCGCTGGTCAGCTGATGAGCTCACCTGGGCAGGTAGGCCTGCAGGTCTCATAGGGTGACCCAATCAGCAACTCTCTCTTCAGGGTTTAGTTGATGGCTTCATTCAAACGTCTCCACAGCACGTGTCCCACTGCTGTGTGGACTTTCTGGTTGCAAGAAAACTAATAAAAGTATGTGTGGACTCACATCGCCCTCTAGTGGTTATACGTGGGCATTTTCATTCTACCAGGAAGATGTCTACCAGAAGCAGTTTGAAGGGAACCTGCCAGAAGACACGTGGACCATCAGAAATCAAGTCAAATGAAGCAGAAGAATCAGATGATTTCATTGATCCTATTGGACATGGATTGATTTGTTTTTCATCAATTAGGTCTTGAAAAATAAAAATAAAAATAAAAAACTAAATAGTAAGAGATGGTCCATAGTGCAGTCATGAACCTGTTGGAGGAGGAAGGGACGATCTGGAGCTTCAATAGGACGGAACACGGCGACTTCCCTCTGCAGTCGAGGCTGAGAGCTGGATGTAGTGGTGTGTTCAGACCACTAGAGGGCAGTCCGCGCTCGGGTCAATGATGACCTTCAGATCTCAGAGGAAAAAACCTAAGTTTGATTAAGTGCTCTTTAATTATTGGGTTCAAATGTAATCTGTTGGTGATCAACAGTTTATAAACTCCGTAAGCAAGAACAGGTTGTGCTGAAACATAAAGGTTATAAAGGACAGGAGTATAAAGCTTTATACACATATATACAAGAGTATAAAGCTTCATACACATATATACATGAGTATAAAGCTTCATACACATATATACATGAGTAAAAAGCTTCATACACATATATACATGAGTATAAAGCTTAATACACATATATACATGTGTATGAAGCTTCATACACATATATACATGAGTATAAAGCTTCATACACATATATACATGAGTATAAAGCTTCATACACATATATACATGTGTATGAAGCTTCATACACATATATACATGAGTATAAAGCTTCATACACATATATACATGAGTATAAAGCTTCATACACATATATACATGTGTATAAAGCTTTATACTCATATATACATGAGTATAAAGCTTCATACACATATATACATGAGTATATATGTGTATAAAGCTTTATACTCATATATACACGAGTATGAAGCTTTATACTCATATATACATGAGTATGAAGCTTTATACTCATATATACATGAGTATGAAGCTTTATACTCATATATACATGAGTATAAAGCTTTATATTCATATATACATGAGTATAAAGCTTTATACACATATATACATGAGTATAAAGCTTTATATTCATATATACATGAGTATAAAGCTTTATACACATATATACATGAGTATAAAGCTTCATACTCATATACTCCTGTCAGAACCAGTTCTTCAAATCAGAGCTAATTAGTTATTTTGTGTAAACAAACAAATTATTATTATTAAACCATCGGGGTAGACGACACGTGTCTAGCAGAAACTAGATATATAGATATATAGATATAAAGATGTACTAGATATATAGATATATAGATATCAAGATATACTAGATATATAGATATATAGATATATAGATATAAAGATGTACTAGATATATAGATATATAGATATAAAGATATAAAGATATAAAGAAATATACTGTAGATGTACTAGATATATAGATATGTAGATATATAGATATATCGATATATCGATATATATCGATATATCGATATAAAGATATATAGATATATATATGTACATAACCGAGCTTGGTGTGAAGCAGTGAAGCCATGCAGTGTGTGTGTGTGTGTGTGTGTGTGTGTGTGTGTGTGTGTGTGTGTGTGTGTGTGTGTGTGTGTGTGTGTGGGTACCTGTGGTGTGTTGATGTGGTTTGTTGTACAGCAGTGTGTGTGTGTGTGTGTGTGTGTGTGTGTGTGTGTGTGTGTGTGTGTGTGTGTGTGTGTGTGTGTGTGTGTGTAGTGAAACTAGAGCCCTAACACCCAGTCTGTTCCCTCTATAACAAATACAAATAAATGCAGCCCGCCTCTTCCCACCTGTTACCCTTTCATTTCTATATAATCAGTTGGCTGCCAATCAATTGGATCACCATGACAACATGTTGTACTCCGCCCCCAACAAACCCCGCCCACACGCAACGTAACACACACCAAAACAAAAAAACGGAATTCCGACAGCCTTAGATTGATGGGAAGAGTCCTGTCAAAGGCCTCCGATTAGATTAGTAATGGGACACACACACACACACACACACACACACACACACACACACACACACACACACACACACACACACACACACACACACACACACACACACACACACGCACACGCACAGAGACAGCAGGTGCTTTTGGTTAAACCTTAATTACATGATCTCCGATTGATCTAATTGATATGCTAATGAGTATGAAATTAATGCAAAAGCAGAAATAGCAGCAGCTCTCTAATGAAGGCTCGGAGAGACACTGAGGAGCCCTGTAGGTAAAGCAACACAAACCTTTACTTTTCTCTGTAAGTACACAAGCACACACACACACACACACACACACACACACACACACACACACACACAGAAAACCACAACATATTTTCTGTTTACTTACTGGATGTTTACTGGAGCTCACCGGAGCGGATCACTCTAAACATGACATCGGCATAAAGACGCAGTTCTGCGGTAAGGCCGGTAGGTGGCGCTCGGGGGTTGGAACCCCTCACGCAGTTTGGATGGGAAGTGAGCAGCGGCACCGATCCTGCAGAAACCCGTTACTCCTACATGCGATCGTTTACTTCCTTCCGTTTGCACTTGTTTCCTAAACACTCACAATAAACACTCACCCTAAACATGCACCCTAAACACTCACCCTAAACACTCACCCTAAACACACCCTAAACATGCACCCTAAATACTCACCCTAAACACTCACCCTATCTCTCTTCTCCTCTCACCACACACACCAACGCAGCCCACCTCCGTCTGTGGTCCTGGAGACCTAAGGTGTAGCAGATGGGTGAAGGTGCTCCTCTAGGGAAGGTTAGGGTGAAGGTGCTCCTCTAGGGAGGGTTAGGGTGAAGGTGCTCCTCTAGGGAAGGTTAGGGTGAAGGTGCTCCTCTAGGGAAGGTTAGGGTGAAGGTGCTCCTCTAGGGAGGGTTAGGGTGAAGGTGCTCCTCTAGGGAGGGTTAGGGTGAAGGTGCTCCTCTAGGAAGGTTAGGGTGAAGGTGCTCCTCTAGGGAGGTTAGGTGAAGGTGCTCCTCTAGGGAGGTTAGGGTGAAGGTGCTCCTCTAGGGAAGGTTAGGGTGAAGGTGCTCCTCTAGGGAGGGTTAGGGTGTATCCTCTCACAGCATAACAGGACGTGTTCAGGAAGCTACGGCTAACCTGATCACCATGTCACATGTCAGCGATCAATCTGCCTTTTGATCGAACCACCGTTCATCTCCAGTTCATTCCTAGCGGGATGTTTTGATATCCTGGCAGGAGATCAATACTCCAACATGAAGACATGCTTCACTATCGCCTGTTGAACCTTCACTGACCCACCGATAGGAGGGAAGGGACGTCTAGTGGGAGCTAACTGCTGAAGAAGCACCAAGAAGCACCAAGACCCCCAAGAACCCCCAAGAAGCACCAAGAACCCCCAAGAACCTCCAAGAAGCACCAAGAACCCCCAAGAAGCACCAAGAACCCCCAAGAAGCACCAAGAACCCCCAAGAAGCACCAAGAACCCCAAAGAACCAACAAGAAGCACCAAGAACCACCAAGAAGCACCAAGAAGCACCAACAAGCACCAAGAAGCACCAAGAAGCACCAAGAACCCCCAAGATGCACCAAGAACCCCCAAGAAGGATGGCCCTCCTCACACGGTGTCTGAGCGGGTCACATGACCCAGAGCTCTCAGCCCCACAGAGGCATCCTCCTGTCCTCATGAAGGAGGCGTCCTCCTGTCCTCATGAAGGAGGCGTCCTCCTGTCCTCATGAAGGAGGCGTCCTCCTGTCCTCATGAAGGAGGCATCCTCCTGTCCTCCTGTCCTCATGAAGGAGGCGTCCTCCTGTCCTCATGAAGGAGGCATCCTCCTGTCCTCCTGTCCTCATGAAGGAGGCGTCCTCCTGTCCTCATGAAGGAGGCATCCTCCTGTCCTCCTGTCC
>CM051017.1:25781161-25791161 GCA_027704905.1 Muraenolepis orangiensis
GGTGTGTGGGTGTGTGTGTGAGGGAGGGTGTGTGTCTCTTGGGCCAGCTCTCTGTCCCATCTGCCACCCCACTCTGCTGACACCCAAGGGACCGGCAGAAGGGGTGGGGGTTCCTCTGAGAGGAGGGTGGGGGTTCCTCTGAGAGGAGGGTGGGGGTCCGCCGCCCTAATAGGAACAATACAGACGGCCCGAGGCTAATAAGCCAAGCAGTCCTGGAAATGATGTGGAGAATGAAAAAGAGGTTTACCACATTAGATACACCACACACACACACACACACACCACACACCACACACGGCGTGTTCTATACACCGGGGGCTAATGTCAAGCTAATGCATGGCCATGCTGTGTCCGCGGGGCTAATTGGGGACATAAACACAACAGATCCCAGAGGACCCGACTCCTCCCCTCTCACTGCAGCGCTCAGCACACTGATGCTAACAGGCTAACGCACCGCCCTATCAGTCCATCAGACCACACAAACTCCATCCTCCGCCGTCACCTAGCACGCGGCGGCAGCGGCACGGCCTGACGGAGCGCTCCTCTGGTTCCTGGGAGCGGATGAGAGCCAGGTGGCTCCGCCTCCTCTCCTTAACCGCCGACTGATCACAGGACGGTAAGCGGGGCTGTGATCGCGCAGCGCTAAAACAACAGCCATAAACAAAACAGGCGACTGGAGGAGGAGCAGATGGTCGCTGCACCGCTGGGCGAGAGAGAGAGAGAGAGAGAGAGAGAGAGAGAGAGAGAGAGAGAGAGAGAGAGAGAGAGAGAGAGAGAGAGAGAGGAGAGAGAGAGAGAGAGAGAGAGAGAGAGAGAGAGAGAGAGAGGAACCAAGGATGACTTTAACTTGTCAAATTAGCAGCACAGCGAGTGAGGGGGGGGTTTACCAAATGACAAGTGATCAAGCACCACTTGATCCTCCTCCACTAAAAACCAAGAGAAAGGATGGAGACACTCAGTGGAGGATGGAAGGGGGAGAGAGAGAGAGAGAGAGAGAGAGAGAGAGAGAGAGAGAGAGAGAGAGAGAGAGAGAGAGAGAGAGAGAGAGAGAGAGAGAGAGAGAGATGAAGGAAGGGGGGAGAGAGGTGATTATGATGGTCAGGGTTCAGATCCTGTAGGTTTGTCTATACGGGAAGTATACACATACCCCCATCCCTCTCTCCCCCCCACCCCTCCCCCATCCCTCTCTCCCTCCCCCCTCCTCCCCCCATCTCTCTCTCCCCCCCCCCTCCTCCCCACCTCCCCCCTCCCCCCCAGCCCTCTCTCCCTCCCCCCTCTCTCCCTCCTCCCCCTCTCCCTCCCCCCTCTCTCCCTCCCCCCTCCCTCCCCCCTCTCCCCCCCTCTCCCCCCCCTCTCCCCCCCTCTCTCCCTCCCCCCTCCCTCCCTCCCCCTCTCTCCCCCCTCTCCCCCCCTCTCTCCCTCCCCCCTCTCTCCCCCTCTCCCTCCCCCCTCTCCCCCCCCTCTCTCCCTCCCCCTCTCCCTCCCCCCTCTCTCCCCTCTCCCTCCCTCCCCCCTCTCTCCCTCCCCCTCTCCCTCCCCCCTCCCTCCCCCCTCTCCCCCCCCTCTCTCCCTCCCCCTCTCCCTCCCCCCTCCCTCCCTCCCCCCTCTCTCCCCCCTCCCTCCCCCCTCTCTCCCCTTCACTGCTTTGAGTGGAACCTTAATGAAACAGTTGCTGTTTCCTGGCATAACATTAATTACCTGATCAAAAAAAAGAGAAGAAAATCCAGTAATTAACCAAGCTTCTTTACCAGTGCTAATTACATTCGAGAGAGAGAGAGAGAGAGAGAGAGAGAGAGAGAGAGAGAGAGAGAGAGAGAGAGAGAGAGAGAGAGAGAGTGGAGATGAGTATAGCAGCAGCAATGCCCGTGCCTGTAGAACATATGAGAGAGAAAGAGAGAACCAGAGAGAGAAAGGGGGAGGCAGGTGAGGAGAAAGAGAGGCGGGGCCAGGTGACGGAGGCAGGAGGAGAGAGGCGGGGCCAGGTGACGGAGGCAGGAGGAGAGAGGCGGGGCCAGGTGACGGAGGCAGGTGAGGAGAAAGAGAGGCGGGGCCAGGTGACGGAGGCAGGAGGAGAGAGGCGGGGCCAGGTGACGGAGGCAGGAGGAGAGAGGCGGGGCCAGGTGACGGAGGCAGGTGAGGAGAAAGAGAGGCGGGGCCAGGTGACGGAGGCAGGAGGAGAGAGGCGGGGCCAGGTGACGGAGGCAGGAGGAGAGAGACGGGGCCAGGTGACGGAGGCAGGAGGAGAGAGGCGGGGCCAGGTGACGGAGGCAGGAGGAGAGAGGCGGGGCCAGGTGACGGAGGCAGGAGGAGAGAGGCGGGGCCAGGTGACGGAGGCAGGAGGAGAGAGGCGGGGGAAGGGATCAGAACTGAGGAGATCCACTGAAGAGTTCCTGGATCTTAAAGGATAGAAACCAATAGAAATCAATAGAAACCAATAGAAACTAATAGAAACCAATAGAAACCAATAAAACCAATAGAAACCAATAAAACCAATAGAAAGCAATAAAACCAATAGAAAGCAATAGAAAGCAATAGAAACCATTCAGGGTATTTTTTTGTAGTTTATTTTTATTGGGAGCAGAAGCAGGACAGCTGGGAGATCAACACATCTGGAACTCGGTTTGCACCGTTTCAAAGGAAAAGGTTTTCCAAAAAATATTTTTTAAATGCTAATAACATTTTAAATAAATACAATCAATAAAAACACTCATCCATTTTCTCTGTGTTCTTCTGTCATATCCTGAGGATAAACATAATTCATAGAAAGGCCTTGGGGTTTATGCTCATTAATATACTGCTCTGCTCAGTGATGACAAGCCTTGAGCTGAACTACTTAATATGAAACAATAAAAACATATCCAATAATTTATACTTAAAGATTTGCAATGTGAAATTAAATAATATAAGGGCATCAGTGTCAAAAAGCATGCATACAAATCAAATGAATAATAATAATCATAATAATAAGGCTAACTATTGTTCCCTTTTACAGCGAGGACATTGGATTGATGTTATTATACGTGTGATTATTGGTGATTTATTGAAGCCTCCAAACGCTTTATTAGAAAAAGAAATCTAAAAAAGTCATGATTTCAGAGCAATGAACATTTGTAAAGAAACCTTATTTGAATTACACTTTAACACAAAGAAAGGATCACAAGCTGATAAAACACATTTATATTATTCCCTAAACTAACTATAATAAGTTAAATTGTTTGTTCTTAAATAAATCAATATATGATTCCCTGTAGTTATAATCAAGGGACGAGTTATCTTCCCTCGTGAAACCTTACCGATAGAAACACAAAAATAAGAGTCTATTATCTCGGAATGTACGGCGTCTTCAAAAAGGTCTACAAAACATCTCTGGCCTCAGGGGGGCGTGGCTCAGGGGAGGGGGTGTGGCCCAGGGGAGGGGGCGTGGCTCAGGAGAGGGGGCGTGTCTCAGGGCAGACCCGCCCTGCCTTCAGAGATCCAGCCAATCAGAGCGGTCCCAGTCGTCCTTCATCCAGACCAGTCCTCGCCTGAAGGAAGCTGCAGACTTTCTCTCTTCAGGTTTTGGGAAGAATCAAATCCTGACCCCAGGAGAGACCTTTGACCTGTTCTCTGTTCCTACTTCACCACCCAGAGCCTCACCCAGAGGCCTCATCCAGAGGCCTCACCCAGAGCCTCACCCAGAGGCCTCAACCAGAGGCCTCACCCAGAGCCTCACCCAGAGCCTCACCCAGAGGCCTCACCCAGAGGCCTTAGCCAGAGGTCAGAGCAGCCCTTTCAGGGCTTTCACAGTCTTGGTGGTTGGCGCTAAAGTGATTCTCTGGTGCCTCTGGATCCAAGGGCTTATCTTTGGGACAGAAACCTTCCAGTTCCTCCAGCTGGAGGAAACAAGGGTGTGTGTGTGTGTGTGTGTGTGCGTGCGCGTGTGTGTGTGTGTATTTGTGTTTGTGTTTGTGTGTGTGTGTGTGTGCGTGTGTGTGTGTGCGTGTGTGTGTGTTTGTGTGTGTTTGTGTGTGCGCGCGTGTGTGTGTTTGTGTGTGCGTGTGTATGTGTGTTTGTGTGCGTGTGTGTGTGTGTGTTTGTGTGTGTGTGTTTGTGTGTGTGTGTGTTTGTGTGCGTGTGTGTGTGCGTGTGTGCGTGTGTGTGTGTTTGTGTGTGCGTGTGTGTGCGCGTGTGTGTGTGTTTGTGTGTGTTTGTGTGTGTTTGTGTGTGTGTGTTTGTGTGTGCGTGTGTGTTTGTGTGTGTGTGTGTGTTTGTGTGCGTGTGTGTGTGTGCGTGTGTGTGTGTGTGTTTGTGTGCACGTGTGTGTGTGTGTGTTTGTGTGCGTGTGTGTGTGTGCGTGCGCGTGTGTGTGTGTGTATTTGTGTTTGTGTTTGTGTGTGCGTGTGTGTGTGTGTGTGTGTGTGCGTGGGGAGGTATGAGTTATGTGTGTTCCTCAGTGTTTCACTCTTTCGTGTCCTCTGAGTTCCAGGGGAGAGAGGGGGAGGAGGTGAGGGGGGAGAGGGGGAGAGGGGAGGGGGGAGAGGGGGAGGAGGTGAGGGGGGAGAGGGGGAGGAGGTGAGGGGGGAGAGGGGAGGAGGTGAGGGGGGAGAGGTGAGGGGGGCTTGGGGGAGGAGGTGAGGGGGAGGGGGGAGGTAGGGGGAGGAGGAGGTGAGGGGGAGAGGGGAGGAGGTGAGGGGGGAGGGTGAGGGGGGCTTGGGGGAGGAGGTGAGGTGGAGAGAGGGAGGAGGGGGTGAGGGTGGGAGAGGGTGGAGGGGGGGGGGGAGGTGGGGAGGGTTGGAGGGGAGGAGGGTGAGGCGGGAGAGGTGGAGGGGGGCTTGGGGGAGGAGGTGAGGGGGGAGAGGGGGAGAGGGGGAGGGGGGAAGGAGGTGAGGGGGGAGAGGGGAGTGATGCTACATCGGGGGAACCACGCCCATCAGCACTGGAGGAAAAACCCCAGAATATACAAGAAACAAAGGAAAGTAGAACGATGAGCCGCTCAGTGTTCTGTTCTGTTCTGATCTGTTCTGTTCTGATCTGTTCTGATCTTCCTCTACAGTCCCTCCCCTCACACCAGCCCGGGTCCACTCCTTCCACCAGGTGGAGTTCAGGCTAGACGGCGTTGGTGAGTTCGGACAGCGGGGTCAGGTAGTGGGACGGGTGCCCCCCCCTGAAGCCGCCCCCCGAGGGCGGGCCGGCCGGGGAGGGGGAGCCCTGGGGCCGGAGCACCGGGGCGAAGGCGCTCTTCTGTTTGGTGGAGGAGGGGAAGGAGGAGAAGGGGAGGAGGGACGAGGAGGAGCTGGAGCCTCCTGTGATGGTGGGGCTGGACGGCATCACTGCAGGGGGAAGAGGAGTACTACACATGAGAATACAACACATGAGAGTACTACACATGAGAATACTACACATGAGAGTACTACACATGAGAGTACTACACATGATACACATGAGAAGTACTGCACATGAGAAGTACTACACATGATACACATGAGAAGTACTGCACATGAGAAGTACTACACAAGCTTTTGCAACGCTCCGCTGGTGCGGCGCTGTGCTTTGTGTTGAGGGTTTATTGGGACTAGGCCGGACCCTGGGCTCCTATTTTAATACTGTCAATTGTGCAATTCATCTGTCAATACATTTAGATTTCATTTAGATTTCATTTAGTTATATTTTGTTTATACTAGTTTAGTTTAGTTTAGTTTGTTGTTATTTAGTTTTTAGGTATTAGTATATTTTGTGTGCATTTATTCCCCCTGTTTCAACTGTTGCACCTTAATTTCCCTCGGGATAATAAAGTCTCTTGAATCTTGAATCTAGGAACCAGAGGGGGTTCTCCTACCGTAAGGGGAGCCCGTGGGGGAGGCGCTGCTGAAGCCAGGGGAGCCGGGGACCCCCAGGCTGGTCATGGGCACCGTGCCGTACCCCCCGCTCATCCCCCCGCCGCTCACGTAGCCCGAGTGCTGAGGGGTGGAGGCCGAGGAGTACCCGCGCGGAGACAAGCTGCTGGAGTTACGGATGTAGCCTGAAACACACGATGACATGATGTCATCCTCTGCTCATCACTGCTCATGTACATCAGTCTCTAGTCTACAGCTGAAGCTATTAGAAAGAGACCAAGTCGCATCCTAGTGAAGATCCTTCAGAGATGTTCCCCACTGAAACCACGACGGAGTCCTTCTCCATCCTGACCCGGGAGAGGCCGAAGTCTCACCTTGGCCGCTCTGGATGGGCTCTCCGATGCTGACGCCCAGCTGGGAGGGGTAGGAGCCCAGGCCCATGACGCCGCCGTGGGCCGGGGAGCTGGGCAGGGCCTGCAGCTGGCTGTGGGGCCGGGGTACGCTGTACAGGGCCTCCGCGATGTCTGCCGCGCGCTTCAGCAACATGTCCTACAGGAGGGAGATGAGAGAGGGCTTCATGAGACACCAGGCAGACATCCTCATGGGAAAGGTTTCTTCAGCTAGCAGCTTCTGTCGTATGTTGTCAGCGTGTTGTATGTTGTCAGCGTGTTGTCAGCGTGTTGTATGTTGTCAGCGTGTTGTCAGCGTGTTGTATGTTGTCAGCGTGTTGTCAGCGTGTTGTCAGCGTGTTGTATGTTGTCAGCGTGTTGTCAGCGTGTTGTATGTTGTCAGCGTGTTGTCAGCGTGTTGTATGTTGTCAGCGTGTTGTCAGCGTGTTGTATGTTGTCAGCGTGTTGTCAGCGTGTTGTATGTTGTCAGCGTGTTGTATGTTGTCAGCGTGTTGTCAGCGTGTTGTCCATGTTGTCAGCGTGTTGTATGTTGTCAGCGTGTTGTATGTTGTCAGCGTGTTGTCAGCGTGTTGTATGTTGTCAGCGTGTTTGTTGTCAGCGTGGTGTGTCAGCGTGTTGTCAGCGTGTTGTATGTTGTCAGCGTGTTGTCAGCGTGTTGTATGTTGTCAGTGTGTTGTCAGCGTGTTGTCAGCGTGTTGTATGTTGTCAGCGTGTTGTCAGCGTGTTGTCTGTTGTCAGTGTGTTGTATGTTGTCAGTGTGTTGTCAGTGTGTTGTATGTTGTCAGTATGTTGTCAGTGTGTTGTCAGCGTGTTGTCAGCGTGTTGTCAGCGTGTTGTAAGCATGTTGTCAGTAATGGTATTGGATGCTTTTATATAGCTCTTTTATCCAAAGCGCTTTACAAGTCATGCCTCACATTCACCCATTCATCCACACATCCACACACAACCACCAACGAGGAGTCGGCCATCAAGGAGACAGCCAGCAGGTCAGGAGCAGTTAGGGTGAGGGGGTCTTGCTCAAGGACACCTCCACAGCTTTTGATAGGAGGAGGAGCCGGGGGATGGAACCAGCAACCTTCAGGTTGTGAGGCGAGCGCTGTATCTCTCTACTGCCTACTGACTATGTCTATGCTGCTGTCTTGGCCTGGTCTCTCTTCTCAATGAGACCAACCTGGTTAACCAAAGGGTGAATACAGATAGCATGAGGAGTAGTCTATTAGAGCCAGGTGTTCACCTGGTTGCTATGAGGGTTTCCATAGAGAGCTTCCACCAGGTCCGCTGCCCTCTTCAGGAGCATCTCCTGTAAACAGACACATGCATTGAGTCAATACGGAGGCTGGGATGAGATGGTCTCTTCCTGGAGGGAAAGGACCACCGAGCTCACGTGACACATCATCATACTACTGACCTTGGCTAGTTTATCTGGGTCTCCAGGGTGTCGGGGAATGACCTTCTGCAGACGCTGGAAACCGTAGTCTATGGTGGGCTCATTCAGGGCTGGGAGTGAAACAAAGGCATGCATCAAAGACAGTCCAAGAGGACCAGAAAGCCCACTGAAACACCCTGAGCTCTACAGGTGTCTTCATGGCATGAGACTTCAGTGGATAAAGATACAGGTGGTTTAGGAGCAGGTCAGGTTGTTTGTCTGTTGGGATTGTTCCAGACCATGAAAGGTTTAATGTTAATAACATGTGAGTTAGCAGAAGTATCTCTCTTACCGGTGTAGATAAAGCGTCCTGGAGCTCCTTTGCAGAACTGTTTGGATTTGTAGGACAGCGTGACCTCCACCACCCCGGGGATGTGGCGAGGAGGCGTCTGCACCCGGATGGCGTGCGGCGTTATCAACTAGGAGAGAACAGAAGGATAAGAGCGAGGCCCCAGACGGTCAGACGGTCAGGAGGAGGACGGAGCAGCTCACCTCGCTCCACACCAGCATGCTGCCAAACACTACTTGGAGGCCGTCGAAAAAGTTCTCCCCGATGACGATGACCATGGCTCCTCCGTTGGTCCAGCCCTCGCTGGGGCTGATGGCTTTGATACACGGGGTCGCTGGAGGGGGACGGAGCATAAGGTTACATCCGGATCAACTGACCCTTATTTAGTTAATATTACAATTAACAGCTTTGAAGGCAACTATGTGACTAAAGTGAGTTTGAGTGGTGATATGATGAGATGTAATATATCATATATATAATGTAATGTAATATATCATATATATATATAATATAATGTAATAGATCATATATGTAATATAATGTAATAGATCATATCTAATGTATTGTACCGTATTCCATAGCGTTCTCCACTGACTCTCCAGGCTCCAGGCGGCGTGCGCGGCGGCCATGTTTAGAGTTGTTATGGACGAACATGTTGTCTGACACGGCCAGGATGTGTCCATCTACGGTCACAGTGCTGGACAGGACCACCTAGAGACCAGAGGGGGGTTTAGACTAGGACAGGACCACCTAGAGACCAGAGGGGGTTTAGACTAGGACAGGACCACCTAGAGACCAGAGGGGGGTTTAGACTAGGACAGGACCACCTAGAGACCAGAGGGGGTTTAGACTAGGACAGGACCACCTAGAGACCAGAGGGAGGTTTAGACTAGGACAGGACCACCTAGAGACCAGAGGGGGTTTAGACTAGGACAGGACCACCTAGAGACCAGAGGGGGTTTAGACTAGGACAGGACCACCTAGAGACCAGAGGGGGTTTAGACTAGGACAGGACCACCTAGAGACCAGAGGGGGGTTTAGACTAGGACAGGACCACCTAGAGACCAGAGGGGGGTTTAGACTAGGACAGGACCACCTGGAGACCATAGGGGGGTTAGAACTAGGAAAGGACCACCTGGAGACCAGAGGGGGTTTAGACTAGGACAGGACCACCTAGAGACCAGAGGGGGGTTAGGACTAGGACTGGACCACCTGGAGACCAGAGGGGGGTTAGGACTAGGACAGGACCACCTGGAGACCAGAGGGGGGTTAGGACTAGGACAGGACCACCTGGAGACCAGAGGGGGGTTAGGACTAGGACAGGACCACCTAGAGACCAGAGGGGCGTTAGAACTAGGAAAGGACCACCTGGAGACCAGAGGGGGTTTAGACTAGGACAGGACCACCTAGAGACCAGAGGGGGGTTAGGACTAGGACTGGACCACCTGGAGACCAGAGGGGGGTTAGGACTAGGACAGGACCACCTGGAGACCAGAGGGGGGTTAGGACTAGGTGCTCTGGGTTCCCCCATCTCAGGTTACAACAGCAAAGTTCTGATGCTGAACTTAATGAGAGAAACTCAAAGAGCCAAAGGCCAGAGAACTTCTTCCCTCATCCCCATCATGTTGATGCTGTTCTAGTGCCTTTGACTTCTATCAGATCAGCAATAGGACCACTCATCTTACAGGTTAGGAGAGACAGTGTGGAGCCCAGGAGAGACAGTGTGGAGGACAGGAGAGACAGTGTGGAGGACAGGAGAGACAGTGGAGGACAGGAGAGACAGTGTGGAGCCCAGGAGAGACAGTGGAGGACGGGGAGCCCAGGAGAGACAGTGTGGAGCCCAGGAGAGACAGTGGAGGACGGGGAGCCCAGGAGAGACAGTGTGGAGGACAGGAGAGACAGTGTGGAGGAACAGGAGAGACAGTGTGGAGGAACAGGAGAGACAGTGTGGAGGAACGAAGAGACAGTGTGGAGGACAGGAGAGACAGTGTGGAGGACAGGAGAGACAGTGTGGAGGACAGGAGAGACAGTGTGGAGGACAGGAGAGACAGTGTGGAGGAAC
>CM051017.1:25823661-25863661 GCA_027704905.1 Muraenolepis orangiensis
GCGTGTGTGTGTGTGTGTGTGTGTGTGTGTGTGTGTGTGTGTGTGTGTGTGTGTGTGTGTGTGAGTGTGTGTGTGTGTGTGTGTGTGTGTGTGTGTGTTGCCCTATAGTCAGGCCTGCAGCTGAGGGATGGATCACACGGAAAATAAAACATTCGCTACTCAGTAATTAGCATTTTCCTAATAAAGCGACTAAGAAACATGTATAATATGATCCATAATAAACATGTTTATTATGGATCATATTATACAGAACATAGACGCCGCGTCCTTTATATAATAGTTTGTGTACCAGAAAGCCGAAATGATATCATTAGTTATTTAAAGGGAGGGTAAAACATAAGAGAAATGGAGGTTATTGGTGATCAATGATCTGCTTATAGTGACTTGAAGGGACGGGACACGATGGGACTCGCTATTAAACTATCACATAACATTTAAATAACATTTAAATAACATTTAAATCAGGTTAAAGTGCTGCAGGTCAGATCAGATGTGCGTAAAAATATCACATTTACATTTACACAGGATGGAATATTAATTGAATGTGGTCGATAGTAAAACCATAACTTTGGTCTATATGTTTATAATTGTACAGGATATTAAACGGTCTGTGCTTAGCAAAGTAATTAATATTAATAATCAGTGTCGGATATTATAAATAACTATAACTAAATAAATAACTCTAATAAATAACCTCCTATTGTGTGTACCATAGACGAGGGGATCATTTCTGTACAATTAATCCACATTTGATCTAATATGAGGCTCAGTTATTATCCTCGTTGGGTTTTAGCGAGTTTTAATAAATTAGTGATTTTCTCTGAAGTTATCGGCCTCTGTAACTATGGATAAAAGGCTATTAATGGTGGAGTATAATTCTGTAAGATAGTCCAACAACTATAAGCTCGACTGTTTATCGCTTTAAGTTGATTTAAGTTGTGGTTTAACGACCTTTAACGCTCTTATACTTGTGGTTATATATCTTGAGATCGTCTAAATGAATTATATTATATTATATTGATATATTGATATATTGATATAGATATATATATCTATATCTATATCTATATCTATATATCGATATAGATATATCTATATCTATATAGATATATATATATCTATATCGATATAGATATATAGATATATCTATATAGATATATAGATATATATATCAATATAGATATATATCTATATATATAGATATATATATCTATATATATATATTGATATCTTAGCCTATATTCACATTCAATGTTTTAAACAAGTTTAGAATCAAGTTAGGATTTGCAACAAGTAGTTGAAGCGCTTCTCTGTAGACCCGATCTCCCCCGAGGGGAACTGGGTTCTCTGGGTTCTTTGGGTTCTCTGGGTTCTCTGGGTTCTCTGGGTTCTATACGAACAGGTCGATGGAAGGTGTGAGGTCCAGGCAGGGAGGGGAACCCTTACCTCTGCGCCGCCGCGTTGGCGTCCAGGACCCCGACGTGCCGGACCCAGGAGCGCATCATGGGGTCCATCTCCTCCGCGGTGCTCCGCTCCTTCAGTCCTCCCAGCTCCCGGACCAGGTGCTCCTGGAGCCCGAACATCTCAGCCTCTCACACGCTGCTTCCTAAACCGCTTCCTAAACCGCTTCCTCTCCTTCAGAGGAGCTGAAGCACTTTGGCAC
Organism: Muraenolepis orangiensis; assembly: GCA_027704905.1. Lineage (NCBI taxonomy): Eukaryota > Metazoa > Chordata > Actinopteri > Gadiformes > Muraenolepididae > Muraenolepis > Muraenolepis orangiensis. Next base: position 25,825,325 of record CM051017.1, read on the forward strand.
CAAAGAAAGACTCCGCTTCAGGGCGCTGAGATTTAGGAGAAGAGCGTGATAAAAATCTAGGAATTAACAAACCTAAAGAAAACATAAAAAGTCCACCTCGGGGAAGTTCCTCCTCACAATCCCCCAGTGGTTCCTGTCAGGTTGAGTATTAATACAACATGTTATATTCCACTGCTGATCGCTGTCCAACTTGTGTTTCCACCAGCAGCCTCCAAGCTCTCCGTCGAACTCCTTCCACGAGTTGGTCTCACACTCCACTGACGGTAGAAGCCTCTGAGCGGACCTGAAGGGGACCAGTGAGCGGACCTGAAGGGGAACAGTGAGCGGACCTGAAGGGGACCAGTGAGCGGGTCCTGAGGGTCCGAGGTGTTGTGCCGGAGCCTGATGGGAGCCGCCGGGTAGGGGAGCAGGAGGAGGGGCCTGGAGCCATCTGGGACCTGGGAGATGGAGCCTCATTGGTGGAGAGGGGCCCTTGTCTTCATCCAGAGGGGCCCTTGTCTTCATCCAGAGGAGGGGCCCTTGTCTTCATCCAGCCACTGACTTCTGTTGCTCTTTAAACTTTTTGCTGAGGAAAAGCCTTATTGTCGGTTTATTAGTTTTATATTCAAATGAACTAAATCCCAGCCCTGTAGCCCGTACATATAGCCCCATATATAACATATCATATATAACATATCATATATAACATATCATATATAACATATCATATATAACATATCATATATAACAAATCATATATAACATATCATATATAATACAGTCAATCATAGAGACACATCCTATTGGACTGCGGTGTAAAAGTCTGTGAATCGGCCCTTATTCAAACCAGGGTTCCTTCACACTGGGAGGAGGAAGGAGAGGAGAGGAGGAGAGGAGAGGAGAGGAGAGGAGAGGAGAGGAGAGGAGAGGAGAGGAGAGGAGAGGAGAGGAGAGGAGAGGAGAGGAGAGGAGAGGAGATGAGAGGAGAGGAGAGGAGGGGAGAGGAGAGAGTCCGGCCCGATGGAGGCGGCTCAGTGAATTCATTCAGTCTTGGTGGAACAGAAGTGCGTCCCGGCAGGCGTCTGCTCCACGGGAACAAAGAAGGAATCGAACTTGTGTCAGGTCCTCCATCACTCTTTACCAGTACGCGTATATAGTATACTATACCCGCTGTGGGTGGCTGCTGGGCCCCAACATGCATATTATATTATTATATATATTTATATATATTATTTATATTAGGCCTATATTATAATATTATATAATATATATATATAACAATATATTATATTTTATTATGCCTTTAGTATATGATATTATATTATATGATATAATAATATGTTACATTATGTTATATGATATGATATAATATTATATGATATTATATGATATTGTATTATATATATATATAATACATATATTAGGCCTATATAATATAATATAATATTACATTATATCATATTAAATTATATTACACCTTTATACACCAAACAAGATCATTTGAAAACAAGCAGACTGGTCCTTCTTCATGTTATTATATCGTTATTCATCAGACTGGTCCTTCTTCATGTTATTATATCGTTATTCATCAGACTGGTCCTTCTTCATGTTATTATATCGTTATTCATCAGACTGGTCCTTCTTCATGTTATTATATCGTTATTCAGACTGGTCCTTCTTCATGTTATTATATCGTTATTCATCAGACTGGTCCTTCTTCATGTTATTACATCGTTATTCATCAGACTGGTCCTTCTTCATGTTATTATATCGTTATTCATCAGACTGGTCCTTCTTCATGTTATTATATCGTTATTCATCAGACTGGTCCTTCTTCATGTTATTATATCGTTATTCATCAGACTGGTCCTTCTTCATGTTATTATATCGTTATTCATCAGACTGGTCCTTCTTCATGTTATTATATCGTTATTCATCAGACTGGTCCTTCTTCATGTTATTATATCGTTATTCATCAGACTGGTCCTTCTTCATGTTATTATATCGTTATTCATCAGACTGGTCCTTCTTCATGTTATTATATTGTTATTCATCAGACTGGTCCTTCTTCATGTTATTATATCGTTATTCATCAGACTGGTCCTTCTTCATGTTATTATATCGTTATTCATCAGACTGGTCCTTCTTCATGTTATTATATCGTTATTCTCCATTAGAATAATGAAAGGTTTTAACGGCACCTCCATTGTCTCCGTTCACAGCTCGAGCGCAGGAACAATGAGCGCGCATCTCCCCCTCGTGCTTCCCGCGCTCCGACCGCCATCTGCCAGCACGAGACGGACTGGTCACGTGCCCCCGGTCGGTCCCACGGAATCCTATTGAGAGACTTTGATTGGCAGCTGTAGGCCTCAGCAAACATGAAGGAATATATATATATATATATATATATATATATATATATATATATATATAATTATTTATATACAGTGAAGGAAATAATTATTTGATCCCTTGTCGCCCACTTACAAAGAAATAACAGAAAAAACGGTTTATTTTAACAGTGAGAGACAGAATATAAATAAAAAAAATCCAGAAATTGACATCATATAATAGTTATAAATTGATTTGCATTTAATTGAGTGAAATAAGTATTTGATCCCCTTGCAAAACATGACTTAGTACTTGGTGGAGAAACCCTTATTGGCCAGCACAGAGGTCAGATGTTTCTTGTAGTTGGTCACCAGGTTTGCACACATCTCAGGAGGGATTTTGGTCCACTTCTCTTTGCAGATCCTCTCCAAATCCTTAAGGTTTCGAGGCTAATGCTTGGCAACTCGAAGCTTCAGCTCCCTCCACACATTTTCTATGGGATTAAGGTCCGGAGATTGGCTAGTCCACTCCATCACCTTAATGTGCTTCTTCTTTAGCCACTCCTTTGTTACCTTGGCCGTATATTTTGGGTCATTGTCGTGCTGGAAGACCCATCCATGACCCATTTTTTTTAGTGTCCTGGCTGAGGGAAGGAGGTTATCGGCCAAGATTTGACGGTATACATGGCCCCGTCCATCCTCCCCTCGATGCGGTGAAGTCGTCCTGTCCCCTTAGCAGAGAAACATCCCCAAAGCATAATGTTTCCACCTCCATGCTTGACAGTGGGGATGGTGTTCTTGGGGTTATAGTCAGCATTTCTCTTCTTCCAAACACGGCGTGTAGAGTTGATGCCAAAAATCTCAATTTTGGTCTCATCTGACCACATCACCTTCTCCCAAGCCTCCTCTGAATCATTCAGATGTTCATTGGCAAACCTCAGACGGGCCTGTACATGTGCCTTCTTGAGCAGGGGGACCATGCGGGCGCTGCAGGATTTTAATCCATTACGGCGTAGTGTGTTACCAATAGTTTTCTTGGTGACTGTGGTCCCAGCTGCCTTGAGATCATTAACAAGTTCCTCCCGTGTAGTTCTTGGCTGATCCCTCACCGTTCTCATGATCCTCGATTCCCCACGAGGCGAGATCTTGCGTGGAGCCCCAGACCGAGGGTGATCGATGGTCATTTTGTGTTTCTTCCATTTTCGAATAATTGCACCAGTTGTCTCCTTCTCACCAAGCTGCTTGCTGATGGTCTTGTAGCCCATTCCAGCCTTGTGAAGGTCTACAATCTTGTCCCTGATGTCCTTAGACAGCTCTTTGGTCTTGCCCATGGTAGCAAGGTTGGAATCTGATTGATTGATTCTGTGGACAGGTGTCTTTTATACAGGTAACGAGTTTGGACAGGTGTCTTTTATACAGGTAACGGGTTGATATTAGGAGTACTTCCTTAAAGTGAGAGGACTTATCTAACTGGTCTGTCGGAGTCAGAATTCTTGTTGGTTGCAAGGGGATCAAATACTTATTTCACTAAATTAAATGCAAATCAATTTATAACTTTTATATGATGTAAATTTCTGGATTTTCTTTTTGATATTTTGTTTCTCACTGTTAAAATAAACCTACCATTAAAATGATAGACTGTTCATCAGTCTGTCAGTTCTGTTCTTTGTAAGTGGACAAACTTACAAAATAGACAAGGGATCAAATAAATATTTACTTCACTGTATATATAATATCGGGTTGGGATTCCTTCACTGCCATGATACACGCAGGAGGCTGAATTAAAACTATATCCTCACTTTCTTCTTTCTACGGTCTATATATATATATATATATTATATATGTAATACATATATATTATATATATATTAAGTTCACCTCCTTTGGTCAATTTCACAAAGACGTAAATGTAAATCCACTTCTAATGACTTATTTGGGTCAAACCATGTTTTGTCGAAGGATCCTCATCATTTGTTAAAAAGAGCCGAAGGTTTGGAAACGTGAATCGACCCAAAACACCAACTTGTTGTGAGACCTTGAATAACTTTAATAACTTTAATAACTTTAATAACTTTAATAACTGCAATAACTGCAATTAACATGAGACTGGTGGTCCAGGGCGATGAGGCACTTTACATGCTTTCAAATTATTGTGCACAATTCAACACATGTATATATCATATATATATATGATATATATATCATATATATATATATCATATATATATCATATATATATATGATATATATATATATATAAATCATATATATATATCAAATATATATATATCATATATATATAGTATAGTGTTGTATAGTACATAGTATAGTATAGTGTTGTATAGTACATATAGTATAGTGTTGTATAGTACATAATATAGTGTTGTATAGTACATAGTATAGTATAGTGTTGTATAGTACATAGTATAGTATAGTGTTGTATAGTACATAGTATAGTATAGTGTTGTATAGTACATAGTATAGTATAGTGTTGTATAGTACATAGTATAGTATAGTGTTGTATAGTACATAGTATAGTATAGTGTTGTATAGTACATAGTATAGTATAGTGTTGTATAGTACATAGTATAGTATAGTGTTGTATAGTACATAGTATAGTATAGTGTTGTATAGTACATAGTATAGTATAGTGTTGTAAAGTACATAGTATAGTATAGTGTTGTATAGTACATAGTATAGTATAGTGTTGTATAGTACATAGTATAGTATAGTGTTGTATAGTACATAGTATAGTATAGTGTTAAATTGTAGCTAATTCCTCCTGCAGGAGGGAATGGGGAGGAAGGTTCTATTGTACTTGTTGCATAAGGCAAATACAACATCTTGAATGTTGTATCTTGTAGGCCTTCTGAGAGGAACGTCCCTAAAGGCCCACAGAACCACACAGAACCACACAGAACTACACAGAACCACACAGAACCACACAGAACCACAGAGGACAACACAGAACCACACAGAACCCACTCTGAACTACACAGAACCAGACAGAAGAACCATCATGGGAGTGTGGGTCTTGGTGTTTCCGTGGAGCCGGTTCTCCGGTTCTCCGGGGAGGAGATGGGGTTCTCCCCGCCGCCCTGGTTCTAATCAATGGGTTCTCCCTGTTGGCGGATTCAGGGGGTGGGCCAAGAAATCAGTGACTGCTAAAGCGAACAATAGGGTATCGTGTGCCACTGGTCCTCCCCCCCTCCCTCCCCCTCCTCCCCCGGGACCAGGGGGAGGAGGGGGAGGAGGAGGAGGTGGAGGAGGGGGGAGGAGGAGGTGGAGGAGGGGGGGGGGAGGGGGGGAGGGGGAGGAGGGGGGAGGAGGGGGAGGAGGGAGGAGGAGGAGGAGGAGGTGGAGGAGGGGGGAGGAGGGGAGGAGGGGGAGGAGGGGAGGAGGGGAGGAGGGGGAGGAGGGAGGAGGGGAGGAGGGGGGAGGAGGAGGGGGTGGAGGGGAGGAGGGGGGGAGGAGGGGAGGAGGAGGGGGAGGAGGGGAGGAGGACGGCAGGTCCTCGGGGTCAGGAGGTGCGGTGGGGGGTTTGAGGACAGCTGGTTCCCTTCTCCTCAGTGTGGAGGAAGCAGCAGAACTAATGCTCTTGGATTTAAATAAGTCCACAAATAAACAAGCCAATATATGGATCCACGTATTGGCTCTTATTAGTCCTTATTTAAATGATGTTTACTTATTTTAATAAAAAGTATGTGAGCCCCCGGGGAACGGAACTCAACCGGCCCTCAAGGTCCGTCCCGTCGGGTTGTTCCTTTAAGCCACCATTAGCCTGAGTGGTGAGGGCCTGGGTGGAGAACGGGGTGGAGAACGGGGTGGAGAACGGGGTGGAGAACGGGGTGGAGAACGGGGTGGAGGATGGTATGAAGGAGGATGACACAACACGTCATCTCACCACAAACAACGAACCACTTTTGGCTAAAACAAAACAAAACACACAAATAAATACAAACTTGTAGAAGAGCTTAACAGGCTAAAGGCCTCCATGTGAAGCTCTCATCGTGTATCGAAGCCATCACTTTGGAGTCCAAATGATGTCAACCGAATCCCTCATACAAGCAACAGCGACGCCGTCGAATATCTCAATCGATTAAGCATATCGGGACATTGGCCAAGCAGCTGGCGTGTCGACATGCTGTAAGACATGCCATAAGCCTGTACAGCAGCGCCCTCTGGTGGGGTCCAGCAGGTTTACATGCGCGCAAAATAAGTAGAATTTATGCGAATTTAAAAGACAATCAATGCAATGTTGTTATTTCTGTTCATTTTTATGATTGCAAATGATCACAAAGTGATCCTAAACTAATGATAAACGTAATGTTGATGTCCTGTATGACTAAACGGACTTTCATTTCCGCTTTTATATTAAAATGTGGAATTTTAAATGTGGCATTTAGTTCACATACAGGGGCCCCTATACAGGGGGCCCTATACAGGGGGCCCTATACAGAGGGCCCTATACAGAGGGCCCTCTACAGGGGGCCCTCTACAGGGGGCCCTATACAGGGGGCCCTATACAGAGGGCCCTATATAGGGTGCCCTATACAGGGGGCCTTATACAGGGGGCCCTCTACAGGGGGCCCTATACAGAAGGCCCTATACAGGGGGCCTTATACAGGGGTCCCTATACAGGGGGCCCTATACAGAGGGCCCTATACAGGGGGCCTTATACAGGGGGCCCTATACAGAAGGCCCTATACAGGGGGCCTTATACAGGGGTCCCTATACAGGGGGCCCTATACAGAGGGCCCTATACAGGGGGCCTTATACAGGGGGCCTTATACAGGGGGCCCTATACAGGGGGCCCTATACAGAGGGCCCTATACAGGGGGCCTTATACAGAGGGCCTTATACAGGGGGCCCTATACAGGGGGCCCTATGCAGGGCAGGGGGCCCTATGCAGAGGGCCCTATACAGGGGGCCCTATACAGAGGGCCCTATACAGGGGAGGGGGCCCTATACAGGGGGCCTTATACAGAGGGCCCTATATAGGGGGCCCTATACAGAGGAGGGGGCCCTATACAGGGGGCCTTATACAGGGGGCCCTATACAGGGGGCCCTCTACAGGGGGCCTTATACAGGGGGCCCTATACAGGGGAGGGGGCCCTGTACAGAGGGCCTTATACAGGGGGCCTTATACAGGGGGCCTTATACAGGGGGCCCTATACAGGGCAGGGGGCCCTATGCAGAGGGCCCTATACAGGGGGCCCTATACAGAGGGCCCTATACAGGGGAGGGGGCCCTATACAGGGGGCCTTATACAGAGGGCCCTATATAGGGGGCCCTATACAGAGGAGGGGGCCCTATACAGGGGGCCTTATACAGGGGGCCCTATACAGGGGGCCCTCTACAGGGGGCCTTATACAGGGGGCCCTATACAGGGGAGGGGGCCCTGTACAGAGGGCCTTATACAGGGGGCCCTATACAGGGGGCCCTATACAGAGGGCCCTATACAGGGGGCCTTATACAGAGGGCCTTATACAGGGGGCCCTATACAGGGGGCCCTATGTAGGGGGCCTTATACAGGGGCCCTATACAGGGGGCCCTATAAAGGGGGCCCTATACAGGGGGCCTTATACAGGGGGCCCTATACAGAGGGCCCAATACAGGGGGCCTTATACAGGGGGCCCTATACAGAGGGCCTTATACAGAGGGCCCTATACAGGGGAGGGGGCCCTATACAGAGGGCCCTATTCAGAGGGCCTTATACAGAGGGCCCTATACAGAGGGCCCTATACAGGGGGCCTTATACAGGGGGCCCTATACAGGGGGCCTTATACAGAGGGCCCTATACAGGGGGGCCCTATACAGGGGGCCTTATACAGAGGGCCCTATACAGGGGGCCTTATACAGGGGGCCTTATACAGAGGGCCCTATACAGGGCAGGGGGCCCTATACAGAGGGCCCTCTACAGGGGGCCCTATACAGGGGGCCCTCTACAGGGGGCCTTATACAGAGGGCCCTATACAGGGGGCCTTATACAGAGGGCACTATACAGGGGGCCCTATACAGGGGAGGGGGGCCTATACAGAGGGCCCTATACAGGGGGCCCTATACAGAGGGCCCTATACAGAGGGCCTTATACAGAGGGCCCTATACAGAGGGCCCTATACAGAGGGCCTTATACAGGGGGCCTTATACAGGGGGCCCTATACAGGGGGCTTTATACAGAGGGCCCTATACAGGGGGCCCTATACAGGGGGGCCCTATACAAGGGGCCTTATACAGAGGGCCCTATACAGGGGGGCCCTATACAGGGGGGCCCTATACAGGGGGCCTTATACAGAGGGCCTTATACAGAGGGCCCTATACAGGGGAGGGGGCCCTATACAGAGGGCCCTATACAGGGGGCCTTATACAGGGGGCCCTCTACAGGGGGCCTCTACAGGGGGGCCTTATACAGGGGGCCCTCTACAGGAGGCCCTATACAGAGGGCCTTATACAGGGGGCCCTCTACAGGGGGCCCTCTACAGGGGGCCTTATACAGGGGGCCCTCTACAGGGGGCCTTCTACAGGGGGCCCTCTACAGGGGGCCCTATTCAGGGGGCCCTCTACAGGGGGCCTTATACATTGGGCCTTATACAGGGGGCCTTCTACAGGGGGCCCTCTACAGGGGGCCTTATACAGGGGGCCCTCTACAGGGGGGCCCTATACAGGGGGCCTTATACAAGGGGCCCTCTACAGGGGGCCTTATACAGGGGGCCCTCTTCAGTGATCCGGTAAGTTAGAGCCAGCATTACATTCGTCATTACATGTTTCAGTGTACTTTTAACATGATGGAGGGGAGCAGGTTTGAATATGGACACTGCAGTGGATCACCTCCAGGTCAACCAAGGGTGCGGTTTCTCACTCTCATCAGGTCTTCCTGGGAGAGGTTCACAACCTGAACTGGAAATACTTGACTCTTTGACTCCCACTAGTGACTAGTGGACCCAACCACCTTGCAACCATCAGTTGGATCCAACCACCTCCAAGGGCCATCAGTGAAGACTGTTAGGAGACGGTGGAGACGGAGGAAGCAGTGTGTTAGGTGGAGGGCACAGAGGGCTTCTGAAGGAAATCACATCTCTCCAACCCCAATCCTAATCCAGCCCAGCATGGACCTGCTGTCTACATCTGATGATATGACTTACTTTCTACTTTACTACATTATGTGACATATGTCGTTCCTTCTTATGAGTGAATTCATTTTTATAGAAATAAGCACCGCGAACTAACCAATCAGGGTACAGCGCACGCTTTATGGGTTGGACCTATTAGATGTAGGCTAGCTACCCACGTGACCCAGTAGTACCTGTCCATTACAGCGCGACAGCCTGGACAATGGCAGAAGAAAGTCCTGACTCAAACTCTGCACTTCAACACCCATGGCTTATTTGAAGGAGTTGTGGAACAGAAGAAGGATTCCTTTGTTTACAAAAGCCTTCTCTGACTGCCTCAGAGAAGGCATCTTTCATTGATTATGTGGTCAGTCACTAACACATGTATATCGTGTGCATTGCATGATGGCTACATTTTTCTTTGATTCTTTGATTAATTTGTTTTCTGCGTAATTCTGCATTAGGAGTGCAGGTAGTGAGTAGCTCCACCTACTGGTCAAACGAAGAAGTACAATACAGTCAAGCGCAAGTTTCATGTGTGGGCCACATTCCAGTCTATTTTTAGAATTTGCTGTGGGCCAATAGAAAATGCGGGCCGCAGTTGGCCCACGGGCCGTACTTTGGACACCCCTGGTCTAGAGTGTTAAATTGTAGGCAATCCATACTGCAGGAGGGAATGGGGAGTTAGCATTCCATTGTACTTGTTGCATATAACAAATAAAAACATCTTGAATCTTGAAATTGTGTAAAAGGACGTAGTCTGAATACTTTGTCTGGGTGTTATATTCGGCCGGCCTCCCAAGTACAAACAGAACTTAAATTTACAAAAATGTAATGCAAAAGGCTAAATCTGTTGGTGACCCCTGAGCTCCCCTGGTAGTTAAGTTCTCTCCAACACCGTGTGGTACGGCAACACCACCGGTCATCATGGGGTGTGCACTTCCATGCATGAGGAGATCTTTAGGACCAGATGTCAGAAGAAAGCTATCTCCATCACTGAGGACCAAAACCACCCTGGGCTCATCTCTTCTTCCCCCTACCGTCTGGTCGTCGGTTCCCCAGCATCCTAACCAGGACTACCAGGTTTAAGGATAGTTTTTATCCCCAGGCAGTGACCTACTGAACTGCTAGGAGTACTACCACTATCATAACATGTCATTAACATTTCCCTTTCATAACATGTCATGAACATAACACTATCATAACATGTCATTAACATTACACTATCATAACATTGTCATTAACATTACACTATCATAACATGTCATTAACATTACACTATCATAACATGTCATTAACATAACACTGTCATAACATGCCATTAACATTACACTATCATAACATGTCATTAACATTACTCTGACATACTGAGCTGGACTTTCTGGACTCATTACAGTTACTGTACTGTACTGCACTGTATTCATGATGCTGCTGCACTACTGGCACTTTAAATGCTTTTAAATGCTTTTTGCACAATTTCAAATATCAGTCACTTTATTGTTACCAGAAGCATGTTACCCCCCCCCCCCTCCTACCTGAAGCATGCCCCCCCCCTCCTACCTGAAGCATGCCCCCCCCTCCTACCTGAAGCATGCCCCCTCCCCTACCTGAAGCATGGCCCCCCCCTTCTTACCTGAAGCATGCCCCCCCACCCTCCTACCTGAAGCATGCCCCCCCCCCCTTACCTGAAGCATGGCCCCCCCCCCTCCTACCTGAAGCATGCCCCCCCTACCTGAAGCATGCCCCCCCCCTACCTGAAGCATACCCCCCCCTCCTACCTGAAGCATGGCCCCCCCTCCTACCTGAAGCTTGCCCCCCCCCCCCCCCCCCTCCTACCTGAAGCATGGCCCCCCCCTCCTACCTGAAGCATGGCCCCCCCCCTCCTACCTGAAGCTTGCCCCCCCCCTCCTACCTGAAGCTTGGCCCCCCCCCCTCCTACCAGAAGCATGCCCCCCCCTCCTACCTGAAGCATGGCCCCCCCCCCTCCTACCTGAAGCATGGCCCCCCCCTACCTGAAGCATGGCCCCCCCCTCCTACCTGAAGCATGGCCCCCCCCTCCTACCTGAAGCATGGCCCCCCCCCTACCTGAAGCATGGCCCCCCCCTCCTTCCTGAAGCTTGGCCCCCCCCCTCCTACCAGAAGCATGGCCCCCCCCTACCTGAAGCATGGCCCCCCCCCTCCTACCTGAAGCATGGCCCCCCCCTCCTACCTGAAGCATGGCCCCCGCCCTACCTGAAGCATGGCCCCCCCCTCCTACCTGAAGCGTATTATTATTATAGCATGTATTATTATTATTATTATTAATATTATTAGTAGTATTATTAGTAATAATTTTAGTCTCCTGACAATTTTGAAACTGCTTGCAAAGGCTAATCCCACTGACCCCTGGTGTTGAAAAGGGGCATGACGCTGCAGAATCTCCCTTCACGGCCCAGACCGGTTCCTCTTCCCGTTCTCCTGGTTCTATTTGTGTTTGCTGAACTGTGTGTGTGTGAGTGGGTGTGTCCGCACCATGTTCTTGTTTACAGGCGACGCCCAACATCCTTGGCCACGCCCTGTTTCCCCCATGTGCTTCCTGTGTGGCTGTCCCCCCTGACTCCTGCTGGCTGTCCCCCCTGACTCCTGCTGGCTGTCCCCCCTGACTCCTGCTGGCTGTCCCCCCTGACTCCTGCTGGCTGTCCCCCCTGACTCCTGTGTGGCTGTCCCCCCTGACTCCTGCTGGCTGTCCCCCCTGACTCCTGCTGGCTGTCCCCCCTGACTCCTGCTGGCTGTCCCCCCTGACTCCTGCTGGCTGTCCCCCCTGACTCCTGCTGGCTGTCCCCCCTGACTCCTGCTGGCTGTCCCCCCTGACTCCTGCTGGCTGTCCCCCCTGACTCCTGCTGGCTCTCCTCTGCTGGCAGAGCCACCAGCCGTTAACATTCTGCTCTTTCAGACTCATTCAGACTTTTTGCCTTCCCTCCTTTTGCCTGGAGTCTGTTTTCTTTCTAGGACTCTTTAACCACCGTTTGAGTTGTTTTGTTCCTGCCTTTTTGTAGTTGTATATTTAATATATATGATGATGATCATATATTTAAGTGGCTCTTTGGTTGCTGACCAGTGTTCTTCCCCTGGTGTCCATGAAGACATCAGGTCCTGTGAGTTTGAGTCTGCGATGTCTCAGTCTTTAGATCAGTTCAAGCCCTGAGACAGGCGGTCACTTTAGACACAAAGGGGTCATCATATACATCTCATAATTATTATCTTATCTATTTATTAAATAAATGGGACACACATATATATATATATATATATATATATATATATATAATACACCTGTCTATAACCAGGTCTCATTCTCAATATACATTAACCTCACATGGTCCACGCACACCACACACGTGGTGAAAAGGGCCCAACAACGCCTGGATTTCCTCAGGCGTCTGAGGAAATCCAGCATGGGCCCCCGCATCCTGAGAACATTCTACACCGGCACCATGGAGAGTGTTCTTACAGGGTGGATCACCGCCCGGTACGGGAACTGCACCGCACTCGAGCACAGAGCGCTTCAAAGGGTGGTGGTTAGAGACAGCTTCCACAGTCAGGTCACCAGGCTGCTGAACAAGGGCGTATAGAATATAACAATGTATATTTTATTACATTGATTTATATATACATATTGCTCTTTTTCTGTGCCAATATATTGCATTTTATAAATTGCATTTTTATTTTATATTTTTAACTTTAAACAGTTCTGTCGTCGGGTTTTGCACATAAGATTTTCACTCACTGCTTTATACTTGTGTAAACTGTGAAGTGACAATAAACTGGACTTGACTTGACACACATCACTGCCGTCTCCCTGCTCACCGGTTCACAGCGGTCTCCTTCTATTCCTATAGGTTAGCATTTTCCCTTTGTGACTTTCTTTCAACATCTTTTGGACTACATTTAGATTGTGTGTTTGCCTCATCCATTCACCCACACAGTGACAGCCAGCAGGTCAGGAGCACTTAGGGTTAGGGTGTCCTGCTCACACCTCACACTGGGCTAGGACGAGCCGGGATCCAACCGGCAACCTTCTGGCCAGCGAACCCTATCTATCCACTATAGGTAGATACTATACACACCCCAGAGATACAGACTACAGGCTTCTTCCCTTTAGCGTAACCTGCAACACGGAGGTCATGTTGAAGAAGGCCCACCAGCCTCTATGCTCTGCGGTGCCTCAGGAGAAGCGGAATAGTCCAGAGGTGGCTAGTGAACTTCTAGCGTGGCCCCGTAGAGAGCGTCCTGACGGGTGGCGTCACCGTGTGGTACGGAGACACCACTGAACAGGACAAGAAAGACATCCAGAGGGTCAGGAGGACGGCAGAAAAGATCATGGGGTGTGCACTTCCATGCATTGAGGAGATCTTTATGACCAGATGTCTCCATCACAAAGGACCTCAACCACCCTGGGCTCCATCTCTTCTCCCCCATCTCCATCACTAAGGACCACAACCACCCTGGGCTCCATCTCTTCTCCCCCATCTCCATCACTAAGGACCACAACCACCCTGGGCTCCATCTCTTCTCCCCCATCTCCATCACTAAGGACCTCAACCACCCTGGGCTCCATCTCTTCTCCCCCATCTCCATCACTAAGGACCTCAACCACCCTGGGCTCCATCTCTTCTCCCCCATCTCCATCACTAAGGACCACAACCACCCTGGGCTCCATCTCTTCTCCCCCATCTCCATCACTAAGGACCTCAACCACCCTGGGCTCCATCTCTTCTCCCCCATCTCCATCACTAAGGACCTCAACCACCCTGGGCTCCATCTCTTCTCCCCCATCTCCATCACTAAGGACCACAACCACCCTGGGCTCCATCTCTTCCCCCCATCTCCATCACTAAGGACCACAACCACCCTGGGCTCCATCTCTTCTCCCCCATCTCCATCCCTAAGGACCTCAACCACCCTGGGCTCCATCTCTTCTCCCCCATCTCCATCACTAAGGACCACAACCACCCTGGGCTCCATCTCTTCTCCCCCATCTCCATCACTAAGGATCTCAACCACCCTGGGCTCCATCTCTTCTCCCCCATCTCCATCACTAAGGACCTCAACCACCCTGGGCTCCATCTCTTCTCCCCCCTACCGTCTGGTCGCTTGTTCCTAAGCATCCGTACCTTAAGGACTAGCAGGTTTAAGGATCGTTTTTATCCACAGGCAGTGACCTACTGAACTGCTGGAGTACTGCCTCTATCATAACATGTCATTAACATTACTCTATCATAACATGTCATCAACATTACTCTATCATAACATGTCATTAACATTACACTATCATAACATGTCATCAACATTACACTATCATAACATGTCATTAACATTACACTATAATAACATGTCATTAACATGACACTATCATAACATGTCATTAACATTACTCTGTCAAACTGAGCTGGACTTTCTGGACTCATCACAGTTACTGCACTGTATTCATGATGCTGCTGCACTACTGGCACTTTAAATGCTTTAAATGCTCTTTGCACAATTCAACACATGAACAAATCATCCATCAGTCACTTTATTGGTTTTTTTATTGTCATTTTTATTGTGTATAGTATTTTTATAGTAGGATTTAGGAAATTCTTACTGCTTGAATCTTGAGTTTGAATCTTGAATCTATACTGTCCTAAATAGCAACAAGAGAGAAAGACAATTAACATCACACTAATTCAATCACACGACACGCCTGGTGATACACGTGGCATTGTGGTTCAGGGCTGTTTGCATCTTTTTATAAAACACAGGAACAGGATCATTGAATGTAATACTATAGCTACCATTCTGATCCACCAGGTGGCGGTAATGCACATACAAGCTGGTGGTTAGCTTGTTTATTGCACCTGGTGGTATAGTATTCTTGGTTTTCACCCACGTGACTAAGACCTTGACAACGGTTGCTATCCGCCATGTTGGAGCCCTTCGAAAGGTAAACACCGAGTCACCATCTAGAGTCTAGATGGTGACTCGGTCTAGATTCTAGACGCTCGAGTGACGAAGACGTCATGTTCATTGGTTCTAGAAGGACGGAGGAGGGCTACCCCGAATACCTTATAGAGAACAGATAGAGATAGAGATGAATAGAGAATAGATAGAGATAGAGAAGAATAGATAGACAACAGATAGATATATAAATGAATAGAGAATAGATAGAGATAGAAATGAATTGAGAACATATAGAGATATAAATGAATAGAGAATAGATAGAGATATAAATACATAGACAGAGATAGAAATTAATAGATAGAGATATAAATGAATAGAGAATAGATAGAGATAGAAATGAATAGAGAGTACATAGAGATAGAGCTGAATAGAGAATAGATAGAGATAGAGCTGAATAGAGAATAGATAGAGATAGAAATTAATAGATTTACATTTACATTTACATTTAGGGCATTTGGCAGACGCTTTTATCCAAAGCGACTTACAAGGTGTACATTAGTTGAAGCAGACAATAGCATAACACTGGGGTACGCAAACATAAAAATACAGCAGTTCACAAGTATTCATATTGACAAGATGAATAACACAATTTCGTACTGCTAGGTCACCTGCTTAAGTAGCTGTGATAAGAGCGTGTTAACAACATTAAGGACATACACTTGCTAACATATACAACATGCTAAGAGCTATTAATGTCAGGACTTAAGCAAGTTTAGGGGTTTCACAAAGGAGAAGGAGGGTTCAAGGAGAGTCCAGGTGGACTCTGAACAGGTGGGTCTTGAGTCTCTTGCGGAAGCTGGCGAGGGACTCTGCCGTCCTGACATGAGACGGGAGTTCATTCCACCACTGTGGGGCCAGAGCTGTGAAGAGCTGGGTCTTGGACGAGCGATGTTTGGTTGACCTTAGTGAAGGTCGAACAAGTCGCCTGGCAGAAGTTGAGCGGAGCGCTCTGGCTGGGATGTAGGGTTTGACCAACGCCTGGAGGTAGGCCGGGGCAGTTCCATTGACTGCCCTAAAGGTCAGCACCAGAGTCTTGAATTTGATGCGAGCATTTACCGGAAGCCAGTGGAGATCGCGGAAGAGAGGGGT
Organism: Muraenolepis orangiensis; assembly: GCA_027704905.1. Classification (NCBI taxonomy): domain Eukaryota; kingdom Metazoa; phylum Chordata; class Actinopteri; order Gadiformes; family Muraenolepididae; genus Muraenolepis; species Muraenolepis orangiensis. The sequence goes on from CM051017.1 coordinate 25,841,811, forward strand.
CACGTGGGAGAATTTCGGTAGGTTGAATACCAGGCGTGCTGCTGCGTTCTGGATGCGTTGGAGGGGCTTGGTTGCAGAGGCGGGGAGTCCCGCCAGGAGAGAGTTGCAGTAGTCGAGGCGGGTGATGACGAGCGCTTGGACCAGGATCTGCGCCGCTTCACGTGTGAGGAAGGGCCGGATCCTGCGGATGTTGTAGAGGGCAATTCTGCAAGATCGGGCCACCGCGGTGACGTTGGCATTGCAGGACATATATAGGACAGATAGAGAATAGATAGAGATATAAATAAATAGAGAATAGATAGAGATAGAAATTAATAGAGAGTACATAGAGATAGAGATGAATAGAGAATAGATAGAAATAGAGATGAATAGAGAATAGATACAAGTACAGTACAGCGAAAATAATTGTTTTGACTTCTGGTGATGAGTTGTTCTCTCACCTTCCTTTGTTAAACACACTACTGTAAGTCGCTTTGGATAAAAGAGTCTGCTAAATGACTGTAGTGTAGTGTAATGTAGTGTAATGTAGTGTAATGTAGTGTAGTGTAATGTAGTGTAATGTAGTGTAATGTAATGTAATGTAGTGTAATGTAGTGTAGTGTAATGTAATGTAATGTAGTGTAATGTAATGTAGTGTAGTGTAATGTAGTGTAGTGTAATGTAGTGTAGTGTAATGTAATGTAGTGTAGTGTAATGTAGTGTAGTGTAGTGTAATGTAGTGTAATGTAGTGTAATGTAATGTAGTGTAGTGTAATGTAGTGTAATGTAATGTAGTGTAGTGTAGTGTAATGTAGTGTAATGTAATGTAATGTAGTGTAGTGTAGTGTAATGTAGTGTAGTGTAGTGTAATGTAGTGTAATGTAATGTAATGTAATGTAGTGTAATGTAATGTAATGTAATGTAGTGTAGTGTAGTGTGTGTAGTGTAATGTAGTGTAGTGTAATGTAATGTAGTGTAGTGTAGTGTAATGTAATGTAATGTAGTGTAGTGTAGTGTAGTGTAGTGTAGTGTAGTGTAGTGTAGTGTAGTGTAGTGTAGTGTAGTGTAATGTAATGTAGTGTAGTGTAGTGTAGTGTAGTGTAGTGTAATGTAGTGTAATGTAGTGTAGTGTAATGTAATGTAATGTAGTGTAATGTAATGTAGTGTAATGTAATGTAATGTAATGTAGTGTAATGTAATGTAATGTAATGTAGTGTAATGTAATGTAATGTAGTGTAATGTAGAATAATGTAATGTAGTGTAATGTAATGTAATGTAGTGTAATGTAGTGTAATGTAGTGTAATGTAGTGTAATGTAGTGTGATGTGATGTGATGTAATGATACAACAACTAAAGACGTCCTGAAGAGAGAGAGTTTGCAGTAAGCATTTAGTTTGGGGACAGCCCGCTATGAACTGGGACAGATGTAATGTGGACTGGAAACATACGCTTAACCTCGGAAAAGACAAACATAATAAAATATATAACAACATGCTACTATATAATACATTATAGTTATAGATATATAACAACATGCTACAATATAGAGAGGAACACGGTGAGGCAGCTGCTATTAACCAATACAAATAATGATGATTAAACTGCTGATTAAACTGCTGTGTAAATTATGATATTGTTCATATATTCATATATAGTTTATAGTATATATAGTATAGTTTTATAATGCAATTTGGAATTTATTTTTCACCTTGTGTGTTTTTCGAAGAGCTCAAATAGTACTCAACATATGAGCTCATGCTTTTTTCTCTCTTTAAAAAACACACTTTATTAAAACTGATCAAAGTGATGGGATACGAGCGGGGTCCACACCAACCAGACATATCGTTTGTAAGTATCTCCTCTTTATATGGATTTCGAGGCCTTTTGCGTACTCAGAAAGCACTGGGATATCTTTAGCTAGATATTCCAATTAGTCATCCTTGGTTTCTTTCTGTAAAAGATCCATAAAGAAGTCGAAGAGTTTCAGGTAGAACGTGAGAGCAATATATATAGATATATAGATAATAGATATAGATATATATAGAATAGTATAGAAATGGCTTATGTTTACATATATTTTAACACTGCGAGGGGCTCCAACATGGCGGACGCCCAAATATAGACAGTCCTCTGACGTCATCTGAAAACCAAGAATTGTTTCTTTAGGTCTCTCTATAGAGCTATAGCAGGTAGAACAGCTTTGTGTCCCAACTGACCCTGTAAAGTTCTGTAAAGTTCTGTAAAGTTCTGTAAAGTTCTGTAATGTTCTGGATTGTGGTTAGCGGTGGGTTACATATGCATCACAATATTTCTTCAGAGGAAAATAGAATCAATATTGTCCCTATTTCTTATAATTATAATATGTTAGAGATCCCTGACATTAAGACGTGTTTGTGAGTGTGTTAAACGAACCATAAAGAATATGTGATACACCATCAAGATTCACGATTTTGATTCATCGTTAAGTACATGTTATATTATTAAGTACAATGGAATGCTTACTCCCCATTCCCTAGTAGTGCACAGAAAATACGTATAAAGAAAGTAACAAGTGGAAAAAGACAATATTATAATCTAAGAAATAAGACATACAATAGTGCAGTAGCTACAGTATAGGAATAGAGTGTTTAATACAATCTAAACTACAGGACTCACCTGGTGAAGCAGGGGAACAGAGAGGGTTAGCAGCTCCTGGTGTGGATGCAGGGCGGCGGTCGCTCAGCCGCTTGTCTGTCAATCAGAAGGTTTCTGGTTCCATCGCCGGTCTATGAATGTGTGAATGAATGGGTGAATATGTATATTCATAACTTGTCAAATGCTTCGAGTGGCCACCGGTAAGAACAGTGCTATATAAATGGAAAACATAAATGCAGTCAATTTATATAATAAGCACTGGTTATAGACACATAAGCATATACATATATATATAGTGGCGTATGAAATATGATCTATATTTATATAGTACATGAGATGGGGAAACAGCTCTTGTAAGTATATCCATATATATACTGGGATACTATAAAGAAGCCTCCCTGGACCAGAGTCAGTCTGATTACTGAGGCAGGTGAGGCTGAAGGCCCACAGGTGAGGCTGAAGGCCCACAGGTGAAACCAGCCTTCAGCTTAAACACTCAACCTTTCAACTAACTACTCAGCTAGCCCTTGTGCAAGTTGAGATTCCACTTCTGTTCTACAACACTTACACATATTAAATGATGATTGGGGAAGCATATGTGATCCAGAAAATGGTGATGACTTCCAAGGGGGTTGAATGTTTTTTGTTAATGTGATACCCTTAAGACCCTACCACCCTATGTCGGACCATGGACCTCTGGTCCCCACAGAAGGTTCTGGGGCAGCCGACCAGTCTGCCAGTGGCTGTCTGACCGGAGGTCTCATGTTAGCATCGGATTTAGAACAAACACACAATGTCCTGAATGGATCTTTGGTGAGACAGTACCTGGTTAGAAAGACCAGATCACAGCTCCCTCATCCAAACGGAGGGAAAAGCTCCATGGAGCTCATTGACTTTATTGATTTAACACCAGAGACGAGAACCACATGCTACGACCACCGAGGATATCTCTCAGGTTACAGTTAGCTTCACTGACTGAGTTGTCTGGAAGATACAGCATGACAGTTACCATGGAGATGGATGTACAGTGTACATGCATGCTGTATCTTGCGATTGACAAGCCAACAATTAACACACATTTAAATCAGTGGTACTTCTGCTCAAGTACTGTGTACTGCTCAAGTACTTTACTGTGTAAATCTACTTCTACATTTCTGAGGTCAATATTTGTACATTTACTGCATTTGTCTGACAGCTTCAGTTACTTTAGAGATTCCAGTTTTTGGTGATTTAGAGTATTTGTGATAAACTTCTCTAAATTAACTATTTTAAATCATATTGGATTAGCTGGAAATTGCATTTCCAAAAAGGCTGAAAAAAGGATGCTTTTCTAAACTCATGAGAAGTTTCCTTGTAGAGACAGGAGACCACGTGGTGCAGATTACACTACCAAGCAGGATATATATATATATATATATATATATATATATATATATATATATATATATATATATATATATATTCAAATGAGAACAACCTTAAACAACTTCAGCAGTGAACCGAACATAATCCAGAAACATCAGATATTAAAGCAAAACACTGACAGAACATTTTACTGCACAATGAGTACTTTTACCTTTCTGATAATATTTGCATGTATTTACTTAAGTAAGGGTTTGAATGTATATGTTTTACTTGTAGTGGAGTACTTTCCCAGTGTGGTGTTAGTGCTTGTGTTTGAGTATAGTTCGTTTAGTAAGGATGTGACGTCACGTTACCCAGCACGTTAGGACGGAATACTCAACCATTTGTAATCTCTTTACTATCACTGATCGATACCTGTGTGTAAAACGTTCAAATGTTACACTTAACGAATTGAACAAGGATCTCTCACGTCTCACCGCGAGTTCCTCACCGGGGCGTGTCGCGTAGTGGAGGGGGCGGGGCGTGCGTCGCCATGGAGACGCAGTGACAACAGCTCGAGTCTCGAGTAGGAAGATGGAGCAGACCGCGACCATGAGTCGGTTGATGGGTCGGGACCGCACCGAGGGCCTTCGGAGCGACCTGGTGCTGCTGCAGGGCGCCGTGGTGGAGGTGTTCTCCCGGATCGGGCCGGTCCGCCGTCCCTCCTGGAGGTTCCCCGACCAGCTGTCCTGTCACCTGGACCTGGGGCCGCTGCTGGAGTGGTACGACCCCGTCGAAGGGGACGAGGAGTTCAACCAGCATTCCCACACGGTTCTGCTGGAGCTGGTTATTGACAGGTACACATAGGTCTTAACATCTCGTACAATCGTGCAATAAACTTACGTGGCCATAATTATATTTTTCTCTCCCTCTGGAACAAGACTTCTGCTTCTGCTGCAAAGCTTCGATGTGTACACGGAGCAGCTGACGAGAGGACAGACAGGATGTGGACACACAGGGTGTGGACAGACAGGATGTGGACAGACAGGGTGTGGACAGACAGGATGTGGACAGACAGGGTGTGGACAGACAGGGTGTGGACAGACAGGGTGTGGACGGAGCAGAGAGAGCAGGCAGACAGGGTGTGTGTCGGTCGGTCTTGTCGTCAGACGCTATTGGAGTAATTTAATTCAACTTGCTAGCCTAAAGGTATACCAAACATTTATTATCATAACTTATTCATTAACAGAACATATGCATTTGATTTCTAACGGTCTGCCCTTTCCTGTAACAGGACTCATCTCTCACCAAACCCCAGGCTGGCTCCTCCCTGATTAACCCTTCACCTGCGTCTCTATCGTCTTCTTCAAGCTCCTCTCAGTCCTACGATGGAGCTAGCGCCCCCCGCACCGCTGGCCCCGCCCCCTCCCCGTCCCCCAGCACCGCTGGCCCCGCCCCCTCCCCGTCCCCTAGCACCGCTGGCCCCGCCCCCTCCCCGTCCCCCAGCACCGCTGGCCACGCCCCTTCCCCGTCCCCCAGCACCGCTGGCCCCGCCCCCTCCCTGTCCCCCAGCACCACTGGCCCCGCCCCCTCCCCGTCCCCCAGCACCACTGGCCACGCCCCCTCCCCGGCCCCGCCCACCGCCCGCCACGCCCGTTGCCAGACGGTGGAGTCCTCCCTGGTCCCGTGTGACGCCTGTGAGCAGGTCCAGGGGGTTTTGAGGCAGACCGCCGACTGCCTGGTGGAGCTGTGTCAGAGGGAGGGTCTGCCCTCCGCCCTGCAGCCTCTCCTGGAGGCGGCGGAGGACACGGCGGCGCCCGGCCAGCTGACCGCGTACGACCTCCGGCAGTGGGCCGGGGAGCAGCGGAGGGACCTGGGCCGGCTGGGGAAGCACCTGGGGGAGGTGAGGGCCACGCTGAGGCCTCTCGCCCAGAGGCTGGCCAGGGCGGAGAGAGAGAGGGAAGAGGCGGGGTCTCTGGTGGAGAGAGCCCAGCAGGAGGCCAAGAAGGAAAAGGAGAAGTCCCGGGCCGGCAGGCGGCAGATGGAGCGGTCACTGGAGGAGGCTCAGCGGTCTGTTAAGGAGACAGAGAGGAGGATGCAAGAGGAACAACTACAGCTGAAGAGAAGTGCAGTGACATCACCTTCCACCAACACCAGCCTCTGCTTGGTGTTGGTTTGAAGGTTCATGGTTTATGGATGGTTTGTTGCAGGTCATTCCACCTTAGAGGACCACAACTCGAGATTGAAAGAAGAATTGGCTGCACAACATGAAACGTTAACTGCGCTGGGTAAGCTATCATAGCTATCAGGATCATGAAATTTGTGTTATGATGTTATTTCATGTTGGGTTGAATGCTGTTATCTTATATGTTACACTGTGTTCATTACACATCCTGGTAGAGTGTGAGAACCGTGGTTTGGTGGAGACTGTGAAGGCCTTGCAGTCAGCAGAAGAAGCCCACCTCAAGCTTCAGGGACGGGCCCAGCTCCTGGAGAGCCAGATGGCCGACACGCAGCTCCGTCTCAGCCAAGAGAGATCCAAGCTCCAGAGCGCATGTTGCCAACAAGAGGTCAGTGTCTCCGCCGTCCGTCCTCCTGAGAACATCATCATAACATGGAGGGAGTATTCACAAGACCAACCCAGCGTCAGAAACCTGCTCCATGACCGGATGGTCATGAGATGTTCCGTGGAGCTTTCATAACGGTTCCCAACCCTCGGTCCAGTCCATGGAGGCCAGACACACGTCCTCGGTGGAGAGGACAGAAGCTCTGGAGCGGGAGCAGGAGGAGCTGCAGAGCCGTCTGGGGGAGAGCGAGGAGCGGGAGAGCGGGTTCCAGCGCCAACTGAACCGCCTGACGGAGGAGAAGAAACACCTGCTGGAACAATCTGCTCCCCAGCAGGTAGTACTGCATCCTCCGGGAATACACACAACTAACCAGTTACACATCTTTAGGAACTTGAGTAGTTGGATGAGGTTAGGAACAGAGCATTGGACCTGAGTGTGTGTGACCTGTGACCTGTCTGTCTCTGTGGAGGCAGTGGACCACCTGTTCAGATCTCTCTCTCTTCCCCAGGTGTTGTGCGCTGAGCTCCAGAGGGAGAAGGAGCAGCTGGAGGCCCTCGTGGACCAGTTGAAGAGCAGCATGGTCCGTCTGAGAGGAGAGCTGCAGGACCTGGGTCACAGGGAGAGGCTGCTGGTGGCCTTTCCTCAGCTCTGCTCCCTGCCCCAAGCACCGCCTCAGAGTAGAGTCCTGGTTTAATTTCTGTTTATTTTTCATGCCTCTATTAGCTTTTTCTCCATAGGTTAAAGCAGTGGTTCCCAAATGAATGACAACGTTTAAAATCTATTCTCTAGGAGTGTGCAGGCAAAGGATGTGTCTAAGAGCGTCTTCATGTGGGTGCAGTAAATGGGTTTGGGAACCAGTGAGAAGAACCACCGCCACATAGCTAGAACCTTATGTACCTTATGTACCTTATGTACCTTAAGCTGTAGTGCAGGAACCAACTGGTCCTGCACTGCTTCAAGAGTTTAACCATACCTCCTTGGAACCTTCCAGAAAAATGTATGTATTTATTTGTTTATTAATGTTTCTAAGTGACTGATCCTGAGATGCTTATGCAACAAGGACAGCTTCTTCTAAATGGTCTCTCAAGGCCTTCTCAAACACAAACCTTTTATATCCTACATGATTTGACTTTGTATTCTCTCTGTTTATCCATATATTTCTCCTAAATGTAAAGTGTGTTCCAGCTTGTTTGTATGAAGGCCATCTGGAGTGTTGTTGTGTCTCCAGGTACAGGCAGCGTGCTGGAGGACATGGAGCAGCAGCTCCACGCCAACCGCCTCCGAGTCGGCGTCCTGGAGAGAGAGAACGCCACTCTGAACAACAGCATCCACAAACTCAAGCTCAGGATGTACACTAGGGTAAAGCTATCGGTTGCCATGACAACGACATCATATGTCCTTTAGCCACGTGTCTGACCCACGATTGACCCATGACCTGTGGATGACTGAATGTGATATTATAACATCATAAGAATACTAATGATGCTAATAAAAGTGAAAAGTAATAAAAGTAAATTATTGGCAGGACTCGCCCCCGGAAGACCTCAGGAACCAATCAGCACAAAGCGCGCCTCCAGGGGCCAATCAGAGACAGCGTTCCAGTTCACCGTAGGTCCTCAGCTGTTCATACAGACCATGTGTTGATTAGATTAGATTAGATTCGATTAGATTCTAATGTATTGTCATTTCACAGCACAGTACAGTACAGCAAAAGTCATTAGCCATCTAACCAGAGTGTACATGTTACAGTAAAGTTCATGGTAATATATAATGTACTGTGGTTAAATAAGATGTAAAACAGTCTACTAGGTATTAAAACAGGTAGAAAATGTACAGTAAGTACAGTAAAAATTTAAAAATGTACACGCTATCATACAGGTATGTTATCAATACATATGTAAACTATAGGATATAGGATGTACTGATGTACTGATGTATTGATGTATTGTATAGATGTATTGATGTATTGTATTGATGTATTGTTGTATTGATGTATTGATGTATTGATGTATTGTATAATACAATACATCAATACAATACATCAATACAATACATCAATACATCAATACTATACATCTATACAATACATCAATACATCAATACAATACATCAATACATCTATACATCAATACAATACATCTATACATCAATACAATTTGTATTGATGTATTGATGTATAGATGTATTGTATTGATGTATTGATGTATTGTATTGATGTATTGTATTGATGTATAGATGTATTGTATTGATGTATTGTATTGATGTATTGTATTGATGTATAGATGTATTGATGTATTGTATTGATGTATTGTATTGATGTATTGATGTATTGTATTGATGTATAGATGTATAGTATTGATGTATTGATGTATTGTATTGATGTATTGATGTACTGATGAAGTCACAGCTCTGGTCAGGATGTTCTTTAATGCTACCGTAAAGCATGGAGGAGTGCCGTGTGCCAACCTCTCCTTTCTCACCGCAGGCAGGACGGGCGCGGCGGAGCGGAGCGTCTGAAACACGACCCGCTGAAGGGGGCCGATGGAGGGCGGGGCCCGGAGTCTATTGGGAGGTTGGAGAGTGGTACCACCTCCTCCTCCTCCTCTCCCCCCACCTCCCCCCTGCTGCTGCATGGGCACACCCTCCAGAAGAACGCAGGAAGACCCGGAAGTTCAGTGAAACACAAAACCTACGGTCAGATGCGTCACGCCTCCGCGGCGCGTCGGGCGGCGGCGAACCGCGGGAACTGGTGACGGGTAACCGTTAGGTTACCATCCCGCTACATCCACAGCTAACATCTGTACGCACATTGTGTGATAAAACCGGTGAATTATCAATCGTTTTTTCTATCCGTGTCTTTGGTGGAATTGTAAACTGTGTTCATCTTAACTGGCTGGAAAGTTGATAAAATGATAAGAAAAAAACCCGTGTTATGGCCTCTACTCGTTAGGATGTTAACCCTCTGGTGAGAGGACCTGTTTGGAGTGGTGCGGTAGGAATGGGTCCACTAGACGGAGGTGAAGGTCATCTAAGGAGGCCGCAGCAGCCTCGGCTGGGTGGTAACAATGGAGGCCGACGGGCGGATGAGGTTCAGGCGGCTCTGCCGCGAAATGGCGTTCCCATGGCAACCATAAGCGCACACCATGCACGGTGACGCTCTTCAGTGGAACCTTCTGGAGCCGTCCGTCGACCAGTGTATTATATTACAAATTATAGATCAATAATATATAATATATACATCATATCCACCGACTGAGAGCCCAGCTGTAACCCGACTCTTACTCTCATTAAACAGGTTCAGTGCTAAAAGAATCTCTGATAAATGGATTAAAATTAACACTTTTACAGACAGGCTCACAGAATCCTAATGTTTAGTTTAACACATTTCTTTAAGATGTTAATCCTAAAAACGGTTTGTTTTTCGCTTTATCATCAAGCATGTTTTAGGATTCCTTGGCCTGTGGCATTAATAATTAACTACTTATAAATTATATATTTTTGGGATTTAGTGATGAAAATTACACATGTATACAGACTACACATGGAAAGTTTATATATATATATATATATATATTTATTTATATATATATATAAGCATATTACTTTAAATTCCCCAAAGCAACAGTGAATAAACCTTTTTTTATGACAGTGTATATATTGTATATATATTGTGTATATATACTGTATATATATCGTGTATACATTGTGTATATATTGTGCAATCCAGCCTTGACAAAAACATGCCCCTTAATTTAGTGAGATGCTTTAAAACATTTATTTAGCAATACAGTTTGAACTTTATACACCAACAGAACGTAGAGATTGCAGAGTAGTACCAATACATAGTAGTACCAATACATAGTAGTACCAATACAGAGTAGTACTAAGACAGTGGTACTAAGACATAGTAGTACTAAGACATAAGAACTGACCCTAACTGCGGCCCAAGAGAGAAACGGCGTTTAAAGACTAAACGCGAGCCACCAAACCCCAGGACTCACACTACGTTATGCTAACGTTACATCGTTCAAATATGGTCCTTTGGAATCGACTTGGTTTTTACTATTTAGACCAAAGTCTAAATGTTTGACGTTGGACCATCGACGGTGTGCTAGAGTTGCTAGATGCTCATTTAATTTAGGTTTGTCGTGTAAAGACTGGAATGATGGGTTGAACTGTGCTATTAAATACAGAATCAATAAAACTCCCTCCCACTTAAACATTGTTAAGGCCATTGGTTTCTGTGTATCACAGCAAAATATCACATATATTGATTATCTAGAAAGAGTGAGGTGGTTATCTGGGTCCATCTGGGACAAGGAGGAGAAACAACAACTGTTGGAAATGAATTAAAAAACAAACAAGAAAAATCCCTTTAACATCCTGCGTGATGAGCGTAATCTGACATGTGACATCATCCATAATCTGGGTCACAGCAGAGCAGCCGGCAGGACTGCAGCAAATCTGTGGGATTAGGAAGGAGACCGCTGGACGCTAGGATGGGACAGACATCCGTGAAGGGTTAGATGATGGGGGAGGACTCGGAGAACGTCTTCAGCATGTGGTTCTCGGGGTCATGTGATGAGGGTTCCAACAGGGACCGGATCACTGGTCTCATGAACACAGAACCAGGGACCTGGAACACAGCCTTGTTAAAGCTTCCGTGAAATTATAATAGAAAAAAATAAACAGTATAAAAATAGTAAAACGTTTATCATATTTGACAAAATAAAATTTTGGGGGAGAAACAGAAGAGAATAAACCTGATTCTCCATCAGGGGTCAATGAGAGCAGAGAGCCTCCAGACCGGGGAACCAAGCTAACGTCAGACATGCTACCAGTTTAATTATCAATTATAGAAAAGTAAAACATGAACTTCCTTTCCAGCTCAGTGTCATTTTGGTAATTTCAAGATCAGCATCCACTGAGTTCCTTTGACTGCACAAAGAGCAGTTAGTTCCACAGTGAGCGCCAAATCACTAGCAAACACTTTAATTGGGACAAAACAATTCTATGCAGAGAGTTACCGGCAAGGACACGGAAACCCCAAGAAGGAACGGACCGGTTTAAGAGGAGAAGAGACAGACTAAAGCATTATAAAAGATCCCCGTGTTCCTACATATGACCTGTATAGTTCAATATTCATAATAATGATAATATATTAAATGTGCTTCATGGGGACAGAGCAGAGCGCCGTGGAGCTTCTATAGGAGCAGAAAGAGAGAGAAGTGGCAGTACGAGTTCCACAGAAACCAGGAGCGCTCAGAGGAACCGAGGAGACGCTGCGGAGGTCCACACATCATGTCCTTCCTGGTTCCTCAGCTGTGGGGGTGGGGGGGGTGGTGTGGGCGTGGTCCACCTGTGCGTCCGGTTGGACTGACTGCACCGTCTCCACCAGGCTGCCAGAGGGCAGCACCACGTACCGGGCCGCCATGTCTTTGGGCTGCAGCTCCCGCAAGCCCTCCTTGCTGTGCCACACACCGTAGCCGAAATACACACACAGACCTAAGACCGGGACACACCAAATACACACAGACCTAAGACCGGGACACACCAAATACACACAGACCTAAGCAATACACGACTAAGACACACACCCACTCTGAGCACAGACAGGGCTCGCTGTAGATGTAGGCGTCAAAAGGTTTTTGACGACCCTGGCGCTTGGTGATTGACTTGAGGGTCCCTCGCGGGGTTAACCCTCCAAGTGTAAAAGACATTCTGAGACTAAAGCGGATTATCTGAGAGGTTTCTTCATGATTTCTCAGGGAGAGCTAATCCAAATGCCAAGTTTAACGCTAAGTTTCTAACTTGTTGAGGTCAGACAGGCGTGATTGAATGGTTTACTGGGGCAGAGAAGAGCTAGCTTTATACCAGTTCATTGGGTTTCCCGGTTACCCTCCATACTAACAGCATAGTCTAATGTGTGTGTGTGTGTGTGTGTGTGTGTGTGTATATATATGCCTCTAATTAGTCAACTGTCCCAGACGGTTGAAAATATATATATATATACAGTGCTGCTCGAAAGTATGTGAACCCCTTGAACAGTTAAGAGTTTTCTGTTGTTTTACCATGATTTTCCTATTTTATCATCACAAGTTTTACATATATGAAATGTCAGGTTTATGTTTAACAGTTCCATGTACTTTTTTAGAGGGAATTGTGTGAGTAGCCAAAAAAATACATGAAACATGGAATTAGTGGATGTGCAAAAGTAAGTGAACCCCCAGCTGTATTGGTAAAGTCAAGGAGGTAACAGATTCAGGTGAAACACTTTTGGGTGCTTAATTAGTCAATTAAGCAAACCAATCAAATGAGACATCATTAGGAAAAGGGTTGGACAACACAGATTAAAAGAGAGAGAAAAACAACCAAACGACTGCAGTGCCAGGGTGTACCCATACGAATCAACCATGCCAAGAGGAAAGGAGATACCCGAGGAAATCAAGAAAATGGTACTGACAGCCCATCAGTCTAGAGAAGGCTACAAGACAATCTCCAAACGATTCCAGCTCCATCCATCCACGGTGAGGCAAATAATTTACAAATGGAGGGCGTCCAAGATGACCGCATCTTTGCCTAGAAGTGGACGCCCATTAAAACTAACATCAAGAAGCACCCGTAGAATAATAAATCAGGTAAAGGACAACCCACACATCACCTCTAAAGAGTTGCAGAGCTCTCTGGCAGCGTCAGGTGTAAATGTACATGCGTCTACAATTAGACGAAAATTGAACCAACACGACATTCATGGGAGGGTTGCTAGAAGGAAGCCTCTGCTCTCCAAAAAGAACAAAGCTGCCCGTTTAAACTTTGCCAGAGAGAACTTGGACAAACCAGAGGCCTTCTGGAAGTCCATTCTCTGGACAGATGAGTCCAAAATAGAATTATTTGGTCATAATCGTAAGCGCTTTGTTTGGAGAAAAACCAACACAGCACATGAAGAAAAGAACCTCATCCCAACAGTGAAGCATGGTGGTGGAAATGTTAAGGTATGGGGCTGCTTCTCTGCTTCTGGACCTGGACAACTCCATATCATCCAGGGAAACATGAATTCTGAAGTGTATCAGCAAATTCTTGATAAGAATCTCCAGCCATCAGTCAGGAAGTTGAAACTGGGCCGTAAATGGGTTTTTCAACAAGACAACGACCCAAAACATACCAGCAAATCTACCAAGGAATGGTTCAGAAAAAAGAGGATTCGTACTCTGGATTGGCCAAGTCAAAGTCCGGACCTCAATCCAATTGAAATGTTGTGGCTAGACCTGAAGCGGGGGGTACATGCCAGATGTCCCTCCAACCTTTCTCAACTGGCTGAGTTCTGCAAGGAAGAGTGGGCAAAAATCCCCCACAGCAGATGCGAGAGACTGGTCAGTGGCTATAGAAAACGTTTGATTGCAGTAATGGCTGCAAAAGGAGGTGCCACACGCTATTAACCAAAAGGGTTCACATACTTTTGCACAAGTCATATTTTCATTTTGGCCACTTTTTTTGAATAAATAATGAAAATACATCATTTTTCTTTGTTTGTGTCCATTATTTGGAAAGTCCTGCTTTACAAATTGGTGTTTGGATATACATTTAATAAGGTTATTTTACATTTTGTACAATTACAATGACCATGTCTAGGGGGTTCACATACTTTCGAGCAGCACTATATATATATATATATATATATATATATATATATATATATATATATATATATATATATATATATATATATATATATATATATATATATATATATATATATATATATATATTCAACCGTCTGGGACAGTTGACTAATTAGAGGCATTCCTAGAGCCTTTCCATAAGGCTCATAAGGCCCAGCGAGGCTCGATATAAAAAGGTCTAATTGTTTTATAAACTTCAGTATTCATGTGTACCACTTGCTGTGGACTGTGATGTGACATAAGGGTGGTACATGCAGTCGTCTGCTGGATACAGTTCAGTTGTTGTTGGTTAAACCTTTCAAAAATCTAGTTCACAAATGCAGTATTTCAGCAATGATGATATCTGTAAGATATGCTAATAAATCAAGTTGAGTTATACTGCAAAATGAAATAATTAACTAGTGTAGTGTAGCTTTGTGCTCACCGATAGCCATCCAGATGGCGAAGCGGAGCCAGGTGAGAGAGCTCAGCTTCAGCATCAGGAACACATTCATCAGGATGCTGAGACCAGGGACCAGGGGGACCAGGGGCACCTGGAGCAAACCATCCATGCTTTAAGTACAACCAGGGTTTCCACTGACAACAGAAAACTTCATCAAGCAGCAGGATCTACTTCATGTTCGGGACTGCAATGACTAACCAGCACCCCCTGTGTTTGTTACAGATCACAATGACATGTTATTAAATAACATTTAGTATATATAGAGAATCAAATAAAACCTCAAGGAACATTAAACAGGAACTCACCTGGAAGGTTTTGCTGTTTCTCTGCGGCTCGTGAGCCCAGATCAACAGGAGGCTTCCCAGGAAGGCCAGCGAGAAGATGACCACCAGCGAGATGAAGCTCCACAGGGGCAGCTGCAGCTGCTTGGTTCCAAACTCCACCACGCCGCAGAGGGACACGGCGCTCACCATCAGGCCCAGCACCGAGAAGGCCACCACCTCCCCCGGCTCAAAGTCCCCGAAGAGCCGGCCCAGGAACGGCTCCCAGCGGGCCCTCAGCTGGCCCACACCGCGCCGCTCCCGGGGCTCCGACCGCTCCACCAACTGGAGCTTATCCGAGAAAGACTCGTATTCCTTCATCTCCCCGACGCCCTCCGTGATGGTCTGGGTCTCCAGGGCAATGGGGGAGGGCCCGGAGGGGGGGTGGGGGGAGGGGGAGGCGCTGCCCTTGGCGCGGGTCTTCCCCGGTTGGAAGCGGAGCACGATGACACTGGCCGCTACGAAGGTGTAGGCGAGGAGGGTGCCGATGGAGAGGAACTGGACCAGGGCCTCCAGGTCAAAGATCAACGCCATGGTGGCCATCAGGATCCCAAACACCAAGATGGCGTTGACGGGGACCTTGGTGACGGGGTTGACCCGGGAGAAAAAGGAGAAGAACAGTCCGTCCTCCGACATGGCGTACACGATACGAGGCAGAGAGAAGAGGTTGCAGAGCAGCACCGTGTTCATGGCTGGAAACCAGGAGGACACGGTCAACATTGTGGGTAAAACAGAGTACCATCATAGAATATATATTTATATCATATCATGCCCTGGTAAGTGGCATCAGTAAAATAAAGTGACACTTACCACAGATGGAACCCACTGCTACGATGACTCCAGCCCAACTATAACCGCGGCGAAAGAAGGCGTCAGCGAGGGCCGAGTTGGGGTCCAGGGAATGCCAGGGGACCATGAGGGTGAGCACCATGGACACCAGGACGTAGGCTGTGGTCGCCAGGGCCAGGGAGATGGCGGTGGCGATGGGGACCGCCTTCTGGGGATTTTTTGCCTCCTCGCTGGAGGAAGCGATGACATCGAAACCCACGAAGGCGTAGAAGCAAGTGGCCGAGCCTGACAGTATCCCTGACAGGCCGAAGGGGGCAAAGCCGCCTTCCTTCTGGCTCCAGTTGGCGGGTTCTGCCAGCATGAAGCCGAACACCAGGATGAAGGCTATGACCACCATGCTGACGGTGGAGAAGATGTGGTTGAGGTAAGAGGACACCTTCACGCCGAACGATATGAAGAAGGAGGCGAGGACCAGGATCCCCGCCGCCAGCATGTCAGGGTAATGGGCCAGGAAGGGCACGTCCCACTGCATGACGTGCGTCTCCGTGAAGTTCTGGATGGCGTGGTTAAAGATGGAGTCCAGGTAGCCGCTCCAAGCGCGGGCCACCGCCGCTCCGCCGATCATGTTCTCCAGGATCACGTTCCAGCCGATCAGGAAGGCCCAGATCTCGCCCACCGACACGTAGGTGAACATGTAGGCCGAGCCCGTCTTGGGGATGCTGGCGCCGAACTCGGCGTAACAGAAGGCGGCGAGCAGAGAGGCCATCCCGGCGAGGAGGAAGGAGAGGACCACGGCGGGGCCCACCATGTCCTTGGCCACGGTGCCCGTCAGCACGTAGAGCCCCGAGCCCACCATGCCGCCCACGCCCAGCAGCGTCAGGTCCAGCGTGGACAGACAGCGCTTCAGGGACGTGGCCATCATGTCCTCGTCCAGCGTCTTCAGCCGGTTCAGCCTCTGGCAGAGACGCAGCGCCGGGGCGCACCCCGTCACGCGGGTTGCCATAGCGACGGGTTACAGGGTGAGCAGAATGCGGTTCACAAGTCCATGTCCCTGAGAACACACAGGGAGGTTTAGTTTCATACTGGTTAGTATCAGGGAGTTACATCAAAACCGGAAGACGGGTGGCGCCATCAGAGGGTTGGATTAGCATCGCGTTAAACTGCCAAACTATTGGGAATGGAAGAAATACCCGTTTCGAATGAATAACCAAATGGGCCTCGCATTCAAATAGACAAAACCAGACAAACCAGAGTTGAATAGACTGCTGTCAGGGTTAGTGTTTAGGGGTTAGTGTTGAGTGGTTAGGGGTGTAGGGGTTAGTGGTGTAGGGGTTAGGGGTTAGTGTTTAGTGTTAGGGGTGTAGGGTGAAGGGGTTAGGGTTTGTATATACAGCCTAGGGCTGTATTTAGACATTGCACGTATGATACCACAAATGTTTGAACATTAATAAATAATGAAAAGCTTTATTAAAACCCATTGAATACGCTGTATCCAAAACATGCTGCATATATTTGTATTAAAGCCATTTGTATTAAAGGCCGTCATAACAGAACCAATACGCACAGGAGCACACAGTGGTAGTTGTGTGGTCTCCATCACCAAGTGGAGAGGAAGGCCTTAAAGCACCACCCTGTTAGGGGTTAGTTGTGTGGTCTCCATCACCAGGTGGAGAGGAAGGCCTTAAAGCACCACCCTGTTAGGGGTTAGTTGTGTGGTCTCCATCACCAGGTGGAGGGGAAGGCCTTAAAGCACCACCCTGTTAGGGGTTAGTTGTGTGGTCTCCATCACCAGGTGGAGAGGAAGGCCTTAAAGCACCACCCTGTTAGGGGTTAGTTGTGTGGTCTCCATCACCAGGTGGAGAGGAAGGCCTTAAAGCACCACCCTGTTAGGGGTTAGTTGTGTGGTCTCCATCACCAGGTGGAGAGGAAGGCCTTAAAGCACCACCCTGCTGTGATGACATGGCGCTGGCCTCCTGGTAGCATTACGCCATGTCTCTCCGGTGTCTCACACCAATACAGCGTTTTCACAACGATCGATTACTATAAACCCTATTATTATTATTATGGTTGTTGTTGAAATAGTAAGGTTGGAAAACGAATAGCATATGGAGCGTTTACATTAATTATTAATACACCTTCCGACGAGGAGCCGACACTCTTCATCGTTCGAGGTGATATCTGTTAATGTTATATAGGTATATCGGTTATGTCTTTTAACGGTAGTATCTGTTAATGTTAGGTTATATCTGTTAATGTTCGGTTATATATTGGTTTACCTTAGAGATAGATGCGTTACATGTGTAACACCTTTTAGCCGTTTTTATGCATTTTCAGATATAAATACAAAAAAAAAACGGTCTAAAATATAAACAAACACGTCAAAGAGTGTATATATATATATATATCTATATGTTGTATAGATAGATATATCTATATGTTGTATTACCTGTAGCGGTTGATTTGGAGCATCCGTATCGCAGGTCGTACCGGCGGCTCTGGAGGAGGAGAGCCTCTTAAAGGGACAGTAACCCCCCCCCACCGGGAAGAGAGCCTCTAAAAGGGACAGTAACAAACACCCCCCCCCCACCGGGAAGAGAGCCTCTAAAAGGGACAGTAACAAACACCCCCCCCACCGGGAGGAGAGCCTCTTAAAGGGACAGTAACAAACACCCCCCCCCCCCCCCCCACCGGGAGGAGAGCCTCTTAAAGGGACAGTAACCCCCCCCCCCCCACCGGGAAGAGAGCCTCTAAAAGGGACAGTAACAAACACCCCCCCCCACCGGGAGGAGAGCCTCTAAAAGGGACAGTAACAAACACCCCCCCCCCCCCCCCCCCACCGGGAGGAGAGCCTCTTAAAGGGACAGTAACCCCCCCCCCCCCCCCACCGGGAAGAGAGCCTCTAAAAGGGACAGTAACAAACACCCCCCCCCCCCCCCCCCACCGGGAGGAGAGCCTCTTAAAGGGACAGTAACCCCCCCCCCCCCTGCATGCTGGGAGCTCTCATTAATACTAGAGAACCCCGCCCTATTATATTATGTTCATGTACTCAATTAGACACCAACTCTTTTTACCATTTCATATTTTAATATTTGATTTAACAGAATCCAGACATTCCTCGTCTTTATTTGCCCGCTCTAAGAGCTTTGAGTGGATGCTTTACTCTTACTGCCGCTGGGTATCAAACACACGGCTTGATAAGACTCATAAACATCATCTAGACCAACACAAATCCACATGGCTCGACCTTTCACCTTTAACCTCGTCGTGTATCGTCTACGGCCCAGAGGTTTGACTTGCACTGAGACACCCCCCGGGGTCGTGGTTCAGGTGAACTCCTCCCCCCCGGGGTCGTGGTTCAGGTGAACTCCTCCCCCCCCGGGGTCGTGGTTCAGGTGAACTCCTCCCCCCCCGGGGTCGTGGTTCAGGTGAACTCCTCCCCCCGGGGTCGTGGTGAAGTTTAATCCAAGACGTGGTCGGAGGAGGAGCAGATGCATGACTGAACGCTTATCAATAGAACGCTCATCAATAGTCAACAATGGATCAATGGATCAATAGCCAAAGCTCCCCGACTGAGACTCCTTCTGCTGAAGCTTGAGAATCAACTCCAGAAGGTTCATCTGCATGGTCAGCTCCTGGAGGGACAGACCATAAACCTGGTTACTGCTCTCTGCTGGACCGTTTGTTTAACGTCCTTAGAACCCAGTTCCTTAGAACCCGGTTCCTTAGAACCCGGTTCCTTAGAACCCGGTTCCTTAGAACCCGGTTCCTTAGAACCCGGTTCCTTAGAACCCGGTTCCTTAGAACCCGGTTCCTTAGTGTGAGATTTAGACACGCCGAGGAGACCCACCTGGGGGTTAGTGGTGATGAAGAACCCCGCCACCCCCGCCTGCTCCAGGGTGTTCTGCTGGTCCATCACCTTCTGGTCCATCTCAGAAACGATCTTCTTGTCCATCATCTTCTGCTCTTCTTTTACACGTACCTCCAGGGCCTGAAAATGTATTTAAACCGCCAACTTTTACCCTGCTGTCACTTTTATTACAATACAAATCACCCCCGCCTTTCCTCCACAGACCAAACTGACGAGGAGGAAGAAGAGAACACAAAACATATCGGATGGGATTTATTCTCATGAATCTGCAGAGTCCCAAACTCCTTTGAAATAAGAGAGCAATCTAACATTAGAACATGAAGTCCATGTGTGATGGAGACCCTCACCTCCAGCTCTGCCTGCTGACTTGGCTTCAGGAGGCTCAGGTTGTGGGCTTTACAAACCTGCAGCGCTGCTTTCTGCTTCTTCAGCAAGTCCTGCTTGAGCGCTAAAGGGGAACATAAGAACATCAAGAATAAGATCATAAAGATTAAGATCATAAGAACATCAAGATTAAGATCATAAGAACATCAAGATTAACGATCATAAAGATTAAGATCATAAGAACATCAAGATTAAGATCATAAGAACATCAAGATTAAGATCATAAAGATTAAGATCATAAGAACATCAAGATTAAGATCATAAGAACATCAAGATTAAGATCATAAAGATTAAGATCATAAGAACATCAAGATTAAGATCATAAGAACATCAAGATTAAGATCATAAAGATTAAGATCATAAGAACATCAAGATTAAGATCATAAGAACATCAAGATTAAGATCATAAGAACATCAAGATTAAGATCATAAAGATTAAGATCATAAGAACATCAAGATTAAGATCATAAGAACATCAAGATTAAGATCATAAAGATTAAGATCATAAGAACATCAAGATTAAGATCATAAGAACATCAAGATTAAGATCATAAGATCATAAAGATTAAGATCATAAGAACATAAAGAATAAGAACATAAAGAATAAGATATACATTAAGATCATAACCCCTCGCGGCCACCTTGGTGTTCGCAGTGCAGCTTCTGCCTCTGGTTGTAGAGGTTCCTCTCCGTGAGATGTTGGATGTCCAGGAGCCTCTGGACGATCTCATAGACCGTCCCGTCGATCAGGGCCAGGGCCAGGTCGCTGAGAGGGCTGTGGGACAGACGCTGCTGGAAGGAACTTCAACACAGAACACACAGGTCAGGAACCTTTAAATACAGGACACACACACACACACACACACACACAGGTCAGGAACCTTTAAATACAGGACACACACACACACACACACAGGTCAGGAACCTTTAAATACAGGACACACGTCAGGAACCTTTAAATACAGGACATACACACAGGTCAGGAACCTTTAAATACAGGACATACACACGTCAGGAACCTTTAAATACAGGACACACACACACAGGTCAGGAACCTTTAAATACAGGACACACACACAGGTCAGGAACCTTTAAATACAGGACACACACACACACACACACACACACACACACAGGTCAGGAACTTTTAAATACAGGACACACACACACAGGTCAGGAACCTTTAAATACAGGACACACACAGGTCAGGAACCTTTAAATACAGGACACACCGGTCAGGAACCTTTAAATACAGGACACACAGGTCAGGAACCTTTAAATACAGGACATACACACAGGTCAGGAACCTTTAAATACAGGACATACACACAGGTCATGAACCTTTAAATACAGGACACACAGGTCAGGAACCTTTAAATACAGGACACACAGGTCAGGAACCTTTAAATACAGGACACAGGTCAGGAACCTTTAAATACAGGACACAGGTCAGGAACCTTTAAATACAGGACACACACACACAGGTCAGGAACCTTTAAATACAGGACACACACACAGGTCAGGAACCTTTAAATACAGGACACACACACACACACACAGGTCAGGAACCTTTAAATACAGGACACACACACACACAGGTCAGGAACCTTTAAATACAGGACACACACACACACACAGGTCAGGAACCTTTAAATACAGGACACACACACACAGGTCAGGAACCTTTAAATACAGGACACACACACACACACACACACACACACAGGACTGTCAGTCATCCACTGTTTGGCTGTAGTCCAAACAGTGGATGACTTCACTCCTTGTTGTAAAGGTGTCGTTCTGCAGGTGAGTTGTAGTTCATCTGTAGATCTATGAGTTGTAGTA
>CM051017.1:25868661-25896161 GCA_027704905.1 Muraenolepis orangiensis
CTGCCCCTCACCTCTCCAGAGTGTCCAAAACATGCGGCCTCAGGTCAGATGACACGATAACAAAATCGATCATTGACCTTCGGCCTAAGATACTCTGGTATGTACACTAATGATTATCCTTATGTTTGAACATGGTGTTTGTTATGGCCAATCCATGACTAGCACAGAAATCCAATAACAAAACCCCGCTCCGGTTCAGATCAGGTAGGCCGTTCATCCCCATCACGCCCCTCCAAGTTTCCCCATCGTTGCCCACGTGTGCGTTGAAGTCTCCTAGGAGGACTATGGAGTCCCCTATAGGAGGACTATGGAGTCCCCTTCAGGAGCCCCATGCAGGACTCCATCCAGGGTGCTTCCCAAGAAGGCAGGATATTCCAAACTGTTGTTCGGCGCATAGGCACAAACAACAGTCAGAGTTTCCGCATGACCCTAAGGCGTAGGGAGGCGACCCTCTCGTTCCCTGGGGTAAACTCCAACATAGCGGCCGGGGACTTGTGAGTATCCATTCACCCGCCCTGCGCCTCAAACCCTGAGCAACTCCAGAGACGGAAATAGTCCAACCCCTATCCAGGAGTTTAGTTCCAGAGCCAATTCTGTGTGTAGAGGTTAGCCCCACCAGATGGTAGCGCTCCACCTCCTGCACAAGCTCAGGCTCCTTCCCCCCCAGAGAAGTGACATTCCACATCCCCAAAGCCAGTCTCTGTTGGCTGGGTTTGGTCCGTAGAGGCCCCCTGCCTTCACTGCCACCTAACTGGCAGTGCACCTGACCCCAGCAGTTCTACCCGTAGATGGTGGGTCCACGGGAAGGAGAAGTGGCCGCGTTACTTTTTCTGGCTATGCCCGACTGGGCTCCCTGGCTAACCCGGCCACCAGGCGCTCGCTGACGGGCCCTCTTTCCGTGCCTGGCTCCGGAAAGGGTTCCCGGGCTTCCTCCGGCAGGGCTTCCTCACTTCTTCTTGTTTGTCCATTGAACCATACTTAGTCTGGCCCCTCCCCTGAGACCAATCTGCCATGGGAGACCCTACCAGGAGCAACCAGCTCTCCGGTTCACAGGGACACACAAACCTCTCCACGACGATAAGGTGATGGTTCCCGGAGAGGAATAATAATAATAATAATAATAATAATAATAATAATAATAATGATAATAGTATACTTCTTCTACTACTACTACTACTACTACTACTACTACTACTACTACTACTACAACTACTACTACTACTAGTACATTTACATTTACATTTACATTTAGGGCATTTTACACTTTTATCCAAAGTGACTAGACAATAGACAATAGCGCTGAGGTACGCAAACATGAAAATAGAGCAGTTCACAAGCATTCATATTAACAAGATGAATAACACAATTTCGTACTGCCAGGTCACCTGCTTAAGTAGCTGTGATAAGAGCGTGTTATCAACATTAAGGATATACACTTCCTAGAATATACAACATGCTAAGAGCTATTAATGTCAGGACTTAAGCAAGTTAGGAGAAGGAGGGTTCATGGAGAGTCCAGGTGGACTCTGAACAGGTGGGTCTTGAGTCTCTTGCGGAAGCTGGCGAGGGACTCTGCCGTCCTGACATGAGACGGGAGTTCATTCCACCTGTGGAGCCAGAGCCGTGAAGAGCTGGGTCTTGGAAGAGCGATGCTTGGTTGTTCAAGCAGTGAAGGTCGAACAAGTCGCCTGGCAGAAGTTGAGCGGAGCGCTCTGGCTGGGATGTAGGGCTTGACCAACGCCTGGAGGTAGGCCGGGGCAGTTCCATTGACTGCCCTGAAGGTCAGTACCAGAGTCTTGAACTTCCGGAAGCCAGTGGAGATCGCGGAAGAGAGGGGTCACGTGGGAGAATTTTGGTAGGTTGAATACCAGGCGTTGCCGCTGCGTTCTGGATGCGTTGGAGAGGCTTGGTAGCAGAGGCGGGGAGTCCCGCCAGGAGAGAGTTGCAGTAGTCAAGGCGGGTGATGACGAGCGCTTGGACCAGGATCTGCGCCGCTTCACGTGTGAGGAAGGGCCGGATCCTGCGGATGTTGTAGAGGGCAATTCTGCAAGATCGGGCCACCGCGGTGACGTTGGCATTGCAGGACAGCTGGTCATCTACCACCACGCCAAGGTCTCTTGTTGTGGTTGAGGGGGAGACTTGGGTGTTCTCGATGGTGACCAGTAGGTCCATCTGAGGGCAGTCTTTCCCCGGTATGAAGAGGAACTCAGTCTTGTACTTCTACTACTAATAATAATAATAATAATAATAGTAATAATAATACTAGTATACTAATACTACTACTACTACTACTACTACTACTACTACTACTACTACTAACAGTAATAATAACGATAATAGTAATAATAATAGTAATAACAATAATAATAATAATAATAATAGTAATAATAATAGTAATAACAATAGTAATAACAATAATAATAATAATAATAGTAATAATAATACTAGTATACTAATACTACTACTACTACTACTACTACTACTACTACTACTACTACTACTAACAGTAATAATAACGATAATAGTAATAATAATAGTAATAACAATAATAATAATAATAATAGTAATAATAATAGTAATAACAATAGTAATAACAATAATAATAATAATAATAATAATAGTAATAATAATAGTAATAACAATAGTAATACTAATAATAATAATAGTAATAATAATAGTAATAATACAAGTAATAATAATAATAATAATAATAATAATAATAATAATAAAAATCTAAAGGGGTCTAAAGGGGTCTAAGGGGGGGGGGGGGTGTAATCTGAATGTAATCTAATCTGAAGGATGCGCGTGGTACCAGCGGACCGGTTTGACGCCTCAACCCGCTGGACCGCTGGCGCGTGTGTCACGCGCGGCTGCTGAGCGGTGCGCCGTCCCGCGCCTCGCGAGGAGCGGTGAGATGAGCGCAGCGCGGGAGAGGGAGAGCACTACTACTCACCACGGAGCACTCATCACTCACTATTATCACCAACATGGCCAGGAACACATCGCTTTACTTTAGGATTGTGGAGGGCAGGAGCCTTCCAGCCAAAGACGTGTAAGTTACATTTCAATGTGATTTCCGTCATTTATAGATATTAACATTTATAGATATTATCATTTATAGATATTAACATTTATAGATATTAACATTGATAGATATTAACATTTATAGATATTAACATTTATAGGTATTAACATTTATAGATATTAACATTTATAGATATTAACATTTATAGGTATTAACATTTATAGATATTAACATTTATAGACCAAATGGAAGAAGGTTCTGTACGACTAACCGCTTTGAGGAAGTTACGCGTTTAAAACATGGATTTAGTCGTAGTGTGGATTAACGTGTGGTTATCGGGATGATAAAACGTCATGTGTTCATTTCTAGTATGATCTATAGCCATCAGCCCGCCATGTGTGTGTGAGCATTGTGTGTGTCCGTCCAGCTCCGGGACCAGTGATCCCTACTGCATCGTGAAAGTTGACAATGAAGTGGTGGCAAGGTGAGTGGTTTCTCCTGGTGAATAACTTTAATCTCTATTAATACCTTTAAAGAGATTATAACAACAATAATACACCTACACAGTTAGCCTATATATCCTACTGATGGTACATGCCCATGGTTCACTATGGTTCATATTTAAGACACGTTTCACTATGATACACAGCATGGTTCACTATGGTTCATATTTAAGACACGTTTCACTATGATACACAGCATGGTTCACTATGGTTCATATGTAAGACACGTTTCACTATGATACACAGCATGGTTCACTATGGTTCATATGTAAGGCATGGTTTACTGTATGAGGGGTCATGCTGCTCACCAGGTAATAACCACTAGTGCACAGAACACCTGATACTTGACTGGCCTTTAAGATAACCAGGGGTTACCATGGCGAGGATGAATTCATTAGAGCAGGGAGTCCCGTACTGGGGAGAAGGTTCTGAGTTTAGATCCCTAACCAGCTCAATTAGTCACCCACTTCAAAAAGACAGCAGATAAAGGGTATTTTAGGCTTCATAAATGGTTATTTTCGGCCCATTAGTCTTTACCACCACCAGTAGTTACTGGTAGTGTTAGCTGTTAGCGCTTGACTGGCTTATTGAGTATTTGAAAACCTTTAAACCTGATGGAAATCATGTGAATAAGCATGTTAATTACTGCATTACTTCATGGTGTGTTACATCCATAAAGAATATAGCAATGTTTTTGTTTTTCTACAGAAAACAGATGCTCCTCGCACACATGTGCCAATCACCTGCACTAGAAGCACAGCAGGCTATATATAGCCCAGTATATAAAGCATATGCACTGTTCATGAACATTTAATATGCATATGATAGCAATGTGGCACAATCTTTACACTGAATAATGATCCTAGACCCAGCAGAACCATTTCACCCATAAGGTCATTACAACATATGATTGGAGTGTAGCAAAGGGAGGGAGAGAGGAGAGGCAGAGAGGAGAGAGGCAGAGGTAGAGAGCAGAGGGAGAGGCAGAGAGGAGAGGGAGAGGCAGAGAGGAGAGAGACAGAGGTAGAGAGCAGAGGGAGAGGCAGAGAGGAGAGGGAGAGGCAGAGAGGAGAGAGGCAGAGAGCAGAGGGAGAGGCAGAGAGGAGAGGGAGAGGCAGAGAGGCAGAGAGCAGAGGGAGAGGCAGAGAGGAGAGGGAGAGGCAGAGAGCAGAGGGAGAGGCAGAGAGGAGAGGGAGAGGCAGAGAGCAGAGGGAGAGGCAGAGAGGAGAGGCAGAGAGCAGAGGGAGAGGCAGAGAGGGAGAGGCAGAGAGGAGAGAGGCGGAGGGAGGAGAGGAGAGGCAGAGAGGAGAGGGAGAGGCAGAGAGGAGAGAGGCAGAGGGAGGGAGGAGAGGAGAGGCAGAGAGGAGAGGGAGAGGCAGAGAGGAGAGAGGCAGAGGGAGGGAGGAGAGGAGAGGCAGAGAGGAGAGGCAGAGAGGAGAGAGGCAGAGGGAGGGAGGAGAGGAGAGGCAGAGAGCAGAGGGAGAGGCAGAGGTAGAGAGGGGAGGCAGAGAGCAGAGAGGAGAGGGAGAGGCAGAGAGCAGAGGGAGAGGCAGAGAGGAGAGAGGCAGAGGGAGGGAGGAGAGGAGAGGCAGAGAGGAGAGAGGCAGAGGAGAGGCAGAGAGGAGAGGGAGAGGCAGAGAGGAGAGAGGCAGAGGGAGGGAGGAGAGGCAGAGAGGAGAGGAGAGAGGCAGAGAGGAGAGAGGCAGAGAGGAGAGAGGCAGAGGGAGGGAGGAGAGGAGAGGCAGAGAGCAGAGGGAGAGGCAGAGGTAGAGAGGGGAGGCAGAGAGCAGAGGGAGAGGCAGAGAGGAGAGGCAGATAGGAGAGAGGCAGAGGTAGAGAGGGGAGGCAGAGAGCAGAGGGAGAGGCAGAGAGCAGAGAGGCAGAGGGAGGGAGGAGAGGAGAGGCAGAGAGGAGAGGGAGAGGCAGAGAGGAGAGAGGCAGAGGGAGGGAGGAGAGGAGAGGAGAGGCAGAGAGCAGAGGGAGAGGCAGAGGTAGAGAGGGGAGGCAGAGAGCAGAGGGAGAGGCAGAGAGGAGAGGCAGAGAGGAGAGAGGGGAGGCAGAGAGCAGAGGGAGAGGCAGAGGGAGGGAGGAGAGGCAGAGAGGAGAGAGGCAGAGGGAGAGAGGAGAGGCAGAGAGGAGAGGCAGAGAGGAGAGGGATAGGCAGAGAGGAGAGAGGCAGAGGGAGGGAGGAGAGGAGAGGCAGAGAGGAGAGAGGCAGAGGGAGGGAGGAGAGGAGAGGCAGAGAGCAGAGAGGCAGAGGGAGAGAGGAGCGGGAGAGCAGAGGGAGAGAGGTGTGTGTGTGTGTGTGTGTGTGTGTGTGTGTGTGTGTGTGTGTGTGTGTGTGTGTGTGTGTGTGTGTGTGAGAGAGGTGTATTATGTTGATGTATGCATACACAGTGCTGATGTGTGTGTGTTGGTAGGTTTTAGTGTGATCAGTGATTCCAGTAGGGCTCTGGTGCATTCATGGTTCATGAGGTAACGTTCATGAGATATATCATATATAATTGATCATATATATATTATATATATATATATATATATCATATATCTATATATATATATCTATATATATATAGATATATATATATATATATATCATATATCATATATATATATGATATATAAATTATATTTGATATATATATATATATATATATGATATATGATATATATAGATACAAATATCATATATCATATATAAATGATATTTTCTATATCTATATATATGATATATTATATATGTTATATTAATGAAATATGTTTTTAAATATACTAAAAGCTATTTAGGATGTGAGCCCATGACGGGGTTACCCTGACCATGAAGTTCCCTCCTGCTGCAGGACGGCGACCATCTGGAAGAACCTGAGCCCGTTCTGGGGGGAGGAGTTCACGCTGCATCTCCCCGCAGGCTTCCACTCCCTCTGCTTCTACGTCATGGACCAGGACACCATCGGGTAACCAGCGCCAGGAGGAGGGCTAGTTAGCATGGGGCTAACCTGGTCCATCGGGGGTTCATGAGGACGTTAGTTAGCACGCTGCTAACCTGGTCCATCTGGGGTTCATGAGGACGTTAGTTAGCATGGGGCTAACCTGGTCCATCGGGGGTTCATGAGGACGTTAGTTAGCATGGGGCTAACCTGGTCCATCGGGGGTTCATGAGGACGTTAGTTAGCATGGGGCTAACCTGGTCCATTGGGGGTTCATGAGGACGTTAGTTAGCATGGGGCTAACCTGGTCCATCGGGGGTTCATGAGGACGTTAGTTAGCATGGGGCTAACCTGGTCCATCGGGGGTTCATGAGGACGTTAGTTAGCATGGGGCTAACCTGGTCCATTGGGGGTTCATGAGGATGTTAGTTAGCATGGGGCTAACCTGGTCCATCTGGGGTTCATGAGGACGTTAGTTAGCATGGGGCTAACCTGGTCCATTGGGGGTTCATGAGGATGTTAGTTAGCATGGGGCTAACCTGGTCCATCGGTGGTTCATGAGGATGTTAGTTAGCATGGGGCTAACCTGGTCCATTGGGGGTTCATGAGGACGTTAGTTAGCGCGCTGCTAACCTGGTCCATTGGGGGTTCATGAGGACGTTAGTTAGCATGGGGCTAACCTGGTCCATTGGGGGTTCATGAGGACGTTAGTTAGCGCACTGCTAACCTGGTCCATTGGGGGTTCATGAGGACGTTAGTTAGCATGGGGCTAACCTGGTCCATTGGGGGTTCATGAGGACGTTAGTTAGCGCGCTGCTAACCTGGTCCATTGGTGGTTCATGAGGACGTTAGTTAGCACGGTGCTTATCTGGTTCTGTGAGTGAGGTATTATATCATCGATATACATAAGGTTATATATACAGTATATATATATATATATATATATATATATATATATATACTGTAAATATATATATATATATATACGGTAAAATAACCAGTTTGACAGAATACTTAAACCCCTCCATGTTGTCAACAACTTTTCCTGTTTGAGGTTTTTTAACTCTTTTCTTACTGTACAGTACTGAACAGTATTTGAACTCCATCTGACTAAGCCATGGGCTGTCACGCTCACTCTATTCAATGTTGTCCGGATGGCTCTTGTCAGAAGCGGCCCTTTGAACGGTATCATGTGGATGTATCCAGGGAGGCTGATCTTGTCTTTCTCTGCAGCCACGATGACGTCATAGGGAAGATATCTCTGAGCAGAGAAGCCATCGGTTCCCAGGCTAAAGGTAATGCTGGATTAAGTTGTGTACAGGGCACCAGGTTAAAGGTCAGAGGTTAAAAACACATTGATTCCCATGACCCAGAGACCATAAGTCTCTGTGATTGAGAACACAACTGCTGGCCTTCTGGGAATGTTATTGAGTAATCCCTCACACATCCAATGCCTATTTTAGCATATATATTTTGAAGTTAACTGTTTAGTTTTTTAGAAGGCGCCTGCTCATTTCAGACATAGATCAGCTTGTGGCCATAAAGGATATTGTCTGGAGGAAATCATTGGCACAGCAGTAAAGCTATTAAGCTAAGCTGTTAATATTCTGTCTCATAAAAGCGTGTGTGTGTGTGCGTGCATGATTTCATGTGCAAATGTGAAGTGTGATATAAACAGTCAATATGTTTCTTGCCATCCATTTAAAAAATGTAATTTATTTTAAATGAATGACCATGAACGTTCCACAGTAGCATGTGTGTGGGCGCGTCTTGGCACGTTTCAGAGACAAATTAATATTTATAGTATATATATAACTTGGTCCACCAATGTTTTTAGTGTATCACTTTAGTTAGGTTTTGATAAGTGTCTGCCTGTGTGGTGTCCAGGCCTGGATAGCTGGGTGAACCTCACCAGGGTCCACCCCGACGAGGAGGTCCAGGGGGAGATCCACTTGGGCCTGGAGCTGCACAGAGGGCCAGAGAACACCTGCCTGCGCTGTCACGTCATAGAAGCCAGGTAGGCTTCATCCTGCCGCTCTGCAGTCATTCAGGTGAAACTAGGAAGTGTTTCATTCAGTTTCAACACACACTCAGTAGTGATGGGGGATGTTACTGAGGGGCCAACTTGTATTCTGTGTCATATAAAGAACGTGTCTTTCCAGCCTGGTTTAATCAAAATGTTGCAAATGTGAATCACGCGAATACAAGCGGCCAAAATGAGTTTCCTCAGGAGGGTG
Source organism: Muraenolepis orangiensis (assembly GCA_027704905.1). NCBI lineage: Eukaryota > Metazoa > Chordata > Actinopteri > Gadiformes > Muraenolepididae > Muraenolepis > Muraenolepis orangiensis. The sequence goes on from CM051017.1 coordinate 25,877,354, forward strand.
GCTGGTGTCTCCCTGAGGGATAGGGTGAGAAGCTCAGTCACTCGTGAGAGACTCGGAGTAGAGCCGCTGCTCCTCCGCATAGAAAGGAGCCAGTTGAGGTGGTTCATCTAGTGAGGATGCTTCCTGGTCGCCTCCCGAGGGAGGTTCTCCAGACACATCCAGCTGGGAAGAGACCACGGGGCAGACCGAGGTCCAGGTGGAAGAGACCACGGGGCAGACCGAGGTCCAGGTGGGAAGAGACCACGGGGCAGACCGAGGTACAGGTGGGAGGAGACCACGGAGCAGACCGAGGTACAGGTGGGGAGCCACGGGCAGACCGAGGTACAGGTGGGAAGAGACCACGGGGCAGACCGAGGTACAGGTGGGAGGAGACCACGGAGCAGACCGAGGTACAGGTGGGAGGAGACCACGGGGCAGACCGAGGTACAGGTGGGAGGAGACCACGGGGCAGACCGAGGTACAGCTGGGAGGAGACCACGGGGCAGACCGAGGTACAGGTGGGAGGAGGAGACCACGGGGCAGACCGAGGTACAGGTGGGAGGAGACCACGGGGCAGACCGAGGTACAGGTGGGAAGAGACCACGGGGCAGACCGAGGTACAGGTGGGAGGAGACCACGGGGCAGACCGAGGTACAGGTGGGAAGAGACCACGGGGCAGACCGAGGTACAGGTGGGGGGATTACATCTCCACACTGGCCTGGGAACGCCTCGGGATCCCCCAGTCAGAGCTAGTCCATGTTGCCAGGGAGAGGGAAGTTTGGAGTCCCCTGCTGAAGCTGCTACCTCCGCGACCCGATTACGGATAAGCGGGAGAAGATGGATGGATGGATGGTGATCATGTGGAATTTCATGTTCATATTCTTTTGCACATGTCATACATTTAACTTGATTTAAAGTGTGACCATGAAGACCTAGAGAAGACACACACACACAGATGTCCACACATCAGCCATTAGTTAGAAGGAGTCTCCTCAGGCCCCCAGGTGGAGCTGAGGGGTCCCAGCGTATCCATGAGGACTTAACTACAAACACATTCAACAGCCACTCCAGGTCAGGGAGGAGCAGGTGGAGCCTATTGCTTTAAGATGCTAACAGGGAGACTGTTCATATTTGGGTTGAATGTAAACCCTCTACCACTCTAACAAAACACTATCTATCCTGTGTGTTTCTACCACATCAACCTAGTGCTTGGTGGGGTTGGATCATAGAGCTAACTCACTAACTCACTAACTCACTAACTTACTAACTCACTAACTCACTAACTCACTAACTCACTAAACTATCCTGTAGCTTGTGGTGAGTGGGCAGCAGCCTGCATCCCGGCTGTTGGCGGAGGAAGAGGCTGCTTGGTGTCATCGCTCTTTTCCTCTGCTCTCACTTCGTCAGCGTCACCCCGCTGGCCTCCTCTCCCTCCTCTCCCTCCTCTCCCTCCTCCCCTCCTCTCACTCCTCTCACTCCTCTCCCTCCTCTCCCTCCTCCCCTCCTCTCCCTCCTCTCCCTCCTCTCACTCCTCTCACTCCTCTCCCTCCTCTCCCTCCTCCCCTCCTCTCACTCCTCTCCCTCCTCCCCTCCTCTCCCTCCTCTCCCTCCTCTCCCTCCTCCCCTCCTCTCACTCCTCTCCCTCCTCTCACTCCTCTCCCTCCTCCCCTCCTCTCACTCCTCTCCCTCCTCTCCCTCCTCTCCCTCCTCTCCTCCTCTCCCTCCTCTCCTCCCTCCCTCCTCCCCTCCTCTCACTCCTCTCACTCCTCTCCCTCCTCCCCTCCTCTCACTCCTCTCCCTCCTCTCCCTCCTCCCCTCCTCTCACTCCTCTCCCTCCTCCCTCCTCTCCCTCCTCCCCTCCTCTCACTCCTCTCCCTCCTCTCCCTCCTCTCCTCCTCTCCCTCCTCTCACTCCTCTCCCTCCTCTCACTCCTCTCCCTCCTCCCCTCCTCTCCCTCCTCTCACTCCTCTCCCTCCTCCCCTCCTCCCCTCCTCTCCCTCCTCTCACTCCTCTCCCTCCTCCCCTCCTCCCCTCCTCTCCCTCCTCTCCCTCCTCTCCCTCCTCTCACTCTCAGCGCTCTGTTGGCTCCTGAGTCATGTGACCTGTCCTCCTCGCCACTCAGAGCTCCATCTGGGAGTCCCATACTGGCCCCGCCCCCTCCCTGGGTCTGGCTAACACCAGTTAGCCAGCCTGTCAGCGATGGGTTGCTGTTGTGTGTGTGTGGGGCTATGACTATGGCTATGCTTTGCAAAGTAAGAAATGTTGTTATGTTTTCATTCACCCCCCCCCCCCCACCCCCACCCCTTCACTGGTAATAATGAGGTAGTGTTGAGTGAACAGATCCTCTTCCCATCATGCCCCAGGGACTTGGCTCCCAGAGACATCTCGGGGACCTCGGATCCGTTCGCCAGAGTCATCGTGAACCAGCGCAGTGCGGACACCTCGGTGAGCGCTCAGCTCTGTGGAGAACAGTCAGCAGCGCTGGGTTCACACCTGGACTCAGATTACATTCTGCATGATCTCTCTCTCTCTCGCTCTCTCTCTCTCTCTCTCTCTCTCTCTCTCTCTCTCTCTCTCTCTCTCTCTCTCTCTCTCTCTCTCTCTCTCTCTCTCTCTCTCTCTCTCTCTCTCTCTCTCTCTCTCACTCTCACTCTCTATATAAATGTATATAAATATATGTATATATGTTTATATATACATATATGTTTATATATATAACAGCTGTTTCAGTCCATTGACCTGCCTTGATATTTCCAGATCATCAAGAAGACTCGTTTCCCACATTGGGGGGAGAGCCTGGAGCTGGAGCTGGAGCCAGAGGAGCTGAGCCAGGAGGCCGTGGTCACCCTGGAGGTCTGGGACTGGGACTTGGTCGGCAAGAATGACTTCCTTGGAAAGGTGACCCGTAGAACCCGGATAACCCATAGACAGAATATCAGGCCTTCTCCTCCATTGACGCTCAGGTCTCTTTATGTTTGTTATTTCACAGGTTGAAATCCCGTTTGCCTGCTTGCACAAGAGCCCTGTGGTGCAGGGCTGGTTCCGCCTGCGGCCCCTGGGGAACCATGAGGACGATGAAGGGTGAGGAGGGGGGGGTCAGTGTGTGTGTGGAGATCACCAATAATCAGTAATATCTCTTATGATTGATAGCATGCACATAGTAATCTGAACTGCCACCTTTCATACACAGTATCAAACAGAACGACCGTTCAAGCGGTATAACCCGTGCCACCAAGTTGGCCTGTAACCATGGGGATATGTAACCATGGGGATATCACCCCCCCCCCCTCCTTCCTAGAACTCTTTACAAACCCATTTGATGTCAGTGTTTTGAATTCAAAGTAGGGGAGGAAGGACGGTGCTCTTGGTGAAGCTTGGTGTAGTTTGGTGGTGTAGCTTGGTGTAGTTTGGTGAAGCTTGGTGTAGTTTGGTGAAGCTTGGTGTAGTTTGGTGAAGCTTGGTGTAGTTTGGAGGTGTAGCTTGGTGTAGTTTGGTGATGCTTGGTGTAGTTTGGTGGTGAAGCTTGGTGTAGTTTGGTGGAGCTTGGTGTAGTTTGGTGAAGCTTGGTGTAGTTTGGTGGTGTAGCTTGGTGTAGTTTGGTGGTGTAGCTTGATGTAGTTTGCTGGTGTAGTTTGGTGGTGTAGCTTGGTGTAGTTTGGTGAAGCTTGGTGTAGTTTGGTGAAGCTTGGTGTAGTTTGGTGGTGTAGCTTGGTGAAGCTTGGTGTAGTTTGGTGGTGTAGCTTGATGTAGTTTGCTGGTGTAGCTTGGTGGTGTAGCTTGGTGTAGTTTGGTGGTTTAGCTTGGTGTAGTTTGGTCGTGAAGCTTGGTGTAGTTTGGTGTAGTTTGGTGGTGTAGCTTGGTGGTGTAGTTTGATGTAGTTTGGTGAAGTTTGGTGTGTTTGGTGGTGAATCTTGGTGTAGTTTGGTGGTGTAGCTTGGTGTAGTTTGGTGGTGAGGCTTGGTGTAGTTTGGTGGTGTAGCTTGGTGTAGTTTGGTGGTGTAGCTTGGAGTAGTTTGGTGGTGTAGCTTGGTGTAGTTTGGTGGTGTAGCTTGGTGTAGTTTGGTGGTGTAGCTTGGTGTAGTTTGGTGGGGTAGCTTGGTGTAGTTTGGTGGTGTAGCTTGGTGTAGTTTGGTGGTGAAGCTTGGTGTAGTTTGGTGGTGAGGCTTGGTGTAGTTTGGTGGTGTAGCTTGGTGTAGTTTGGTGGTGTAGCTTGGAGTAGTTTGGTGGTGTAGCTTGGTGTAGTTTGGTGAAGCTTGGTGTAGTTTGGTGGTGTAGCTTGGTGTAGTTTGGTGGTGAAGCTTGGTGTAGTTTGGTGGTGTAGCTTGGTGTAGTTTGGTGTAGTTTTGTGGTGAAGCTTGGTGTAGTTTGGTGAAGCTTGGTGTAGTTTGGTGGTGTAGCTTGGTGTAGTTTGGTGGTGAAGCTTGGTGTAGTTTGGTGGTGTAACTTGGTGTAGTTTGGTGGTGTAGCTTGGTGTAGTTTGATGAAGCTTGGTGTAGTTTGGTGGTGAAGCTTGGTGTGGTTTGGTGGTGTAGCTTGATATAGTTTGGTGATGTAGTTTGGTGAAGCTTGGTGTAGTTTGGTGGTGTAGCTTGGTGTAGTTTGGTCGTGAAGCTTGGTGTAGTTTGGTGGTGTAGCTTGGTGTAGTTTGGTGGTGAAGCTTGGTGTAGTTTGGTGGTGTAGCTTGGTGTAGTTTGGTGGTGTAGCTTGGTGTAGTTTGGTGGTGTAGCTTGGTGTAGTTTGGTGGTGAAGCTTGGTGTAGTTTGGTGGTGTAGCTTGGTGTAGTTTGTGAAGCTTGGTGTAGTTTGGTGGTGAAGCTTGGTGTAGTTTGGTGGTGTAGTTTGGTGGTGAAGCTTGGTGTAGTTTGGTGGTGTAGCTTGGTGTAGTTTGGTGGTGTAGCTTGATGTAGTTTGGTGTGGTTTGGTGGTGTAGCTTGGAGTAGTTTGGTGGTGTAGCTTGGTGTAGTTTGGTGTAGTTTGGTGAAGTTTGGTGTGGTTTGGTGGTGTAGCTTGGAGTAGTTTGGTGGTGTAGCTTGGAGTAGTTTGGTGGTGTAGCTTGGTGTAGTTTGGTGAAGCTTGGTGTAGTTTGGTGGTGAAGCTTGGTGTAGTTTGGTGTAGTTTGGTGGTGTAGCTTGGTGTAGTTTGGTGGTGATGGGGATGTTAGTGAGGTCATGTGAGGGCATGGTGAACCCAGACCTTAGAAGCAGCAGAAGGAGACTAACTAGTGATCTTTACCAGAGGAAAACTGAGCTGCTGACAACCGTCTGTTCTTTATCATAAATAATTAGCTCTTATTCAGAGATGACTGAAGTCTGACCTGGGATCCTAAACCTGAGGAGAAGTAGGGAGCAAATTAATAGATCAATCTAAGACCAGTGTGAGAAATGGATAGTGGTGAGACCAATTAAATTAATCTCAGTTTTGTCTAAATCGGCTGCACAAAGATAAGATCTTATTTAGGATTTCCTTTTCTCTGGGAGAAAGCACTGATTAAAGCTTGCTAGAATTCTAGTAGGTGTCTTTTTGAGATATAGTGTAGTTTAAAAAAAAAAGCAGTTTTTCTTACATGCTCAAGAGATGATCTGACCACAAATCTCTCAATGCAGAGCTGTTCTTCACAGGACAATATAGGCTTATTATGAAGATAATGACTCAGTACCTCATCCCCCCTCACTATCCATTTGGACAGTGTATTAGTGGGTCACTTAGCAGACAAGCCAAACAGAATAGAAACCGATTGTGATCTGAGGGGGAAGAAGCGTTGTTTTGATGAAAAATAGATATTTAGTGATTACTCCATTTATGATGAAAATCAGAATAGAAGTTCAATGCACAGTGGTGAGTTCTACCAAACAAACCAAACTGAATTGAATTAGAGTGAGATTTGAGGGAGAAGCGTTATTTGTGTAAAGTATATTTTCGTGTTTTTAATTAAAATAAGACATACTATCATAAAGTAAAACCAGTTCTGCCCATAAATCCCATCCGTTGTGTAACGGCGAGCCAAGGAAGCCCTCCTTGTCACTCCAGGCTTTCTGTTAGCGTTTGGCGTCGTGCTCCCGGGACGCTTTGAGGAGAACCCGCCCCCCAAAACTCTGATTGGGTATTCACCAGCGGTGAGCTCTGCCGATTGGTTCACAGCCTCTGGCTAGCCCCACCCTCAGGGAGGACGGTCCTCCCTTAGCGCCGTACACACTCATGTTAAACACCAGGACTCACCGGCCGCTGGGGTCCGGGAGTTTAGAATGGACTTCAATGGGAGCTTGGGGAGGACGGACCTCCCTAACGTCATTTTGAACTGCAGTAGGGGGCGCTGTTGGTACTTTGCATGATTTTTGTGTCTTTGAAGTCTTAAAATATTATACGTTTTTTCACAGATTAATTACTTTTTTCGTTTATTTTTCGGGTTAATTTTTAGAAAGGATGTTCCTCCCTGTCCTCAATGGACCTCCTCTAATGTGCTCTGTCTCTATAGAACATGAGCACAATTTAAAGATGCCTGTCAACATCCTGCTAACTGAGATACTATTCAAACTAAAGACCAGCAGTCGGCTGGAGATCTTAGACCGCTTTCACACTGGGCTTAAATACGGTATTCGCTGCGCTGCGAAACTAGTTTCCAATACACAAGGAGAACACACCGGTTCTATAGGAACAGAAGGAAGGAGGTCTTCTGCTGGTCGCTGGTGAGGGTGAGGGCTTTACCAGTTCTACTGACCAGAGGCTCCTCTAGATAGGACACTGCTATGAGGGATGGCCCATGCATTTGGAACCTCACCCTTGAGTGACATGTTTAGAAGTTTTAATAGTAATACAAACTGACACAACTGATGAATGGTGTCTTCATGTAGAACAGGATAGGAACTAAGGATGATTGAAGTTCTATAATGTCCTCCACAACTCTCTCTATAGCTGGTGACCTCACTGGCACATGTTTAATCTACAATTACCATTTACCATTCTGGGACAGCTCCCTCATTAGGGGTGGACCCTGTTCAGGACCCCTGAGGGCACTCATGGACCACGTATAGACTGTTCTTAAGGTGAGGAAGGTGAGGAAGGTGAGGAAGGTGAGTTGGACCAGAAAGACACTCCGTTGCCAGGCCCCTCATTGGGAAGGAGCTACAAAACAAGAAGAGACAGAGAGCCGCTCTGAATCCTCAATGATCAAAGCGGTGATGGAAGCGTCACCTTGTGGGTCTTTCCAGGTTCAGTGTGTAAATACAGATGAGTTATGTGGTGATGATGTTCAGGTTCATTGTATTATATTCTATGCTGCCACTGTTTTGGCCAAGTCTAAAAGAACAGAGTAACATGTGGGCCTCAGTTGAGTTCTAGCTCTTGCAATATTTGAATTGATTTACACTACAGATTACTTCACAGAAATCAATACTTTCATTTATCTTGTCCTTGGTTCATATGCTGCAGCGGTCAAAGCCTACAGTATACCGAGACTGTCTGTGTGTGTGTGTGTGTGTGTGTGTTTGTGTGTTTGTGCATGTGTGTGTGTGTGTGTTGGTGCATGTGTGTGTGTATGTGTGTGTGTGTGTTGGTGCATGTGTGCGTGTGTGTGTGTGTGTGTTGGTGCATGGGTGTGTGTGTTGGTGCGTGTGTGTGTGTGTGTGTGTGTTGGTGCATGTGTGTGTGTGTTGGTGTGTGTGTGTGTGTGTGTTGGTGCATGTGTGTGTGTGTGTGTGTGTGTGTGTTGGTGCATGTGTGCGTGTGTGTGTGTGTGTTGGTGCATGTGTGCGTGTGTGTGTGTATTGGTGCATGTGCGCGTGTGTGTGTGTGTGTTGGTGCATGTGTGCGTGTGTGTGTGTATTGGTGCATGTGCGCGTGTGTGTGTGTGTTGGTGCATGTGTGCGTATGTGTGTGTGTTGGTGCATGTGTGCGTATGTGTGTGTGTTGGTGCATGTGTGCGTGTGTGTGTTGGTGCATGTGTGCGTGTGTGTGTGTATTGGTGCATGTGCGCGTGTGTGTGTGTGTTGGTGCATGTGTGTGTGTGTGTGTTGGTGCATGTGTGCGTGTGTGTGTGTATTGGTGCATGTGCGCGTGTGTGTGTGTATTGGTGCATGTGTGCGTATGTGTGTGTGTTGGTGCATGTATGCGTGTGTGTGTGTGTGTTGGTGCATGTGTGCGTGTGTGTGTGTGTTGGTGCGTGTGTGTGTGTCTCTCCCTGCACAGTGGTAAGCTGGGTGCTCTGCGTCTGAAGGTGCGCTTGGTAGAGGAGCGGATCCTCCCCTCCGTGTGCTACCAGCCCCTCATGGACCTGCTGGTGGAGTCGGTCATCTCCCCCTCAGAGGTCAGCCTCACCCCACCTCAGCTCTCTCCTGGCTCCTTAGTCTGCCATGGAATCATCACACCTCCATTCTCTCTCTCTCTCTCTCTCTCTCTCTCTCTCTCTCTCTCTCTCTCTCTCTCTCTCTCTCTCTCTCTCTCTCTCTCTCTCTCTCTCTCTCTCTCTCACACTCACTCACTCACTCACTCACTCACTCACTCACTCACTCACTCACTCTCTCCCCCCCACCTCCTGTCAGGTGGCAGACAGCAGCCCTCTGACCATGCTGGAGGAGGTGACCACGGTAGAGAGTCGGCAGGACGTTGCCATGACGCTGGTGAAGATCTACCTGGGCCAGGGTCTGGTGGTGCCCTTTCTGGACTACCTCAACACCCGCGAGGTCAATCACACCTGTAAGACCCGGTCTGACCAATCAGGACAAAGCAACTAGCCACGCTTGTTTAAGACAAGATTTAGTCATCTGTGTATGTTTTATTATATGACATCAATGACAACATGTCCACGTCTGGTCCATCGAGCGGCTCTGGGTTCCCTTGAGGTTCCACAGACGTCTCCTATGTTAGAACAGCCCACCCCGGCTACCAGGCAGGCCATAGATCTTCTCTGCGTGAATCAGTGTTCGCGTGCGTCAGCGAGCGGGAGACCATCTGTTTATGTGCTCGTGTTTCTCACACTTCAAAGGCAGATTCTCCATAATGAAGTTCATTTGCCGCTCAGGTCTCTAAACGCCTCAATCTCGGTCCGTGTGTGTGGGTTCTTCAGCCCACTAGCATCTATCTGCCAGTCACTAATTGCATAAGTTAGTAAGTAGCCATTAGTCCTGTTGTTGCCTGAACTCAACATCCATAGCTGTTGTTCATCTGGTCGTCTCTGGGATGTTGCTGCAGTTTGAGATAATGAGCACAGTGCCCCAAGTTTCCATAGCAACTCCACACCAACCAAAGCGCTTCATCTTAAGATCAGAATAGCTGGTGGGAGATCTTCAGGAGGGACAATAACAAAACAAGGAAAATGCATTTTCTGCTGTGATATCAAATCCCATCAGATCACATTCCACCTTATTCTGTATATATTCTGACCTCAGATGAGACTCAGCTCTCAGGAAAAATAATACAAATCAAATCATTATGGGCCAAAGGTCAAACCTTTTCTCTTCTCTATTTCTATCGCCTTAACAACAGCGGATCCAAACACCCTGTTCCGATCCAACTCCCTGGCCTCCAAAGCTATGGAGCAGTTTATGAAGGTAACTTTACCTATTCACCTTCATGTGTGTTGCATGGGACTATCACTAGTCCAGTGTCTGGTAGTTACTGTTACCATGAAACATCACTATTTACCACTATTGCTCCAACCTTCTCCAACTGTCTAATCTTATCTTATCTGTTCGATATGAAGTCTAAACAGGCCTTAAAATAACCCTTCTCATATATACAATTAAATGAATGACATTATTCTGGCTGTGAATGGATGCAGTAATGTTGATGTGAAGTGTTGACTCTTTTGCGGTGGTAGGCGGTGGGCATGCTCTATCTCCACCAGGTTCTGAAGCCCGTCATCAACCGAGTGTTTGAAGACAAGAAGTATGTGGAACTGGACCCGTGTAAGATCGAGCAGCACCGCTCCAGGTACGACATACTGAGGACGCCACACACATGCAGACCTTTTATTCAGTCATATTGTATTTCTCTCTTTGGTGCACTTTGTTCTAGTGGGTCACACTACAGAAACATGTATGGAGCAGGTGATCAGTCCCTCACTCCTTGACATTAACCATATATTCTGGCTGATGTGTTTACTCACTCATGTATCTAGGAATTGATGCACTGACATTTTTTCACTTTCAATGAAAATAGTTGAGACCAACTACATGTGGTCTTCTGTGAGCGGTTTTATAAATGCTTGTCTTGACAATTGACCAGTGGAAGTCCTAGTAGCCACGTGTCCCAGCCTGACGCACGTCTTAACGCTTGGCCAGGCGGGGGACTCCTCAGTGTCCTGACACCTCAGAGGATCACAGCCATGTGAGGAAGAGGAATGTAAGGAGGAGAGGAGGCGGTTGCTTGGCAACTGGCATTCCCCCATCTCCCCCCAACCCCCTGAGATGCCTATCTATGACACAGAGGGAAATCACAGGATCTTGTTTCTACTACCCTGGCAGTTCAGCCCCTGTGTGTCTTGTGTGTCCACGGATTCATATCTGTGTGTGTATAACACAGCAGCAAACACGCCCATCTAGAAGCATGTTCCGGCATGTCATGGCATCAAAACACATCCTTTGATCCTTCTGTCTGTTGTGTGTCTTTTTGCTGTATGTCCATCCCCCCCGTCCCCCCTGTCTCTCTGCGTTGCGTCTGGAGGCGGATCTCCTTTAAAGGGGCAGTGTCGGAGGCGGAGGTGCGTGACAGCAGCGTGGAGATGCTGCAGGGCTACCTAAGCAGTATCCTGCAGGCCATCGTGGCCTCTGTGGACCACTGCCCCCCGGCCATGAGGGTGGCCTTCAAACAGCTACACAAGAGGGTGGAGGAGCAGTTTGTCCAACCGGAGAACGAGGTCAATATATATATACTAGATATATTGTATGGTATAAAGACCAGGTTAAACAAAACACTAGTGCAAATTGATAGATGTAGTGGCAAATCAAAGATTCAAAAAGCTTAGTAGATATAAACATTTCCCAATCCCCTGCTCAATGTGTGTCTATATACTGAACCCTGAACCCTGAACCCTGAATGTCCTGAATGTCTGAACGTCTGAACGTCTGAACGTCTGCCGCCCTGCAGGACGCCAAGTACCTGGCGATCAGTGGCTTCTTCTTCCTGCGCTTCTTCGCTCCTGCCATCCTCACGCCCAAGCTCTTCCACCTGAGGGACCAGCACGCAGACACACGCACCAGCCGTACCCTGCTGCTGCTGGCCAAGGCACGCCCACACACACACACACATACACATGCACACACACACACGCCCACACACACACACATACACATGCACACACACACAGACACACACATACACATGCACACACACACACACACACACAGACACACACATACACATGCACACACACACAGGCACGCCCACACACACACATACACATGCACACACACACAGGCACACACAGACACACACATACACATGCACACACACACAGACACACACATACACATGCACACACACACAGGCACACACAGACACACACATACACATGCACACACACACAGGCCCACACAGACACACACATACACATGCACACACACACAGGCCCACACAGACACACACATACACATGCACACACACACAGGCACACACAGACACACACATACACATGCACGCCCACACAGACACACACATACACATGCACACACACACAGGCACACACAGACACACACATACACATGCACACATACACAGACACACACATACACATGCACACACACACAGGCACACACACAAACATGAATTCTAATTCTAAGTGTAGTAAATACAACTCATATAATCATTCTGTGATAAAAGTCCCAAGCCCACAGATGACTAGGTCTATAAGTTATCATTATTAATAATCCCAAAATGCGAATTTGCATATGCACAAATAATTGCTCATCTCACCTGACGTACCTTACCTGACCATCTGACCTGGCTCTGGCTCCAGATGCAGTATCAGTTAACACCAGTGCATCGAAACCTCAGCAGCATTCACTATTGATTTTGCAGTATAAAATTAAACCATTGTCTATGGTTATGGTTATTGTAACACAGTGGTAGGCTTGACTGCTTCAGTACAATATCCACAAGGTATTGAACACCTAATTTTATAAGGGGAATCAAGTAGGTAATAGTGTCACTAGAACATGTGATTGATATTGAGGATCCACTCCACCCCTGGTCTCCTCCCAGCTGGACGTTCCAGGAAGCATCCTTACTAGATGCCACCTTGCTGATTGCCTGAATTAACTGGCCCCTTTCTATGCAAAGGAGCAGCCCCTCTACTCTGAGTTTCTCATGCGTGACCGAGCTTCTCACCCTATATCTGAGGAAACTGCATCTGCAAACAGCAGTGACGCAATCCTGAACCCACCGTACTGCAACCCCTCCCCTCAATGATTATGCCTTGAAATCCTGTCCATGAATATCACAAACAGGATGGGGGACAAAGTGCAGCCCTGGTGGAGGCCAAACCCACTGAGAACAGGCTTACTACCGAGAATCCGGACACAGCTCTCGATTTGGGAGTACAGAGATTGGATGGCCCTCAGTAGTGAGCGCCCCACAGCCCATAGCCCCGTAGAACCACCCCATAGCCCCGTATCACCACCCCATAGCCCCGTAGCACCACCCCATAGCCCCGTATCACCACCCCATAGCCCCGTAGCACCACCCCATAGCCCCGTATCACCACCCCATAGCCCCATAGCCCCGTATCACCACCCCATAGCCCCGTAGCACCACCCCATAGCCCCGTAGCACCACCCCATAGCCCATAGCCACACCCCATAGCCCATAGCCACACCCCATAGCCCATGAGCCACACCCCATAGCCCATAGCCACACCCCATAGCCCCGGAGCCACACCCCATAGCCCATAGCCACACCCCATAGCCCATAGCCACACCCCATAGCCCCGGAGCACCACCCACAGGTTCTCCCGGGGACCCGGTCATAAGTGGAACAGATGTGTCATCCATGACAACCCCTCAACACCCAAAGCCTTCAGCATTTCTGGACGGATCTCATCCATCCCTGGGGCCTTGCCTCTGTGGAGTTGTTTGACTACCTCAGTGACTTCCTCCAGGGAGATTGATGTTTGCCACCCATCATCCTCCAGCTCTGCCTCAACCGTAGAGGGTGGGTTAGTTGGGTTAAGGAGTTCCTCAAAGTGGTCCAATGTCCCCAGCCTCCACAGAGACGCTGGAGAAAAGAGGTGGGAGTTGAAGGTCTCCCTGACAGGCATCCACCAAACGTTCCCAGTTTACCCGCACTACACGTTTGGACTAATGCTAGGTTCCCACTATCACAATTCGCGGCACGATTGAAATCGTGGTCTTAATCGTGGACTAATCGTGGTGATCCTATCAGATCTTATCAGATCTTGAGGTCAGTCGTGGCAATCGTGTTAATCGTAGAAACCTTTTGAACGGTTAAAAAATGTTCTACGATCAATTGTCAATCGGGATCATCCTTTGAGATCGTATTGCATTGTAAGAAAGCGCGACAGATCGCATCTATTCCTGCTTCCAAATCGTGGTGATCAGGATCGATCTTAGACTTTGTGTAGTTTTGGAACGCTACTGGATCCTCCAGCCTCAAATGGGTGTCCAGGAGGCTGGAGAACGGACCAAGCTGCTGTCTCCTCTCCTCTCTGAGCCATGGTCGCATCCAGAGCTGCCTGACTGCAGCTCTCCTGGCCCTTTGTGGTTGGGATTGTAGCTGGTCTGTCTGCTGCTCGTCTTCTTCCTCTCTGGCGATAAAGTAAGTATACAGTAATACTGCAAATGCCACGTTGTCATCATCCGCAACTCCTGCCATCATCAATGGTTGAGGGTTGTAGTGTTCACTCTGTAAAAGTTCAAGAAACAATGAAGTCCATGTTCAGTCGGGCTGTATATATACCCGTCGGGGTCCAGTCGTAGCTCAAATCGTGATCACCCTCGATCATGATCGTGAAAGACATCGCGACCACAATCGTATCCTATCGGAACGTATCTGCACGTACCAGATCGTCCCATGATCGTGTCAGTTCGAGACCCAATCGTGGACTCGATCGATACAATCCTATCGAAACGTATGTGATCGTATCTGAACGGGAGATCAGACCGTGACAGATCGTGACACCTGAAATTGACAAATCGTGACCAGATTGCATCCGAGCGCAACAAATCGTATCAGAACGTATCGACTCGCATCACCTCGTATCCAAACCTGAAATGTCAGAGAAATTCCACGATCAGCTACGAATGGCCAATTGTGGCGTTCATAACAGATCGCACGACAGTGGGAACCTACCATAACCCGGTCTGTCCAGAGGCTTCCCTCTCCATCTGACCCAACTCACCACCAGGTGCTGATCGGTTGGCAGCGCTGCCTCTCTCTTCACCCGAGTGTCCAAAACATACGGCCTCAGGTCAGATGACACGATAACAAAATCGATCATTGACCTTCGACCTAAGGTACTCTGGTACCATGTACACTAATGATTATCCTTATGTTTGAATGATGTTCGTTATAGCCAATCCATGACTAGCACAGAAGTCCAATAACAAAACCCCCCTCCCCCAATCAGGTAGGCCGTTCATCCCCATCACGCCCCTCCAAGTTTCCCCATTGTTGCCCACGTGTGCGTTGAAGTTTCCCAGGAGGACTATGGAGTCCCCTATAGGAGCCCCATGCAGGACTCCATCCAGGGTTTCCAAGAAGGCAGAATACTCAGAACTCAGAGTTTTTCCCCCCATGACCCAAAAGCGTAGGGAGGCAACCCTCTCGTCCACCGGGGTAAACTCCAACATAGCGGCGCTCAGCCGGGGACTTGTGAGTATCCCCACATCCGCCCGGTGCCTCACACCCTGAGCAACTCCATAGAATGACAGAGTCCAACCCCCAGAGTCAAAAGATATACAATACTGGAGCTTCCTCATCGTACACAACTAGGCTGTCATGGCAGCCTGCAGTGGCACACTTACAAGCAAAGAGAGAAAGAAAGAAGAAGCGACCTGTAGCCTGTGGGTTCTCTTGATGTGGTGACCATGGTTCTGAAGTCCTGTTGCTATGCATCCACCACGGAGACGGAGAGCCGGCTATTTATACCCCTGGTGGGGGCTGGGGGGGGGGGGGGCGGGGGGCTCGGTTCAAAGCATCAGAGAGAGGGACTTCCTTCTGACCCCTAGACAGGTGTGGGCGGACAAAAGACCCCACAGCAGGACTGGCCCTGGGGGGCCACCTTCATACACCACCGGAACTCCAGATGACATGTTGGTGGAATGTAGTGAGCACTTTGATATGATATATCTAATGTAACTGTTAGCACTACTGCTGATACAAAGAATCTGATTTCAACTCTCAAGTTGTTTCAAATATATAACCCTTATAACCCTTGATCTCCAACTCTATGACTCGTTTTGTAGCTTCTCCATTGTTGATTGCATTTGCTTAGCTTGTTCTCAGCCTGCCTCTGGTCTGTGGATCACGTGTATTCAAGGTGTGGTTGCTGTGTGTGTGTCGGTGTTCGACCAGGCGCTGCAGAGCGTTGGTAACCTGGGCCTCCAGCTGGGCCAAGGCAAGGAGCCCTGGATGGCTCCACTGCATCCCATCATCCTGTGCAGTGTGGCCTCCATCAAGGACTTCCTGGACAAGTTGATTGACATTGACCAGGACCGAGGTAGGAGTCATCTCTCAGGGGAGGAGGGTGTTGGTGTACGGGTCCGCCTGAACCCCCCATGCTAATCTGCTAGCTGCCAGGTGCTGCCCCACGCCTGAGTAGAGAGGAACAATACACCTCGTCGTTAAATATTCAGAACACAGGGCTGGAGGCGTAAGAAATAAAGATGATATGGCAGGTGTAGCTGTCGCCAGAGACACGCACGCACGCACACTCACACACACACACACACACACACACACACCATCTCACCCATTAGCCACTTGTCCCTCCTGTGCTCCATGTGTGATGTGTGTGTTGTGAGGATCTTCCTAGCTGTCTGAGTTGTGTTGTGTTTCACTGTTGACCAGCAGCCCTTTAAAGGCCAGTCTGACCTTTCCTCCCTTCAGAGGGACTGGGTTGTGTTTCTGTCTCTTTGAAGTCAGGTTTGATGTTTTGATCAGAAAGGTGAAGGCTAAGTTAAGCTAGGTGCTACAAATAAGGACATAGAAGGCTTTCAGCTCTGCTCTGCTGTTGATGTTATAGTACAGTAGTACAGCTATGGTTGTTATAGTACAGTAGTACAGCTATGGTTGTTATAGTACAGTAGTGCATCTATGGTTGTTATAGTACAGTAGTGCATCTATGGTTGTTATAGTATAGTAGTACAGCTATTGTTGTTTATAGTACAGTAGTACAGCTATTGTTGTTTATAGTACAGTAGAACAGCTATTGTTATAGTACAGTAGTACAGCTATGGTTGTTATAGTACAGTTGTACAGCTATTGTTGTTACAGTACAGTAGTACAGCTATTGTTGTTTATAGTACAGTAGAACAGCTATTGTTGTTATAGTACAGTAGTAAAGCTATTGTTGTTTATAGTACAGTAGAACAGCTATTGTTGTTATAGTACAGTAGTAAAGCTATTGTTGTTTATAGTACAGTAGTAAAGCTATTGTTGTTTATAGTACAGTTGTACAGCTATTGTTGTTTATAGTACAGTAGTACAGCTATTGTTGTTTATATTACAGTACTACAGCTATTGTTGTTATAGTACAGTAGTAAAGCTATTGTTGTTATAGTACAGTAGTGGATTTATGGTTTTTATAGTACAGTAGTACAGCTATTCTTGTTTATAGGAGTTTAATGTACTCCTTGTAAGTCGCTTTGGATAAAAGCATCTGCCAAATGTCCTAAATGTAAATGTAAATGTAAATGTAGTACAGTAGTACAGCTATTGTTTTTTATAGTACATTAGTTCAGCTATTGTTGTTATAGTACAGTTGTACAGATATTGTTGTTATAGTACAGTTGTACAGCTATTGTTGTTTATAGTACAGGGGTACAGCTATTGTTTTTTATAGCACAGTAGTACAGCTATTGTTCTTTATAGTACAGTAGTACAGGCAGGCGGCAGTATAGCTCAGGAGGTAGAGCGGTCGCCTCACAACCGAAAGGTCGCTGGTTCGATCCCCCGGCTCCTCCTAGCAGAAACTGTGGAGGTGACACCCACACACTGTGAGCAAGACCCCCTCACTGCTCCTGACCTGCTGGCTGTCTCCTTGATGGCTGACTCCGCCGTCGGTGGATGAATGGGTGAAGCATGACTTGTAAAGCGCTTTGGATTAAAGCGCTATATAAAAGCCAGCATTATTATTATTATTACAGCTATTGTTGTTTATAGTACAGTGGTACAGCTATTGTTGTTTATAGTACAGTATAACAGCTATTGTTATAGTACAGTTGTACAGCTATTGTTGTTATAGTACAGTGGTACAGCTATTGTTGTTTATAGTACAGTATAACAGCTATTGTTATAGTACAGTTGTACAGCTATTGTTGTTATAGTACAGTAGTACAGCTATTGTTGTTTATAGTACAGTGGTACAGCTATTGTTGTTTATAGTACAGTATAACAGCTATTGTTATAGTACAGTTGTACAGCTATTGTTGTTATAGTACAGTAGTACAGCTATTGTTGTTTATATTACAGTACTACAGCTATTGTTGTTATAGTACAGTAGTACAGCTATTGTTGTTTATATTACAGTAGTACAGCTATTGTTGTTTATATTACAGTACTACAGCTATTGTTGTTTATAGTACAGTAGTACAGCTATTGTTGTTTATAGTACAGTCGTACAGCTATTGTTGTTTATATTACAGTACTACAGCTATTGTTGTTTATAGTACAGTGGTACAGCTATTGTTATAGTACAGTAGTACAGCTATTGTTGTTTATAGTACAGTGGTACAGCTATTGTTGTTTATAGTACAGTAATACAGCTATTGTTGTTTATAGCACAGTAGTACAGCTATGGTTGTTCTGACTGTAGTAGGCCAGTACAGCTATTGCTCCATCTTGTTTTATACATCCATTCTGATACAGTTTCATTGTTAGTTTTTCTTCTGTCTCTTGCACTGCCTTGGCTGTGATCCATCCACCTCTCTTGAGAGCTTCTCAGACACATGTGCGCTCATGTACCGCTGTGCACAACCATGTCTAATAATCCAAAAAAGGCACCATCAGATGTCATTCAACCAGAGAGAGGGGTTTGTGTGCACATACTTTATCAACTATGAGGTAGCCTATCAATACAAAGACATCCCCACATGATGGGTGGTAGGTCACTAATGTGTCACTACGCAGACACACATATAGATAGAGTCTCCTTCTGGCCTCTTGTTCCTGCAGGTTGGTCAGAGGTGCCCCAGAGAGGCAAGTTCCTCCCCTCGGTCACAGTGAAGGAGGGCTACCTGTACAAGCACAAGGCCGAGGGTCCACACATCCTGTCTCGATTTGCCTTCAAGAAGCGCTACTTTTGGCTGACCAGCGAGACCCTGTCCTACGCCAAGACCCCTGACTGGCAGGTATGGATACTGCTCACATGCAGCCTGTCCTGAAACTCTGGATCCAGGCACCTCCTGCTGGACCACCACCATGTATTGATACTCCCACCACTACCGCCACTGGGATGGTGATGTTTAAATGTGTTTTAATGTGACTATATAGTCATTTAAATGTATTTATTATTTTGACTAGAACTCGAATGTGTCTTTGACTTGGATCTGTGTAAAGCTGTACAAGCTTTACTCAGCTGTACAGCTACAAGCTTTAAGAATCCCACTAAAGACAGGGAAGCGTGGGAGGAGTCCTGGGGGATGTGGACCTAGAGGAGTCCT
>CM051017.1:25898661-25921161 GCA_027704905.1 Muraenolepis orangiensis
GACAGGACAGAGACAGGTCATTAAGGAGAAGGTAGGGGTTAGACAGTACAGAGACAGGTCATTAAGGAGCAGGTAGGAGTTAGACAGGACAGAGACAGGTCATTAAGGAGCAGGTAGGGGTTAGACAGGACAGAGACAGGTCATTAAGGAACAGGTAGGGGTTAGACGGTACAGAGACAGGTCATTAAGGAGCAGGTAGGGGTGAGACAGTACAGAGACAGGTCATTAAAGGGCAGATAGGGGTTAGACGGTACAGAGACAGCTCATTAAGGAGCAGGTAGGGGTTAGACAGTACAGAGACAGGTCATTAAGGAGCAGGTAGGGGTTAGACAGGACAGAGACGGGTCATTAAGGAACAGGTAGGGGTTAGACAGGACAGAGACAGGTCATTAAGGAGCAGGTAGGGGTTAGACAGTACAGAGACGGGTCATTAAGGAGCAGGTAGGGGTTAGACGGTACAGAGACAGGTCATTAAGGAGCAGGTAAGGGTGAGACAGTACAGAGACGGGTCATTAAGGAGCAGATAGGGGTTAGACGGTACAGAGACAGGTCATTAAGGAGCAGGTAGGGATTAGACAGTACAGAGACAGGTCATTAAGGAGCAGGTAGGGATTAGACGGTACAGAGACAGGTCATTAAGGAGCAGGTAGGGGTTAGACAGTACAGAGACAGGTCATTAAGGAGCAGGTAGGGGTTAGACGGTACAGAGACAGGTCATTAAGGAGCAGGTAGGGGTTAGACAGTACAGAGACAGGTCATTAAGGAGCAGGTAGGGATTAGACAGTACAGAGAATGGGTCATTAAGGAGCAGGTAGGGGTTAGACAGGACAGAGACGGGTCATTAAGGAGCAGGTAGGGGTTAGACAGGACAGAGACAGGTCATTAAGGAGCAGGTAGGGGTTAGGCAGTACAGAGACAGGTCATTGAGGAGCAAGTAGGGGTTAGACAGTACAGAGACAGGTCATTAAGGAGCAGGTAGGGGTTAGGCAGTACAGAGACAGGTCATTAAGGAGCAGGTAGGGGTTAGGCAGTACAGAGACAGGTCATTAAGGAGCAGGTAGGGGTTAGACAGTACAGAGACAGGTCATTAAGGAGCAGGTAGGGGTTAGAGGTAGGGGTGTCTTACTGTGGTGTGCTCTCAGCTCCCGGCTGCAGCAGGAGTCACTCTGCTGTGACTCTGGGAGACTGGAGTGACCCTCTGGACCCTGACGTGGAGACTCAGACCATTTACAAACAGCTCCACCAAGGCAGCGACAAACTCAGGTACTCACCTTTCTGGAGAGGTTGTACTCACTTCCATCCAACTGTCCTGTTGTGGACTCTTGACACATGAATAACCTGAAGGACATTCAGGGAATGATTATGATCACTTTATGTCATCCCACCATTTGTGCAGGAAAAAATATTTGGACACAGCAGCCGATAATACCAGCGTGGAAGAGACAGCTGCTGACGATCGAGGTTAGTGTTGAGGCTAATCAATAATCAATCAGAACCTCTGATCCATCAGTCCTACTGTGATCTAGTAGAACTTCTGATCAGTCCTACTGTGTTCTAGTAGAACTTCTGATCAGTCCTACTGTGTTCTAGTAGAACTTCTGATCAGTCCTTCTGTGTTCTAGTAGAACTATTGATCAGTCCTACTGTGTTCTAGTAGAACTTCTGATCAGTCCTACTGTGTTATAACATAACTATTGATCAGTCCTACTGTGTTCTAGTAGAACTATTGATCAGTTCTACTGTGTTACAGTAGAACTTCTGATTATTATTATTATTATTATTATTACTATTTATTAAGTGTATTAGGTGTATTTTAATAGGTGTATTTTAATAAGTGTATTTTAATAGGTGAATTTTGATAGGTGTATTTAGTAAGTGTATTTTAATAGGTGTATTTTAATAGGTGTATTTTGATAGGTGTATTTTGATAGGTGTATTTAGTGTATTTCTACGGTCTACAGTGTCCATATGAAACAGACAGGTGTTTACCTGCCAAATCCAGAGGCAGAAAGGTTGACAACTAAAATAAAACAAATAAAAACAAAAACAACTCAGAAAAGACAAAAAGGTAAATAAGAAAGTTTATTTAATACAACGAACCGCCCGCAAAAGTTCTTAAAAGTTAAGAGGCTTGCAAAGACTGAGGGAAGGGAAGCAGACACCAAACCAACAGGACTCTAGATGGTTCACAGAGGACTCTCAGAGGCTACTGCAGCCTCACCTCAGATAGAGGACTCCCAGAGGCTACTGCAGCCTCACCTCAGATAGAGGACTCCCAGAGGCTACTGCAGCCTCACCTCAGATAGAGGACTCTCAGAGGCTACTGCAGCCTCACCTCAGATAGAGGACTCTCAGAGGCTACTGCAGCCTCACCTCAGATAGAGGACTCTCAGAGGCTACTGCAGCCTCACCTCAGATAGAGGACTCCCAGAGGCTACTGCAGCCTCACCTCAGATAGAGGACTCCCAGAGGCTTCTGCAGCCTCACCTCAGATTGGCTGGTAGGGTGACCGGCTCACCTGCTGATTTAGTATTCATGAAACACACCTGTTGTTTACATGCATATTGAAACTGATCTGAAGAATCGTTTACAGTGGCTTCTTCTGGGTCCTAAAGGCAACTAGATTCATGGTCCCATGCTGTTTTAGTCATGTCAACATGTCAGGAGCGTATAGCAAATATTTGAACCAAAGTTGTGCATATTTATTTTTAGGAGCTGCTCCATGAATTGAATAGCGTTTGATATGTGATCACATGCAGTTTACACTCCATCACCTCACTGTGAAGGGACATCACCATCCATACCTCTCTCTCTCTCTCTCCTCTCTCTCTCTCCCTCTCTCTCTCTCCCTCCCTCTCTCTCTCTCTCTCTCTCTCTCTCTCTCTCTCTCTCTCTCTCTCTCTCTCTCTCTCTCTCTCTCTCTCTCTCTCTCTCCCTCCTCTCTCTCCTCTCTCTCTCTCTCTCTCCTCTCTCTCCTCTCTCTCTCTCTCTCTCTCTCTCTCTCTCTCTCCCCTCCCTCTCTCTCTCTCTCTCTCTCTCTCTCTCTCTCTCTCTCTCTCTCTCTCTCCCTCTCTCTCTCTCTCTCTCTCTCTCTCTCTCTCTCTCTCTCTCTCTCTCTCTCTCTCTCTCTCAGAGGGAGCAGAGTGCAGCCTCGGGCCTCAGAAGGCCAGCCGGCAGGTGGCAGAGCGCCTGCTGGGTGTGGTGGTGGATCTGGAGAAGGCCCACGCTGCCTTCCAGAGACGGGAGGAGGCGCTGATCCTCCCGCCTTAGACCAGGAGGGGGAGCTGTTTGGGGAGGCTTTAGTATTGCGGTTGCCAGGGAAACAAGAAGAGAAAGTGGGAGGTACTGTTTCATGTGTGTGGCCATCTGAACCCTGAAGTCAGTTTAACTTCCCCTCCTGGCTCTCCACAGCCAGTACATTAGTATTATAGATGAAATCAATACATACAACTGTATTGATTCTGTATTGATTCTGGGATAAATGGAGGGCAAAGCGATGTATTGCACATCTTGCATCCACTTGTTGAGATATGAACATAAGCTTTAGTCTGTGGGGAAGCTGTCCTGAGATCAGTCTCAAGGTTTGTTTTATGCAATCAGCTGATGAGAGCTTCAGTCCATGAATGGATCTTCTGATCTGGCTTCTGTTTCCTGTTTGCTTTTGGTTTATATTTAGTGTTTATTGAAAGCCACAGTTTGTCCGTGGAGCAGCCATCGCTCTGTCGAGGTGTATGGTACTATTTCATTTAAGTTAATACGGGGAGTATTTCTATTTTTTTTGCGTTTAAAAGGTATTTGAAGGCATGGATATTTGTAATCATTCGAAAAGTAATATGGGTAACATTTACCTCCTCGTACTTATTCTACATCCTGACCGGTAGGTTATTTCTGACAATATAATAATAATAGAAACAGAAACCTTACATCCGGAACCTTACAGAACCTTACAGAACCTTAAAGAACCTTACAGAACCTTGTTCTGTGCCAAACGTCCCTTTTTCTTCTAAATATATGATATAACCAGTTCAGATATCTGACGATAAGCACGATTGTAATTCTGTTGGCATATCACATTAAATAAGTTCTTATTCACTTAAGGATCGTTTTAAGAAAGCCTGATGGTTCTTAAATGTAACAGGTGTGTCTTTAGACCCCAGCTGAGTTTAGTCAGTGGCTTACATGTCAGTAGAAGAGGGCCAGGAGAGGGCCAGGTTCAGCCTTTAGGAGACTTTAACTGAACTGAACCAATAGGTTCTGTGTTAGTTTACGGCAACTAGACGTTTATATCGTATGGAACGCTTGGTTTGATCAAACTAAGAAACAAATGACTGCTTGTTAACTCTGATTGAGAGTTGTAATAAAATGTTGCATGGATTTTATTTTGCTAATAAATAATGATGGTTATTGATTGTATTATTATTAATTATTGAGTCAGAGATGTTGTGTATTTGTTTTATGTAGATTTTCCTCTGTAAAGCTGTTCTTATTAAACAGCCTGAGAGCCAGGGGCTCTGGCAACACATGGTGGACAACCTAAAGTATTCCTTTAGGTTTTACCCTTTAGTGAAGCAAAGCCAGGTCCCACGAGGTGTCAGGGTGGGTCCCACCAGGTGTCAGGGTGGGTCCCCCGAGGTGTCAGGGTGGGTCCCCCGAGGTGTCATGGTGGGTCCCACCAGGTGTCAGGGTGGGTCCCACGAGGTGTCAGGGTGGGTCCCCCGAGGTGTCAGGGTGGGTCCCACCAGGTGTCAGGGTGGGTCCCACCAGGTGTCAGGGTGGGTCCCACGAGGTGTCAGGGTGGGTCCCCCGAGGTGTCAGGGTGGGTCCCACCAGGTGTCAGGGTGGGTCCCACCAGGTGTCAGGGTGGGTCCCACCAGGTGTCAGGGTGGGTCCCACCAGGTGTCAGGGTGGGTCCCACCAGGTGTCAGGGTGGGTCCCCCGAGGTGTCAGGGTGGGTCCCACCAGGTGTCAGGGTGGGTCCCACCAGGTGTCAGGGTGGGTCCCCCGAGGTGTCAGGGTGGGTCCCACCAGGTGTCAGGGTGGGTCCCACCAGGTGTCAGGGTGAGCCCAGAAGGATCAGAGGAACTGAAGTCATCTGACAGAACAGGAACTACAAATCAACCTCCTTTAGAGAAATAATGTGTGCACACACACACACACACACACACACTACAGACCACACACACACACACTACAGACCACACACACACACACTACAGACCACACACACACACACACACACACACTACAGACCCCACACACACACACACACTACAGACCACACACACACACTACAGACCAAACACACACACTACAGACCACACACACATGCTACAGACCACACACACACACACACACTACAGACCACACACACACACACACACACACACTACAGACCAAACACACACACTACAGACCACACACACACACACACACACGCTACAGACCACACACACACACACACACGACAGACCACACACACACACACTACAGACCACACACACACACACACACACTACAGACCACACACACACACACACACACACTACAGACCACACACACTACAGACCACACACACACACACACACACACACACTACAGACCACACACACACTACAGACCACACACACACACTACAAACCACACACACACAAACTACAGACCACACACACACACTACAGACCACACACACACACAAACTACAGACCACACACACACACACACACTATAGACCACACACACACACACTACAGACCACACACACACACACACACACTACAGACCACACACACACACACAAACTACAGACCACACACACACACGCTACAGACATGACCACACACACACACACACACACTACAGACCACACACACACACACAAACTACAGACCACACACACACACACACACACGCTACAGACATGACCACACACACACACGCTACAGACATGACCACACACACACAAACTACAGACCACACACACACACACACACGCTACAGACATGACCACACACACACTACAGACATGACCACACACACACACACACACACACACTACAGACCACACACACACACACAAACTACAGACCACACACACACACAAACTACAGACCACACACACACACACACTACAGACATGACCACACACACACTACAGACATGACCACACACACACACACACTACAGACATGACCACACACACACACTACAGACATGACCACACACACACTACAGACATGACCACACACACACACTACAGACATGACCACACACACGCGCTGCAGACATGACCACACACACACACACACTACAGACATAACCACACACACACACACACACACTACAGACATGACCACACACACACATGCTACAGACATGACCACACACACACACACACACGCTACAGACATGACCACACACACACACACACTACAGACATAACCACACACACACACACACACACACTACAGACATGACCACACACACACATGCTACAGATATGACCACACACACACACACACGCTACAGACATGACCACACACACACACACGCTACAGACATGACCACACACACACACACACACACTATAGACATGACCACACACACACACACACGCTACAGACATGACCACACACACACACACACTATAGACATGACCACACACACACACACTACAGACATGACCACACACACACACACTACAGACATGACCACACACACACACGCTACAGACATGACCACACACACACACACTATAGACATGACCACACACACACACACTACAGACATGACCACACACACACACACTACAGACATGACCACACACACACACGCTACAGACATGACCACACACACACACACTACAGACATGACCGCACACACACACACTACAGACATGACCACACACACACACACGCTACAGACATGACCACACACACACACACTACAGACATGACCGCACACACACACACTACAGACATGACCACACACACACACGCTACAGACATGACCACACACACACACACTACAGACATGACCACACACACACACTACAGACATGACCGCACACACACACACACACACACACTACAGACCACACACACACACACTACAGACCATACACACACACACTACAGACATGACCACACACACACACACACACACTACAGACATGACCGCACACACACACACACACACTACAGACATGACCACACACACACGCTACAGACATGACCACACACACACACACACGCTACAGACATGACCACACACACACACGCTACAGACATGACCACACACACACACACACACTGCAGACATGACCACACACACACGCTACAGACATGACCACACACACACACACACGCTACAGACATGACCACACACACACACACACACACACTACAGACATGACCACACACACACACACACACTACAGACATGACCACACACACACACACGCTACAGACATGACCACACACACACACACGCTACAGACATGACCACACACACACACAAACTACAGACCACACACACACACACACGCTACAGACATGACCACACACACACAAACTACAGACCACACACACACACAAACTACAGACCACACACACACACGCTACAGACATGACCACACACACACACTACAGACATGACCACACACACACACACACACGCTACAGACATGACCACACACACACACACACACACACACACTACAGACATGACCACACACACACACACACTACAGACATGACCACACACACACACACTACAGACATGACCACCCACACACAGAGCAGGGGGGGTGAGCAGGTGGGTGTGGCTCTCAGGAGCAGCAGGTGACGGATGGCCGAACGGCAGCCAAGGACAGGAGTGTGTAGAAGACCCCCTGGTGAGAGCTGAAGGACAGGAGTGTGTAGAAGACCCCCTGGTGAGAGCTGAAGGACAGGAGTGTGTAGAAGACCCCCTGGTGAGAGCTGAAGGACAGGAGTGTGTAGAAGACCCCCTGGTGAGAGCTGAAGGACAGGAGTGTGTAGAAGACCCCCTGGTGAGAGCTGAAGGACAGGAGTGTGTAGAAGACCCCCTGGTGAGAGCTGAAGGACAGGAGTGTGTAGAAGACCCCCTGGTGAGAGCTGAAGGACAGGAGTGTGTAGAAGACCCCCTGGTGAGAGCTGAAGGACAGGAGGAGAGGCTGAGGACACCTTTATTATCCCACGAGGAACACAAACATGCAACAAGCTCATCACCAGGACTCAATGAGACATCCATTTATAGTCTGACCCATGTCTCCTCATCTCTCGCACGCTTGGCTTCCTCAGTGGGAGCGTTGGTCAATGGTCCGTTAATAACTGCTCTTAAAAGTTCAATGAAAGTTGAATCACAAACTCAGTCCCCCCCTAACTCTAACCCCCCCCGTTCCACTGAAAAGGCCAAACATGTTTTCCATGTTGCAGGAAGGACAGAAGGAGCAAAACGCCACCTCATCTTCATCTCTACAAAACTAACTAACGGACATCTTTTTATTTCAGATCATCTGTGAAGCAACCCTGAAAGATTTACTTAAGGAGCACAAGATACGCAATAGACAAACATGCACCTTAAGGGAGAACATTACTGAGTCTTAAAGGACATGAACCTACCAAACACTCACACACACACTCTCACACTCACACACACACACACACACACACACTCTCACACACACACACACACACACACACACACTCACACTCACACACACTCACACACACACTCACACACACACACACTCTCACTCTCACACACACTCACACTCACACATCTCTAGACACAATGTACGAATAATATTGTATATTACTACACTTAATTCCTTATGTAGAAATGACATCTTATAAGTCAAGGATTGGTCCAAGTCCCACTTCTTAATAAACATGTGGGATGGAGAGTATGGATTGTATCTTCATGAATCATAACGAGGAGAAAAGAAGGTTATTTGACAGTTTGGTGAAAGCCCATCATTACAGTATATATAAGAACATTTTTGTTCCAATACGGAACTTTTGAGGAGCCCTGGAACTTCTAGTGGAGAACGAACAGATCCAACAGAACCGGGCCTTCAGCTACACAGACGGTCAACTCTATCACTATCAGCTGTATCACAGTCAGCTCTATCACAGTCAGCTCTATCACAGTCCGCTCGATCACAGTCAGCTCTATCACAGTCAGCTCTATCATAGTCAGCTCTATCACACAGTCAGCTCTATCACTGTCAGCTCTATCGATATCAGCTCTATCACACAGGCAGCTCTACCACCATCAGCTCTATCACTATCAGCGCTATCACACAGTCAGCTCTATCACTATCAGCGCTATCACACAGTCAGCTCTATCACTATCAGCGCTATCACACAGTCAGCTCTATCACTATCAGCGCTATCACACAGTCAGCTCTATCACTATCAGCGCTATCACACAGTCAGCTCTATCACTATCAGCGCTATCACACAGTCAGCTCTATCGCAGTCACCTATATCACAGTCAGCTCTATCGCAGTCAGCTATATCACAGTCAGCTATATCACAGTCATCTCTATCACAGTCAGCTTTATCACAGTCAGCTATATCACACAGTCAGCTCTGTCGCAGTCTCCTCTATCACAGTCAGCTCTATCAGAGTCAGCTCTATCACGGCTCTAGCACATTCAGCTCTATCACAGCTCTATCACAGTCAGCTCTATCACACAGTCAGCTCTATCACAGTCAGGGAAAGAGAGAGGGAGAAAGAGAGAGAGATAGGGAGAGAGAGAGATAGAGAGAGGGGGGGGGGGAGGGAGAGAGAGGGAAAGAGAGAGAGAGAGAGAGAGAGGGAGGGAGATGTCTTCATGCTGCTAAACTGTTCTCCTAAACACCATCAACACCACATAAACAAATGAAATATTATATATTCAATATTATCCCTCAGGGGAGAAAGCACAGATTCTATATTAGAGATATTCTATATTAGAGGTTTATTATATGGTATTATATAGGTATATTAGAGGTTTACTGACATCAATACTGGTTCTAGATCGCTGGTTCTCCACAGTCCCTGACGGTCCTGACAGAGGAGCTCAGGGAGACACCTGTGTTCACACTAGATAAACCAGATTTAAAGGTTGTTCCCTTTCTGTCAATTAAAACAAATGGCATAACTCATTTAGATTAGATTAGATTCAATGTAAATGAATGTAGATAATAAAGACATTTTCCAAAACAAGTCACAATGTGATATGTTGTTAGAGAAACAGGATTTCCATATAGTCAGATTATAGACCAGGTCAATAATCTGTACATGAGTTTAAAACTGTTTTTATTTAGTTGGCAGAACAACTTAAATATATTTTCCTCGACTGATACGACCATGGCCTCTGAGCGCGACGGAAGACCAATTCACAATCCTAATATTTATCAGATTTAACCAAAAACCTCAATATCCTTCAACATCTCAGCTTATTAAAAATGGATCCAATATAATTGTACAGTTATATAGGATGTTTAAGTCCTTTAGGCCCGGGGTCCAAATGGGAGAGCACTTATGGTTCTCCTCTGAGGGGGTGGGGCCAAGTGAGTCACATGACACCAGTCACATGACTGCCCCCAAGCCGTCAGTCAGACCCCAAAGAGATGCTGTTGCGTTGGTCTACAGCACAACAAGCAGCAGAGAGCTACTGGGGGGGGGGGGGGGTTCTCTCTGCCTGGATAGCCTCTCTCTCTGTAGATGGACAGCCTCATCCAACGCTCACAGCAGGGAGCTGGCTTCATCCTTCGTACCCTGGACTGGGCAGTCCTACCTTTTCTCTTCTTTTTATATTTACAACAACGAGCGTTGAAGCGGCTCGGTAGGGTGCTTGTGATCCGGCGCCCGGCGTGCGGCCTCCACCGTCTGAGGCTGGGTTCCTCCAGCTGGATGGACCACATGCAGACCCTCCCTCTCTCTGTCTCTCTGGAGTGCTTCAGAGGTGAGACTCAACCCAGAGGTCAGAGGCCACGGCCTCCAGCCCGGAAAACTAACAACAACCTCAGGGGAAGAGCTCCATGAAGCATCCACTAAATGCTAACTCATGACTTAAAGCGTCCTAAAGGATTAGATCATTAATATGTTGGGATAAAATAGGAAAGTCATCAACTATTTCAGTTGACTCTGCATTTTGAAATCCTCCAGAACTGAGACCCAAGACGGTCAGCACATTTTCCAAGTGTATAATATATATATCTATATATATAGATCTATATATATAGATATATATATATACCGTATATATAATTCAAACATTATGTGTTGGAATAGATCGAAGACCCCTCAAAAAGATGTGGTGAACATTCATGAGGCAGAACAGAGCCTCAGAACAGACCACCATGGGCTGGACCGGTTCAGACCGGTTTCCTGCACCAACACAGTGGGACTCCCCTCTCATCGCGTGGGTCCGTTCCTTACTCCCGTTCTCCAGCCAGTGGCCTTCAACCGGCCATGAAGGGAAACCCGTTAGAAAGCAGTCAGGATAAGCTGTGTGAAGTGGATCAGTGAACCATAACCCAGAGGTCTGTCCCCCCCCAGGTCTCCCCCTGGGGGAGGGGGGGCAGAGAGAGGGGGGGGGTTCGGGGGGTTCCTGGGTCCTTCTCAGAGGGGTGTACGTGTGAGACTAAGTTCTTCTTGGGGGGTCCTCAGGGTGTCAGGACCACGCCCTGGGCGGTCAGCTCCCTCAGGACGTTGTCCAGGTAGTTGGGGTCGGGGTACCCGTGTCCCGTCTGGTTGGAGCCCGACTCCGTCTTGTGGTGGATCTCGTTCCACACCACCGTGTCGCCCTCCCCCGTGGTGCTGGACGTCCCGATGGTGAAGATGAGGCGGCGGTCCCACGCCGCGATCAGGAGCTTCAGAACCTGGGGACACAGGAGGGACCGGGTCATCACGGGGTCATCGCCGGGTCATCGCCGGGCGTGGTGCTGACACATCCACCACACATCCAGTCTGAGGGGGTTCTAGTACCTTCCGTCCTTTCTCGTTGTCGGGGAGGTAGCAGTGGCGAGGGAAGCCTCTGGCGCTGAACTTCTTCCCGGGGTTGGGATGCTCTGGGGTCTGGAGGCACAATAAAGAACAGCCTCTTGAACCACTGCAGCCGCACGTGGAGAACAGAGCCTGTTAGTAGTAGCCCCCCCTGGTGGTGACTTGAGGCATGATGTGCTTATGTGCAAAGAGGCTGACCTCTTATTTACCTTTACCAACTTTAGCATGACTACTGGGAATGAGAGAGAGAGAGAGAGAGAGAGAGAGAGAGAGAGAGAGAGAGAGAGAGAGAGAGAGAGAGAGAGAGAGAGAGAGAGAGAGAGAGAGAGAGAGAGAGAGAGAGAGAGAGAGAGAGAGAGAGAGGGAGAGAGAGACAGAGACAGAGACAGAGACAGAGAGAGCACCTGGATGCCAGAGGGGATGTGGTAGACGATGCGGATGGTCTTGTTGTCGTGGTAACCAGGCAGGCGGTGGGGGATGAGGTGGTACTCCATCATCCCCGGGGGCTGGGTCCCCGTCTTCTCCCCGTAGATGGCTTTACACGACGGGCACTGGAGACTTCCGTCCTGGGGTACGGGGGAGAGAGAGGTTATATATACACTGTTTATATGTAAATATATATATATATATATATATATATATATACTGTATACATACTGTTTATATACTGTTTATATATATATATATACATACATACATACTGTATACATACTGGTTATATACTGTTTATATATATATATATATATATATATATATATATATATATATATATATATATACATATACAGTTTATGTATAGATTTCTTTGATTATTTCAATTATTTTTTATTATTCTCAGTGAAGAGAGAGAAAAATATATATTCACTGAAATAGATTTGCTTGCTTGAATTTGGTTTAATTTCTGGTTATTGGAGTTATTTGTATTGGTTATTTCTGTTTGTATATCAAACATCCGTCTACTAAGTTCACTTTAACAGGAGGCTCAACCATATGGTCCTAACGATACACCTGCTGTACAGACATGGGCTCAACCATATGGTCCTAACGATACACCTGCTGCACAGACATGTATAGACATGTATATATAGATATGTATATATAGATATGTATATATATAGATTCATCTGATTCATCTGATTCATCTAGCTGCAGACCCCTGATCACTACCTGCTGATACTTGTATACTTACCTGTATATATTTATATATATATATATTTATAAATATATATATAAATATATAAATATATACCTATAATTCTGCACATATCTCATACCTACTCTAGAAGTGATTTTCTACCTGTTTTAATACCTAGTAGACAGTTTTATATCTTATTTAACCACAGTACATATATATATATATATATATATATATATATATATATATATATATATATATTACCATGAACTTTACTGTAACATGTACACTCTGGTTAGATGGCTAATGACTTTTGCTGTACTGTACTGTGCTGTGAAATGACAATACATTAGAATCTAATCTAATCTAATCTAATATTATCTAATCTAATTTTATCTAATGTAATGTAATGTAATGTAATGTAATCAAATCTAATGTAATCTAATCTAATATTATCTAATCTAATTGTATCTAATCTAATATTATGTAATGTAATCTAATCTAATCTAATGTAATATAATATAATGTAATATTATCGAATCTAATGTAATGAAATCTAATCTAATCTAATATTATCTAATCTAATGTAATGTAATCTAATCTAATATTATCTAATCTAATGTAATCAATTCTAATCTAATGTAATGTAATGTAATCTAATATTATCTAATGTAATGTAATATAATCTAATCTAATGTAATATAATCTAATATTATCTAATCGAATGTAATCTAATGTAATGTAATGTTATGTAATGTAATGTAATGTAATCTAATGTAATCTCACAACGGTGAGAGCAGCGTGTTGGAGGTGGGCGTGGCCAGCGGGAGGCTGGGGAGCAGGAGGCGGGCCCACCTGGTTCCCGTTGGTGTACATGGCCACCAGGCACAGCAGGTGGAACATGTGACCACAGCGGCCCAGACGGCCCACCAGCTCAGGCTTCAGGGCCTTCTGATGGACGACGCCCTCATAGCCCGAGGACGACAGCAGCCGCTCCATGCAGATGGTACAGTCCTGTAACCGTGGCAACGCTGGTTCATATACACACACTTCACATGCATCCATCCAGATAGTATGTGTGTGTGTGTGTGTGTGTGTGTGTGTGTGTGTGTGTGTGTGTGTGTGTGTGTGTTTTGTGTGTGTGTGTATGTGTTTTTGTTTTTGTGTGTGTGTGTGTGTGTGTGTGTGTGTGTGTGTGAATGTGGGTATGTGTGTCAATATATACCAATAAGTCAATACTTTATTTTAAATAGTACTGAATGATTAAAATTGCAAACAAAACATTTAATTCCACTCATTATACAGAACAGAACAGAACAGAACAGAACAGAGCAGAACAGAACAGAACAGAGCAGAACAGAACAGAACAGAACAGAACAGAGCAGAACAGAGCAGAACAGAACAGAGCAGAGCAGAACAGAACAGAGCAGAACAGAACAGAGCAGAACAGAACAGAACAGAACAGAACAGAGCAGAACAGAACAGAGCAGAACAGAACAGAGCAGAACAGAACAGAACAGAGCAGAACAGAACAGAACAGAGCAGAACAGAACAGAACAGAGCAGAGCAGAACAGAACAGAACAGGGCTCCTACCTCATCAGGGACTACCTTTATCCTCTCTGCGTATCTCCGGACCACTTCCTCTGGCTTTCTACCTGAAAGAAGGAAGGAACAGCAGACCATCAAACAACACACACACACTATGTAACACCCACACCCACACACACACACACACACACACACACACACACACACACACACACACACACACACACACACACACACACACACACACACACACACATACACATACACACACACACACACACACACACATACACACACACACACACACACACACGCACGCGCACACACACACACACACACACACACACACATACACACACCACACACACCTTATGTCTGTTCCCTTCCACATAGCCCCTCCCCCCTCCGTCCATCTCTCTGTTAAAGGACCAGACCCATGTGCTTGAGGCTTTAACATGGAGGCCCCGAGGGAGCCACGGAGGCCCCGAGGGGAGCCACGGAGGCCCGAGGGGAGCCACGGAGGCCCCGAGGGGAGCCACGGAGGGGAGCCACGGAGGGGAGCCACGGAGGCCCCGAGCGGAGCCACGGAGGCCCGAGGGGAGCCACGGAGGCCCCGAGGGGAGCCACGGAGGCCCGAGGGGAGCCACGGAGGCCCCGAGGGGAGCCACGGAGGCCCGAGGGGAGCCACGAAGGGGAGCCACGGAGGCCCCGAGGGGAGCCACGGAGGCCTGAGGGGAGCCACGGAGGCCCCGAGGGGAGCCACGGAGGCCCGAGGGGAGCCACGGAGGCCCCGAGTGGAGCCACGGAGGGGAGCCACGGAGGCCCGAGGGGAGCCACGGAGGCCCCGAGTGGAGCCATGGACACAATATCAACACAATGCTGACGTATCAAAGGGCCCTCCTCTTGCTAGCAGGTGGGCTGGTGGTTAGTCACTACAGAGACCACAGACCACCCCCCTAGATCAGCCCACCAGATGGTACAGTCCACCGGCTGGCCGACTGATGAGAGCGTACATTTGGACAGGGCTTGTAATGGATAGTCAACATTCCCCTAGTCCAATAGGCTCCATTTAAAGGTGCTCTGAACAGATATTATTATTAAGAGGGCTCTAGCCTGCAGCCCATTAGACTGATGGAGGAAGGGCAGAAACAGGTGTTGTTTCATCCTGGGCTGGGGAGGAGGGAGAAGGATTTCTGCTTGTGATTTAGATTTTTTATTTCTTATGATTGCATGTTGTATCTCTGCCTGTCTGTCTGACCCAGCCCTCTGTGACCCAGTGACCCTGGAGCCTCTCCTCTGTGACCCAGTGACCCTGGAGCCTCTCCTCTGTGACCCAGTGACCCTGGAGCCTCTCCTCTGTGACCCAGTGACCCTGGAGCCTCTCCTCTGTGACCCAGTGACCCTGGAGCTTCTCCTCTGTGACCCAGTGACCCTGGAGCCTCTCCTCTGTGACCCAGTGACCCTGGAGCCTCTCCTCTGTGACCCAGTGACCCTGGAGCCTCTCCTCTGTGACCCAGTGACCCTGGAGCATCTCCTCTGTGACCCAGTGACCCTGGAGCCCTACCCCTGAGGAGGTGTTTCTTCTTGGTCCTGCGGGTCCCGGCGACCCCGGGTACTGCCTTCATGTCCCCCTTGGTGAAGGGGGGGGGGTCCAGGACGGGCTTCGGGGCCCGGGTCAGACAGACAGGCAGACCTGCCGCACACATCAGGATCCCCGTCATACCTGGACACACACACACACACACACACACACACACACACACACACACACATGATAGAAAATCAAATGTTTATCACATAATAGGAGCATGGACCCAGCTTGTTAAGTGTTCTTTTCAATTCAGTTTGTATATAAGGAACCATCCAGAACCTAATAAAAAAATAAATGGCCCATCAATAAGCTTTAGCTTACAAGTCAGCAATCTACATGATCTACCCCAAAATACATGACCCCCACATATCAGGCCCCTCCCATATGGGGTCACGACCCCAAGGCTAAGGAAACACTGAGCGATGGATAGGGAGGTTATGGGTCTAACCCCAGAGTGTGTATACCTATCAGGAGGTCATGGGTCTAACCCCAGAGTGTATACCTATCAGGAGGTCATGGGTCTAACCCCAGAGTGTATACCTATCAGGAGGTCATGGGTCTAACCCCAGAGTGTATACCTATCAGGAGGTCATGGGTCTAACCCCAGAGTGTATACCTATCAGGAGGTCATGGGTCTAACCCCAGAGTGTATACCTATCAGGAGGTCATGGGTCTAACCCCAGAGTGTATACCTATCAGGAGGTCATGGGTCTAACCCCAGAGTGTATACCTATCAGGAGGTCATGGGTCTAACCCCAGAGTGTATACCTATCAGGAGGTCATGGGTCTAACCCCAGAGTGTATACCTATCAGGAGGTCATGGGTCTAACCCCAGAGTGTATACCTATCAGGAGGTCATGGGTCTAACCCCAGAGTGTACACCTATCAGGAGGTCATGGGTCTAACCCCAGAGTGTACACCTATCAGGAGGTCATGGGTCTAACCCCAGAGTGTATACCTATCAGGAGGTCATGGGTCTAACCCCAGAGTGTATACCTATCAGGAGGTCATGGGTCTAACCCCAGAGTGTATACCTATCAGGAGGTCATGGGTCTAACCCCAGAGTGTATACCTATCAGGAGGTCATGGGTCTAACCCCAGAGTGTATACCTATCAGGAGGTCATGGGTCTAACCCCAGAGTGTACACCTATCAGGAGGTCATGGGTCTAACCCCAGAGTGTACACCTATCAGGAGGTCATGGGTCTAACCCCAGAGTGTATACCTATCAGGAGGTCATGGGTCTAACCCCAGAGTGTACACCTATCAGGAGGTCATGGGTCTAACCCCAGAGTGTACACCTATCAGGAGGTCATGGGTCTTACCGGCCAGTGCCGGGTGAACTGGACCAGAACCGGTCAGATTCTTCACTGGGAGTGCTGGAACACTGTGGAGAACAGAGAATACTTATTAGCATTTCTGGTAACTCATGTATATACAAACATAGAGAAAATATATATATATATTAAATAGATGAGTATAATTATACCTATATCAGGTATGATAGTGTGTATATCAGGTATGATAGTATGTATATCAGGTATCATAGTGTGTATATCAGGTATGATAGTGTGTATATCAGGTATGATAGTGGGTATATCAGGTATGATAGTGTGTATATCAGGTATGATAGTGGGTATATCAGGTATGATAGTGTGTATATCAGGTATGATAGTGGGTATATCAGGTATCACAGTGGGTATATTCTAAATCCTCTAGAGAGACAGACAGATCACACATGACCTCTAGAGGGACAGACAGATCACACATGACCTCTAGAGGGACAGACAGATCACACATGACCTCTAGAGGGACAGACAGATCACACATGACCTCTACAGGGACAGACAGCTTCACACATGACCTCTAGAGGGACAGACAGCTTCACACATGACCACTAGAGAGACAGACAGCTTCACCCATGACCTCTAGAGAGACAGACAGCTTCACCCATGACCTCTAGAGGGACAGAGAAGACTGCTATATGATACCATATATTTGAATGAGATTGTTATTGTAGGATTGTAATGTGTTGAGTTGAGTGCTGGCTGGCCTGGAGAGCGGTGGTATGATGTGTGAGAGGGACAAGAGGGTGAGGGAGCCCTCTGTCATCTTACAGGTAGGAGACCAGTCAGAGCATAGCATGGTTAGAGACAACCAGCCGTCACTACACAACTAGGTCGGGACATTTTTGAAAGTTATTTGAATTACTCATTTTAAATGTTTGCCATCGTAGGTTAAGCAACACAGTTATTTATTCACAAAGACTTGTTTATTTTAGCAATGATTTGTTTTGTGTCATATTTGAGCCTCTTCCTCAAAACAACTAAACAAACAACTAAACTAAAATACATATAGTAATTGTCTGTCAAGTCAAAGGTTTCATTTAGTTATATATATATATATATATATATATATACACTGTATACATACTGTATATATAGATATACACATACACTGTATATATACTATACTGTATATTGTATTTCTGTATTTATTTAATGCAGTATTAATTGTATTTCTGTATTTATTTAATGCAGTATTAATTGTATTTATGTATTTATTTAATGCAGTATTAATTGTATTTATTTAATGCAGTATTAATTGTATTTATGTATTTATTTAAAGCAGTATTAATTGTATTTATTTAATTATCCTCTGTCCCACAATAGTCATCCCTCATTTAAACTACATTTGAGTGTATTTGAAATACAATGTATATTATATATGTATATCTTTAGTCTAGTCGTCTCTAGTCGGAAGATTAGTTCCTTTAACCACAGATGAATATGTTTTTGCAAGCCTTAATGTAGTTATCTAGGTTCACACGCACACACACACAGACACACAGACACAGACACACACACACACACACACACACACACACACAATCTTGCTACGGGTGTACAACCCACCATTCATTTAGACGTCTTTGATCTAAGTTGCATTCTGTTAACCGGTTTCTGCTAACTGTAGACTAACTTCAGATTGGATCCAGAGATCCAGACAGCGGTTATTGTTACACACACACACACACAGTCTCTCTCTCTCCCCCCTCTCTCTCCCTCTCCCTCTCTCTCTTTTCTTTGTCCATTAAGGCCTCAATTAAACCAAAGAAATCAAAGCAAAGTGTTATGACCGGGCTGCCATACTGATTAATGATAATAGAATATAATCAGCTAGCACTAAGTACAGCTAAAACCAACAAAACAATTGTGAAATCAAGCTGTTTTTTGAATGGCGCTTTTTCACTAGTCCATCTTGTGTTCTGATGTGAGACTTGGATCCAGTCCTCTGAGGTCCTCTCTCATCTCCCCTGACTCATGTACTCCTCACCACTCTCCTTTGACCCCCTCCTCATCCTCCTCCCCCTCCTCCTCCTCCTCCTCCACCTCATCGTCCTCATCGGCCTCCTCCTCCTCCTCCTCATCGTCCTCCTCCTCCTCCTCCTCCTCCCCCTCATCGTCCTCCTCCTCCTCCTCCTCCTCCTCCCCCTCCTCCACCTCATCGTCCTCCTCCTCCTGCTCCTCCTCCCCCTCCTCCCCCTCCTCCTCCTCCTCCTCCTCCTCATCGTCCTCCTCCTCCTCCTCCTCCTCCTCCCCCTCATCCTCCTCCTCCTCCTCCTCCTCCTCCTCCTCCTCATCATCCTCCTCCTCCTCCTCCTCCCCCTCCTCATCGTCCTCCTCCTCCTGCTCCTCCTGCTCCTCCTCCCCCTCCTCCTCCTCCTCCTCCTCCTCCTCATCATCCTCCTCCTCCTCCTCCCCCTCCTCCACCTCATCGTCCTCCTCCTCCTGCTCCTCCTCCCCCTCCTCCTCCTCATCGTCCTCCTCCCCCTCCTCCTCCTCCTCCTCCTCCTCCTCCTCCTCCTCATCGTCCTCCTCCTCCTCCTCCTCCTCCTCCTCCTCCTCCTCCTCATCCTCCTCGTCGTCGTCGTCGTCCTCCTCCTCCTCCTCCTCCTCCTCCTCCTCCTCCTCTTCCTCCTCCTCCTCCAGAGGAGCTGGTCAAAACGGAGCCAACCTCAACAGAGTGGAGCTGCCCAAACAGACGTTTAGCTGCTTCATTCGTTAGGAAGCCATCTTTAGTTCAGTGTTTACTGCTTCAGACCATCTTCAGCTCCACCCCTTGAGTCCTTCAGAGGGTTTCACCTCCACGTCAGAGGACTGGACACACACATCCTCCCCAAACACACAAGGCTACTGTACATATATCATATATCTGTTGATCCGTACCGTAATAAGAGTGCGTGCCTGCCTGCCTGCCTGTCTGCCTGCGTGCGTGCGTGCGGGCGGGCGGGCGTGCGTGTGGTCAGTGCTTTAATCATGTATTAATGTGTGTGTTTGATGGCTGGTTTAAGCAGCCCCATCCGGGCCCAGTCAGGCTGATAGGACCAGCCATCAACCACCCGCGAGGTGGAGATGGAGAGAGATGAGGAGAGGACAGGGAGGGGCAGAAGGGAGGGGCCATTATGAGTCTCCTATAGGGACATTAAGACACTAATGCACTGCACACTTGAATCACCCTTGAATACGACTAAATGATTCAGAGTTTAGCTTTGGTTCACATGAGCCCCTGCTGATTCCAAAGTGCTTTTAGTCCCAATCATCCATTATATATAGATATTATATAGATATTATATATATAGAATATATATATTCTATAAATATATGTATGTATTTATAATATATATTTTATATATATATATATATATATATATATATATATATTTTATATATTATATATATTTTATATTTTATATATATTTGATATTATATATATATAATATATATTTTATATTTTATATATAATATATTTGATATATTATATATATTTTTTATATTTTATATATTTATATCCATCCATCCATCCATCTTCTCCCGCTTATCCGAAATCGGGTCGCGGAGGTAGCAGCTTCAGCAGGGGACTCCAAACTTCCCTCTCCCTGGCAACATCGACTAGCTCTGACTGGGGGATCCCGGGGCGTTCCCAGGCCAGTGTGGAGATGTAATCACCCCACCTGGACCTTGGTCTGCCCCGTGGTCTCTTCCCAGTTGGATGTGCCTGGAAAACCTCCCTCGGGAGGCGACCAGGAAGCATCCTTACTAGATGCCCGAACCACCTCAACTGGCTCCTTTCTACGCGAAGGAGCAGCGGCTCTACTCCGAGTCTCTCACGAGTGACTGAGCTTCTCACCCTATCCCTCAGGGAGATACCAGCCACCCTCCTGAGGAAACTCATTTTGGCCGCTTGTATTCGCGATCTCGTCCTTTCGGTCATTACCCATTGCTCATGGCCATAGGTGAGGGTAGGAACGAAGACTGATCGGTAGATCGAGAGCTTTGCCTTCTGGCTCAGCTCTCTTTTGGTTACAACGGTGCGCCAAAGTGCACCCAATACCGCTCCCGCTGCACCTATTCTCCTGTCAATCTCACGCTCCATCCTCCCCTCACTCGAGAACAAGACCCGAGATACTTGAACTCCTTCACTTGGGATAAGGACTCCCTCCCTACTTGGAGTAGACAATCCACCGGTTTCCTGCTAAGAACCATGGCCTCAGATTTGGAGGTGCTGATCCTCATCCCAGCCGCTTCACATTCTGCTGCAAACCGATCCAGTGAGTGCTGAAGGTCACATACTGATGACGCAAACAGGACCACATCATCTGCAAACAGCAGCGATTCAATCCTGAGCCCACCATACTGAAACCCCTCCCCTCCATGACTACGCCTTGAAATCCTGTCCATGAAAATCACAAACAGGATGGGTGACAAAGCGCAGCCCTGGCGGAGGCCAACACCCACTGAGAACAGGCCTGACTTTGTACCGAGAATCCGGACACAGCTCTTGCTTTGGGAGTAGAGAGATTGGATGGCCCTCAACAGTGACCCCCGCACCCCATACTCCCGCAGCACCCCCCACAGTATTTCCCGAGGGACCCGATCATAGGCCTTCTCCAAATCTACAAAACACATGTAGACCGGATGGGCATACTCCCAAGCCCCCTCCAGGATCCTTGCAAGAGTGAAAAGCTGGTCCGTTGTTCCACGACCAGGGCGGAATCCGCATTGTTCCTCTTCAATCTGAGGTTCGACTATCGGCCGAACCCTCCTTTCCAGCACCTTGGAGTAGACTTTCCCAGGGAGGCTGAGTAATGTGATACCCCTGTAATTGTTACACACCCTCTGGTCATCCTTTTTGAACAGGGGTACCA